>VMDO01001561.1:85744-186101 GCA_007922755.1 Pedetes capensis
CTTTTTTTTTTTTTTTTTTTTTTGCGGTACTGGAGGTTGAACCAAGGACGTAGTGCTTGCATGCCTTGCAAGTGCTATGCCACTGAGCTGCCCCCCAGCCCATTTTCTTCACTTTTTTTTTTTTTTTTTTGAGACAGGGTCTCACTGAGTTATGCAGACTGCCTCTGGTCTCGAACTTGGGATCCTCCTGCCTCCACCTCCCGAGCCCGCTGGGATTACAGGCGCACACCATCGCGCCCAGCTCTATAGTGGTCAATTTCTTAAGGACAAATTTCCACAAACTTAGCACCTTAGGGCAATATATATTTATTATCTGAAGAGTGTACAATGCATTCCTGAAAAGAATGTGTTCTGTTGTCAAGTGGAATTTCCTGTATATGTCAGAGAGCAACGTTGCAAAGCTCCAAGTTTCTGTTCCCTGCCTCAACACAAGTCTGCCTCCTCTGGTAGCAAGGCAGTAGACTTTGAGGCTGTTCCAAGCTACTAAAATTATAGTTATCACCCATGGAGTTACTGTCCATAGGAGGAAGGGAGAGGATGGGAAAACTCATAGTAAAAGGACTGCAGACCTGACATTCTTACCTGGTGCTCAAGGAATTTTTCAACAGTAAATGCTTCTTAGTTTATTGTCTGTCTATAATCAGTAAGAAATGGTTGTTTTAACAGTTCATCCCAGTTTTTATCCTTTTGTGTTTGTGAAAAGGATTGCCAGCTTCATGACAGTACCATAAATAAGAGTATCCCTTGCAATCTTCATTTTTAATTTTACTTCCATTCTTCTTTTACAAGGCTGTCAGATATTCACATCTATTATTTAGTGATGAAAAATCCAATGAATTATATAAGCCCATTGTCAGTATAAAAATTAAAATGCCTGATTTAGGGAAAATAATTCATTTATAAACCTATTATGTTATACATATTTACTATAACTAAATGACTAAATAATTAAACTGATTAATCATTGCTTGTATATACTTGCTATCACTAAATAGTTAAGTGATTAAGCTAATTAAATAATAAACACCACTTGATTTTGTTCGGTTTTTGCCATTCTCATAGGCCCTTTTATGGTCTACATTCAGTTGTTGGTTGAGTTTAGAGCATGTTTTCCATTTCAAAATTAAAGTGAAGGAAAAAATGAAACGTGTTGGTTGAGAATATTTTCAATAGAATATTTTAGCATTAACCACGAACCTTTTTATTGTTAACCAAAAAGAGGAGTCTCAACAAGACAAGACATAGCAATACATTTTACTAACTATAATAAGAAAGGACTTTTAGGTTAAAAAAAAATCCCTGAAAGTAGTTTATTGAAAAACAAATAGTAATTAAAGTTCTTACAGCATCTTCATCTGAGAATCTAGTGCATGCAGGATGTTCTCCATAATGTAACTTCACTACATATTTCTAACAATGTTTTTGTGTAAGAAAAGAAAAACCAAATTAAAGAAATAAGACTTCAGACATGTTAGTATTTTGGGTACCAGAAAATCAAAGAAATGCAATTTGTTAGGAAAAATAGTCTATATGTACAAGGCAAAGTCTTGTCCAAATTCACAGGGTGCACAAAGATCTTCCCCACAGGGTCAGCTAGTCACAAAGAAGTGTATATGAGAATGCAAATGATGACTTGAAAGGAACCCCCAAAATATTTCGCATCAAGACATATAAAGCCAACAGACAGGAGCCTCTGCATTGTGCTGGGATAAGTAAAAATAATGTTTATTAACTCACATTTGTACATTATCTCAGCCTCCACCTCAAGCCTATGGGACAAGAAGCACTTTGAGTTACAATTTCAGAGAAGGAGGGATTAGCAGTGACTTCCCACCCTCGGAAAGTCTGCCTACTGCCATGGGGAATGTTCTTGGCCTGCTTGGAGAAGGTAATCCGAGGCTGCTCTTAGGCCACAAACATTGCAGTTAGCAGTAATTACCTGGAAACTCAGCAGAATGATAGAGTTTAAAGAAGCCTTCACCAATGATGAAGTTTTTCCTAGAGAATTTCTCAAGCACTGGAAAAAGGTAGCTTATTATATGTAAACATTGCTAGGGGTGTTTTTGTGTGAGAGTGAAGAGTGAAGTGTTTGGGTGGTGGGGACATGAAGGGAACATTTAGAGAACTGTAAGACAAGCCCCAAACGGGAATGCAGTGATGAAAGAGTGGCTCACCCTGGCCTCCCAGCATGGTTGATTGACAGGAGTCTGGGGACCCTTAAGCAAAGCCATGTAAATAGAACTCCCAAAAAAGCATTTGGTAATAAAGAGCCATGGGAGAGCCTCAGAGAAACATCTAGAAATTTTAGGAGAGAATTAGGTTACACCTCAAAAATAAAAAAATAGATGTCAGAAAGGTGGAGGTCCCAGAAGGATAAAATCAGCCTCAAGTGGGGAAGTAAATTGCACAGGAATTATGATGACCACCTAAGGTTAAAAGAGATTCTTTTCTGTAAACAGCTGTTAGCCGAATGTCCCAAAGCAAATGGCAAATGATGACATGCAACCCCTCTTCTCCTGGCACCCCTCACTATGGAACCCAGTCAGAACTGAAATGCTCTGTTGAGTGCTCCCAAAACCTCAACTTTCAGTGCCTCTAATTCTGCCAGGTTTTCATTTAGGAATTTGTTATTCATTCTCTTGAGGAGTTTCCTGAAAGATCAACAAACTCTATCCTCACAAATGTGACTCATTCTGGGAACCATGAGGGGAGCCAGGTCTCCCCAGGCTACATGTTATCGGGGCTCCCAGTGGTGACCTTGGATTGTCTCCCAGGGGTAAGGCTCATGGGCAGCCTTCACACAACCACTGGAGTTGGTTCCCAGTGGAAGTAGCTCTTGTTGGGAATGAACTTCTGGGTGTTTCTCATCACCAAGTCCTGATGATGGCGGCTCTTGTTGGCATGCAGGCCATAGGCAGTTGACAGCACATTCTTCTATCAGCACCATTCACATAGCCCATGTGGTTTTCTATTTTATGTCACTCTCTTGCTGTATATGACAGGGAGTCTGATGAGCATTTTGGTAGGAATTACTCTATACTAATCTATAACTGACCTTGTTAAACAACCTGTATAGAAGTAATGAAGGACAAATGTGAACAATACGGCATACAGCATTTCCCTCATTGAAGGCCATCATGGCCTAGAGCCACTGATTATCTCTTTGTTTAGGTTGAGTGTTAACTAAGACATTAGCAGGCCAATGGAGGAAAAGGGGGAAATGACTCCTGCTTCCATCCATGATGAGTGAAGTAGCCATGTGCAATAAAATGCAATACAAATCTCCTAGAACATTGAAAAGGACAGTATTCTAGTGGACTCTATACCCAAGTTGAGATCCTTATGTTGTAAAAAAGACAGACCATTCCAAGACCTTCACCTAGAGGCTCATTCTTTTGAAACAAATCCATTAAGCCATTTTACAAAACAAAGACCCTTGGCCCCCTTACAGCCTAAACCATAAAATATTACTAAACAACAAGAGGCTTTCCCCTCACCTATCTTGGGAAGGTGGAGCTTAAGTTCCCATAACTAGAGTTCATATCATACTAGATACCCAGAGCTCACATCACAATGGGTGCCCATGGCTTACATCACACCGGGGATGCCCTAGTTTGAGAGGGAATATGATCTGCTTCTCCCTCTTCCCTCTTGCCTCAGGCAGCCCCATGCCTCCTCTCTTCTCTCAGTGTAGCTTCATACACCTCCCCTTCTCTTGGGGCCACCCTCTTCTTTGTCTTTCCAAGCTGCTTTTCTTTCTAAAAAGCTTGCTTAACCTTTCTTCCCCTTATCCTTCCCTTCATTCCTCTTCTCTTCCTCCTCCTCATTCCCCTCCTCCTCCTTCTTCTTCTGCTCTTCCTCTTCTTTTTTCCTTTTCCTCCTTCACCTCCTCTTCCTCCTCCTCCTCTTCCTTCTTCTCTCTCACTCCCCATCCTGTCTTTTCCATAGCCTGGGGGAACATCCTAATCTTAAGCCACTTTACCCAAACAAGGTTTCATTAAGTTGTTCTTTCCAGGTTTATCCAAGCTTTTCCTTGTGTCTAAGTTTTCCCTGGTAATTATTCCTTATGGGCAAACTATATCTTTATAATAAACATTATCAATATTCCTATATTCCATGCTATTTTCTGTGTCATATCTGAATTCTTTCAAATGGTGAACTCAAGGACTGAGGTTATTGCTGCAGTTCTCCAGTAACACTTGTAAACCACTCCTCCAGTACCAATGAATATACTCCCTTGCTAGGACAGAGGTTATCAATCTCTTTGCCCAATGTCCAAGCTTGTGAAAAGACTGACATGATGCTCATGCAGCAAATCTGAGTTTTAGTCCAATCTATACTACTTATCAACTGTGTTTTTTCTTAGCTTCTCAAATTATTGAGCAATATAGCTCAGCTTCAGTTTTCTTACCTAAAAATTGTTCATCTCACAAATTGTCTATGAGAATTAAATTAAATACCGTAATTCATTTTATAGTAATTTAATGTCTGGTTACATACTCCTTTTCATAGTAGAAATAAGTGAACCTAAGCAGGCAAGAATCCATTGGTATCTTAATTCACATAGTTCCTGAGACTGGAGAATTCTGGACAAAGGAGATACTAGGTGAGCATCACTGGGAAGAGTCTGACCTTGGTGCTGGGTCAGAGGGAGCTGCAACCAGGAGGCATGTAGGATGCTACAGAACTGGCCTCAGATAAGAAGTGGGCAGCCTTGAAAAGACCTATTTGATCACAGCATCTTGGGATCAGTGAAACTAGGCCTGGGGTCCTGAGTTCATGTGGCTTTGAATTCATAGATGAAGTGTCTCAGGCGAGGCCACAGCCTTCTGCCATGAGACCAAGAAGCTGCAGGGTCCTAGAGAGGTAGGGATTTCCCCACCTCCCACAGGTATTTTGAGGGAAGAAAGAGCATGGTAGCACTTCCTCTCTGATTGATAATTGCATCAGTCTTTTCAGAATCCAGGCTCCTTGTTAATGGAAGAGAAACCATGTGAGAGCCTAAGCTGTCTCCATTGAGGTGGCTGGGACATTTCTGAGCATGGTGAGTACCTTGATGGCCAGGCCTGCCAGAATTTGCATGAAGAAAGAAAGAAATCCATTATCCATTGAAAATGTAAAGTATTTATTGAACTTCTATTATGTTCTAAGGGATGGGGTTTAGTTCAGTTGGTAGAGTGCTACTCTATGCTCTCTGAGACCCTGGGTTTGATCCTTAGCACTGCAAAAATGGGAGAAGGACTTGGCAATCCATTCCTGCAGCAATTTTGAAACATTCAGCCATGGAAAACCCTATGAATAGCAGAGTAGCACTGACACATAGTGCTGGGCATGGGACAGTATCAGAGAGTGTTTCTTTCTGTTTTACATAGTTTGCTATGAGTCAGACCCAACTCAATGCCACCTAAGAATAGCAGCAATGTATATATTAAGCTAATACTTAGCTAGTATTCATAGCCTTGGGTAACTTTCTTAACCAGCGCTACTCCCATATAGGAATCTCTTGGAGACATCATAAACAACTGATGTTGACTCCACAATTCTGGGGGAATATCTGTCATTCTGTAATTTCTTATAGGCTCCCAGGTAAGGCTGCTGCAGCTGCTGCTCCTGGACCTCTCCAGGAGTATCAAGGACTTAAACTCTTTAAGCCTCAGTTTCCTTCTCTGTGAGGCAGGGATAATAATGGTTAGATTAGTGTGAGGACTGAAAGAGATGATTTACTTTGTACAGTGCCTAAGTATGCCTGGAAGGTGCTCTATAATAAAATACAATGTTTAAATATTGCATGTTAGTTGCATTTTATGAGAAAACATGCAAGGTTATACCATATATCTTTGATGTGAATTTGTATGTGTGTTCTGAAACAAATATCCTATTGAGAATTTTCTATTCTACATTTTCAAACATGGCAGTAATTCTTTTAAGTAGTTATTTTTGGTTGTTTATACAGTCTCTTCCAGTACAGTGAATAAATTTATTATTACTGGTAATTATAAAAGTAATAATATATTTATTTTTGACAGAGTATGTATATTAAGTCTCCTTGTACCAAGATCTCTGGACAAACTGCAGAAGAAATCAGACCTTTACTCTTCCCCAGTGGCCTTCTCCCTGTTCTGGTGTTGTTAGCATGTTAAATGTTTGTTCTGACTTCCTTTCTAGAGTTACCTTTTAAGTACAGACTAACTTAATTATAGATCCCCCAATAGTAGTAACAAACTGCTATGAGATTTATGAGAGGTTTTTGTAGACTGAAAGAAAAAACCATCACTGTGAATTTTCTTGCAAATAAGATTATAGAAAACTTTTCATTTAATGTTTATGTCAAAATAACTAAAACTTCCTTTAGTTTTCTTTATTTCTAAAGATTTACTTGTTATCCTTTTGAAGCATTATTAAGAATTAAATATCATTTTCTTAAAGTTCTGCATGATGTATCTGTAAATTTACATGTAATAATTATTTTGAGTTATTTTCAAGGATCATACCCTTATTTTCTCAACAAATTTTGTGTACAACCATAGTAGAGTATATCTGAATAACTTGTAAAACAACTCTTACAAATCCTGGTAGTCTTAAGAATTCTGGTCTCTACTGTCATCACAGAGTCTATAAACCACATTCCTGGACCTTCGTAGGTGCAGAGCAAAGGAAGAGGGACAGGTGCCTGGGATGATCTCTTTTCTCTGGCATTGTGAACCAGGACAATGATGACAATAAAGGATTATTTTTATAGTGCATAGATTCTTGTCTCCTCCATGAAGGCTGAAGTATTGTTACCATTTTATATTTCCTGAGAAAAAGTTATTCATCACCCCAGGATGATGATGGCTACATTCACGGAGTTCTCATCCAGTAGTTTTCAACACTAGCTGCACATTAGAATCATCTGGGGAGCTTTTAAAACTACTGCTGTCCAGGCCCTGCCCTTGACTGATGGAATCAGAATCTCTGAGGCTCAGACATTGATATTTTTTAAAAAGTTCCCCAAGGCCTGAAAAACACTTGTTTAACCCAATTAATTGAACCTATATTATTCAAAATTACGCATGCTAGTTATATACTGGTATACACACACACACACACACACACACACACACACACACACTTATTATGTGCCATCAAATTGGGTCCAACTCATAGCAACCCTATGTACAACAGAACGAAACACTCCCCAACATTGTGCCATGCCAGGCAATATGTCAGTGCTTCTCCACTATTCATAGGGTTTTCTATGGCTTGATTGTTTCTGGAGTGGACTGCCACGTCCTTCTCCCATTTTTATGGTGCTGAGGATCGAACCCAGGGCTTTAGAGTGTGCAAATCATGTACGTTACCAACTGAGGTAAACCTCAGCACCATATATATACACTAGTAAAACAGGAGAAGGACTTGGCAATCCACTCCCAAAACAATGCCTAAACAATCAGCCATTGAGTTGGACTTGACTCAATCTAACAACAACATCATTATAATGAGTCAACACTGTTTAGGTGGAGTCCTCGGAAGAAAAATTTAAGACAATCCCAGGCTCTTGTATTCTTCCTAAATTAGAAGTGATAGTCTTGGATGAACCACTAAAATTTACTTCAAATCCACTTTGGGGGCCCATTTCATTTCATGGCCTCTACTTGGAATGATTACACTGTGGTGACGGAGGTCTTTTCCTGGGCCTGTATTCCATAAATTTTGAGGAGAGCATCCAAGGTATTTCCCAGTTTTCACAACTCACCTGCATGGGCACAGAGACAATCTGACATTGTGGGCAGGTGTGCACTTCTGCTATGCACACCTGTGCTTTCAGAAACCCTACCTCACTTGTACTGATGAATGAAACTCAAGGCGGCTTGTGTCTGTTATTTAATTATATGAAGATCAGTATTGTAACCTAAAGAAACATCTTGGCACTCCCAAGTATGAATGGATTCAAGTAACATTAGTTGTTCCCCTTTTTGTTTATAAACTGTGATAGTATCTCTTTCCATCTCTGCTACATGTGTACTGCCAGGACTTGTTAAAGTGATATGAGTTAGTCATGCCTGGTACTAAATGAGTTATCATTGTAGTAAATTTAAGAAATTCACTGCAGTGTGATTTATTGTAGCTAAATAAACTTGCCAATAGACATTCCAAAGTTAAAACCATGTTTTTAAAACTAAAATAATGATATTATCCACTCTGTGCTCAATCTTTTCTCAACATATATTCATTCATTGCATTTGAAAATACAAGAGTTAAAAAAAATATTCATTCTTGGTTTACTTTTTTGTTGATTTTATTTACTTTGTAGAGAGAAGACATTTAGGCAGAATTGCTTGTTTCTCATACGATGGGTGTCAAATGACTTGTTTTAGATTCACTTTTGCTTTGTCCCTAGACTTTGAGGTTAATGATCATTCGATGGATAGCATCAAGGAAATCTATCCCTACTATGCTCTATTGGTGTATATATGTAAAGGTGATTCCACAAGCCTGTAAGACTATTAGATATTCTTATATGGCTTGACAGAGGTCCTCATTTCTCAGAAAATTAGTGTTTGAAATGATATGGTTACTGTGTTTTAATATTTTACTTATGAGTGCCAAGAGTTTTGGTAGGGTATCTTTTAGCATTTAGTTCAACATAGAATCACAATAGCTCAAGGAACCTCCAAATTGTGTAGCTGAGCTGTGCTGTAATAAAAAAGAAGTCACAGTCTGAACCTGAGCTGTACCCGTGATGACCATATTTCCCTGGTCATGCTGGTCTGAGGATGTAATGGGGCTAAAGTTAACAAATCAGTATAATTCTGACTGAGCCTGCACCTTCAGAGTAGAGGAAGCCTAGTCCAACTGATTCTTCCTCACAGGCCCCAGAACTCCCTAAACTGGTTGCTTTGTCCTCCTAATGTTTTCATGATCACTGGATAATGATCTCCTTTGTTTCCATTCTCAAAATGAGTCACATAGGGTTCCATTCTCATGACCTTCATTTCTTGTCCCTTGGGCAGACCTTTCTCTGTTTTTGGCCAGGGATATTTCTAGACCCCAAACCCCCACCTCCCCAGAAGTACCCTGCCTCGCCTCCCTTCTCACTGTTGTTCTGTTATTTTCTTTGGCTGCTGACCTTGGCTCTAGGCCTCAGAGCCTACCCTGGAGATGGTCTTAGTAGGTCCTATTTCTAGATTGTATTATTCATTTTTTTCAACAAATATTTATTGAGAAATTTCTTTGACTGAGCCATTGTCATGGGTCCTGGATAGTCACCAAAACAAAAATAAGAACAAAAACAAAACAAACAAAAACCACCAAACCTGTCCTTGTGAATATTATATTCTAGGAGGAAGTAAACAATATTTAAATACCATTTTGATTTAGATAATGATAAATATTCTGAATTAAAAGAAAATAAAATGAAATAGTAGAGACTGGTTGGATGTGGGAGTGGTGTTGTTGTTGTTGTTAGGTGCCATCAAGTCCTATCCAATTCATGGTGACCCTTATAGGGTTTCCAATGGCTGATTGTTTTGGGATTGCCTTGGGAGTGAGTTGCCATGTCTTTCTCCCATTTTTGTGGTGCTGAGACTCAAACTCAGGAACTCAGAGACTGCAGAGTGGCACTCTACCAACTGAGCTAAATCCCAGCCCCAGATGTGGGAATAGGAGAGATGATATATTTTGGGTAAGGTGAATGAGGAAAGGGCTCCATAAGGAGGTAACATTTAAGCAGATTGCAGATGGAGGGAGAGAGGAATCCAGGGAAGATCTGGGGAGAGCAGGCCAGAGGGCAAGAAAAGCCCTCACAGAAGCACTAGGGTTGGAGTAGGTTTGGTTTCCCTGGGAAACAGCAACCAGGTCATGATAATTGGAGTAGGAAGAAGGAGAGAGGGTAGCCAGACATGGAGTTGGTGAGGATGGAAAGGGTCATCACATAGAATTTTGTCTACTATGTCAGGAAGGAGTTTCAACTTTATTTGGAATGCAGTGGCAATCTACTAGGGTTTTTTGAAGGTGAGAATAATGTCATCTTGGTGTAGGCAGTTGTGACTTTGAGCCCTCTGTCACTTCTTGTATATAACTATAACTATCCATTACTACAATTATTTCTTCCAGTACAGTCCAATAGCCCATTTAATAAGGGAGGAAAAGACTCTTTATTCCCATATAATATAATAGTATAATAATATATAATGTCACAATGTTGCACTGGTACATGATGAGCATCACCTTCAATGTGAACATGTTATAGCAATTTTATCCATACAGTTCTACCTGCTACAGGCACTTTCCCCCATATAACTAGTTCCAAGTCAGTGTTTGCAAGGCTTTGGGACAAGGGAATAGCCTTGTCCCAAATTCTGCCTGTTCCCAAACTTCTTTTTTGAATCTTACGAGTTAATTATGGCACCCAGAGTAATGTTTCTCAAGGATCCTGGAATAATGTTTCCCAGTGAATTACTATCTGTCCTTGGGGTGAGGTTCCCTCTGTGGCTCCTGGGAATCCTTTTGAGAAAGACTTCTGGCAGATCCTTCCTGCCTTCCAGATCCAGGAGCATGTGTTCAGACTCTGGCAACCCTTCATCATCAACTTCAGCATGAACCCTATTTACTGTGGCCTGACCAGAGTCTTGGCCTCTAGATTGGTGACTCATAACATTAGTCCATGATGGCTCCTAGGGATTCTCCCATATCCTCTGCAGGACTCCTTCTAACATGCCAAAACAATGTTCTGAGACCTCATGAACAATTAAACATGTTCCTCTGGACATTTGGCCTTGAGTTTCCTTACCCTCAAGTCTTCAAGGGAGATGAGTGCTATTATTTATGTCTGCATTCCACCCTGCTATTGCTTGTCTATTAGGCAATTTTTTGCTGACTAATGTGACTCTGTTCTGTACATCTGGTGCCAGATGAGGTGCAAGTGTAAGTTGAGAAGTTAGTGATGAGCAGGTGCTCAAAGAAGAACACATGAACTCCTTGAGGTTAAGTGTACCACTGAGGATGTATGTCCACCTGTAGTTTCCATTATTGTTTTGCTTTTGGCAAAGACAGACCTATTACTAACAGCTTGGGCAAGGAAAATGTTCTACCACTTTGCAGAAGTACAGAGAGTAAAATCATTCTCATTTTCATCCAGCAGCATCTTCAGCTAAGATTGTCTTATCTGTTTGCCTGAAGAGTTAACACAGAACATGTTTTTGCTTCTTGTGAGGAGACTAGGGTGCCATCCTCCTAAGGCCCTCAAATTCTCAGAAAGAATGTGCTATAGCTGGGGCTGAGGGGGCATGCCTGAAATCCCAGTGACTTGGGAGGCTGAGGCAAAAGATTGCAAGTTCAAGGCCAGAGATAGCCTGTGTAACTTAGCAAGACCCTGTCTCAAAATAAAGAGACTGGGCTGGGGGTGCATCCCACTAGTAGAACACTTGCAAAACATGTGTGAGACCCTGGGTTTAACCCCCTAGTGCCAAAAAAAACCCTAAAACTAAAAGTAAAATAAAACATAAGAAAAGAATGTGCTATTTTTCCAAGGGAAATTCTGCCAAATTGAGCCTAGTTCAACTCTACTAGAGTTTTAAATTGGAGGGTCTTCTGCTGGTTCTACCTTCGTACTGTTTATTATTTTATATAATTCTTTGATACATTATCAATAGCTCTTCTATGAAAAGTTTATTCTTTCTTCAGTTTTTGTATCATTTCAAAGTTTCACTTTCTCTTTTCTTTTGTTTAAATTCTGCAGTATCACATGCAAAGTAATCCTCATTTTCTTCTTCACAGGGCTGTTTCCTGCTATTGAGCATTCTAAATTCTGCTTCTGTATCAACAAGACAGTATGTCCCTGCCTCACCTCCTCATTAAGTGATAGAATACAGTGACTAAGGACATGGCTCACAATTTCTTTTTTTAAATTTTAAAACACATGAGGTGGTTGGAAGATATCAATTCTCCAAACCTACTGAAATGATGAAATGAGAGAACCAATAATCCAGCGTTTTCTTTAAAAATCAGACCATGGCATTGACAGAGAATGAGACACTCAAGGGAAGATGGGGGAGGGGTGCTGGGGGTGGGGGTGGGGGGCTTGCCCACAGCCTCTGTGGCAGCATGGGGAGGATGTTGGACTTGAGAGGGTTCATTACTGCTGCCTTCCTCAGATGTCACTTAGAAGGCAAGTGGTGTTTACATTTTCGAACCAATTTCATTCTGGAAACTTCTTACTGATGCTTTTCTTCATATTTTCAGAATTGTCCTTGTCATGACTGCTTTGAAGTTTCTCCTTTGTGGTCCTCCCTCCTCTGCTTTTATGGCTTGCTCTTGGTTTTAGGGACATTTACCTTTAGGGCACTGTTTAATTCCATTTTAACCTCAAGTTTCAGAGTGCTGCATTTTTACTCTGTTCTTATGTTTTGTTCTAATCTGCAGTCACGTGGGACTAGGACACACCTTATTCCAGTCATAATCCTGCCCTCATTAACTCACCAATTTCTTTACTCTCGATGGGACCTGATAGACACACACTTCCATGAAGGAAGGCTCTACCCACCACCAACACCTGCCAAGGAAAACAGAAGGAAAAACAGAGAGGCAAAGAAAGTGGAACAGTAGCGGCATGCATGTGTTTAGAGATTGAAAGAGCTTCTCAAAAAGGTTATTGTTTAGGAGAGTTTGGGAACATGCTTCCTGCTACTGGCAGAAGTATCCCGTCAGCAACATGAGGTCTCATGTCTGAGCTAAGGGGAAAACCTTGAGCTCCTCACTTCTGAGACAGTGTGAATTAGCATCGGGACAGATTTCTGACAGAGAGATGAACAGTGTGATCTCAGCGGGGGTCTCTGCAGGGTGGTAGCCCACTGGATTACAAAATAATCTCTGTAATTAAACATCTGACCTCCAATGTGTGGGAGAAGTCACAGATGAGCAAATGGGAGGATCTGAGTTTTTATTGGAAGGAAGGTGGTCTTGTAAGCTGGGGTCAGCTCTAGGGCAAGGAGGCAGGGGCTGAAGCATGCAGTTTGGCTGGATGACATAACCCTGCCTCATCAGAACACTGAAATCCTGTCTTGATATTCTCCTGTTCCCACAGCCCCAGCATAAGCAGCGAATGGGGCAGGAAGGTGCAGTTTTCAGTGCATGCTCATGCCCTGATTCTGTACCCTTTCACTCACAATGCCAAAAAAACAAAATATAGACTGTTTTTCTCTTTCTCATTAACTCTGACACTCTAATAGGAAAAGGGCATTCAGAAAGTGAGGGGAAATGAAGAAAATAAGAATGATATCTTTCTTTCATTTCATTCCAGAGACCAAACTATACCTCTCGCCCACACTTTTCTGAAAGATCCACAGCCAGTCATAGGAATGAGAGCAGGTGACGAAATGACAACTTTTAGAAACATCATGTTCATGGCTAATTGTTATTGTCTGTCATGAGGAGACATCTAGAGAACTCCACTTAGAAAGATCCCCCTTGGAGATGGGTGAGGTGGCTCACACCTATAATCCCAACACCTGGGAGGCTAAGGCAGGAAGATGTTGAGGCCAGCCTGGGCTACATCGTGAGACACCGTCTCAAAAAAAGGAAAACAAAAGCCAACCAAACAAAAAATCCCAGTCTTTCCAGAATTGCAGTTTTTGTCTGTATGCTCTATACCCTTTTGCAGGAACTAGAAAAGCCAGTGAGAAGGAATATGGGGCTGCCAGAGACTCTGAGTTCAGTGAAACAAAGCCAGTAGATGCCCCATCACAGGGGCTTGGTCTTCCCATTATTTTCCCATGAATTAGGCTCCTATTCACAATGGTGTTACAACCCCCAGACTGTCAAGGGCCTCTCCCCTGGATCTTAGAGCTTGTTAAGCAGGACTCTATGGCTCTCCTCTTCATGCTTTACAACTGCAACATACTGGAATGTTAAGTGATTCTCAAGAACAAATATTTCTTAGTTAAGTAAGGCCCTCTTCACTAAGGGATTTTCTAAATCTTTATAATGCTAACAATACAATGCAAAACTCGGAGAGTTCTGTAGATGGAAACATTTCCAGAATATGTTTGACCATGGAACTCTGTTGTTGTTTTAAGAAAAAATCTCTCAGCACTAAAGCTATCAAAAACATACACAAGGAATTTATAAGAGATCCTGTCTGCTCTTTAAAAATGCAGTTTTGTGATTCAGAGGAAGTATAGCCCTACAGTTACGTTCCTGTTTGATTTGAATAATTACAGTGAATATAAAATGTCAGAGCCACATCTTTGGATTTCAGACTAAAGGATTTTCCCTGATTTCCTCAACTACATATTGTTGTTGTTGTTAGGTGCCGTCGAGTTGGTATCTGACTCATAGTGACCCTCTGTACAACAGGGGAAACACTATTGTCAGTGCTTCTCTGCTGTGCATAGGGTTTTCAATGGCAGATTGATTTTTGGGAGGGGGTTGCCAGGTCCTCCCAAGTCTACAGCTTCTGGTGTTCCCAGGCGGTCTCCTATCCAGGTACTAATCAGGCCCGACCCTGCTTAGCTTCCTAGATCTGACAGGGTCAGATGCCACAGGGCTACCGCTGCAGGCCAACTACATATAGTCACACAATCATATTGGCCTGTAGCTTGTCTGAAAAAATATAGTTTGCTATCTATAGCTACTTGGACTATATACCTGAAGCATGCTAAGTAAAATTAATGTCAAGTTGGAGAGATCTCCATTAAGATGGCATTAAGTCTCTGTCCTTGATGTTTTCCCTTTAGATATTTTTATTGATGGTTTAGATCACAGATCCTCAAACCCTAGAATGTGGACCAGTACAGTGTGATCGGTGGGTGAATAAGCTAAACTACATCTATGTTTACACAATAAATGTAACACATTTGAATCATCTTGATAATATCTCCCCACCCCCAGCCCTTGGAAAAATTGTCTTCCACAAAACTGGTTCCTGATGCCAACAAGGTTGGGGATTGCTGGTTTAGATGAAATCACAGAATACATGTTTATCAGCTATCCTGAGGACCCAAAACCAGGGCAGATGACAAATTTGTTGGATGACACAGTATGGTCTCAATAGACAGAAAGGAGTGATGGACTAAATCCCACAAGATAAAATGTAGCAAGGAGAAATGCGACAAAGTTTTTTCCTAAAGCCCTCAAATCTTAATCTGAGAATGGAAAAGAGGTAACCAAGTAGCCTATGTGAAAAAATATTTACTGTCGTCAATGGACTATAAGTTCAATGTGAGATAATGATGAAGTAAGAGTTTGAAGCCACATGGTTAAAGAAAGTGCATGAAACACAGCTTGAGGCAAGCTGAAGGCCATGTGTGTAATGTTTGTAATTGGGCAGAAGGAGCACAGATTGAGTGAGACTCTTCCATAAACTCCCCATCCCCTGTGAGTGAACAGGCCAGTCTGTACAAAAATGTAAACGGGTGTCACACCCTCTCCTCCCTGGTGCAGTAAGTGCAGCATGACTCATTGGAATTGTGATTCAGGAATTGTTACATGCTTAAACAATGCTCATAATATTCTCTTCCAAATTCTTATCATGCAAAGTAATTCTGGTTTGTAGACAAGCCCCAATACTTTCCCTGGCTAGTAATGCCTAACTGGTCCCTACTACCCTGTTTCTATAGACGAGACCTTATTAAATTTTTTTATTTTGGAATATGCATTACATTATTGTTAACTGTAGTCACCCTACCATGCAATTAGAAAAAAGCTCTTATTCCTCTTACCTACTTGTAACTTCATTCATTGACCACCCTCTCCTCATCTTCACCTCCCCAGTCTCTGGCAATCTCTATTCTCTCTGTATCTATACAGTCAGCTTCTCCAGAGTCTATGTATAAGTGAAAACAGAGAGTTGAATGTTCTCACCACAAAAAAAGGATAAATGTACATGGATCCTAATTATCCTTACTTCTTCATTACATAATGTACACTCATATCAAATCATAACATGGTAACCCATAAATAGGTACAGTTATTCTGTGTCAATAAAAATTTATCTTTTAAACTCTAATTGGGAGGCCATTAAACAGAGATCTCTCTGGTACTTTAAATTCCTACGTGAACAAGTTGACGTCCAACATAAACTGTAAATTGAAACTAAAACTACCAATCAGAAACTAACCACCAACTAACCTCTAACTAGGAACTTTCCACTCTAACCAATCAAAATTGTTTTCTTTGTCTTGCTCCTGTAACTATTTTATAAACATTTCTCCTCCCTGGGGAGTGCTAACCACTCTCAGTTTGGTTTCTCCTCCTCTTGTCCCTCCCTGGGGAGTGCTAACCACTCTCAGTTTGGTTCTACCTAGATTCATGCGGAAATAAATTTTAAAATTTATGTGTGTTTAATTTTTCTGTTATCAACATTTACTAAGTTCTCACAACTGCACTGTGACAATTGTCACCTCATTTTGGTTTGCACTTGTTTGTGTGGGGGTGAGTGTGTTATGTCTGTATACGTTACATTTGACTTTTTCATGTGAATGTTGGACAAGACTTCTTTAGGGTATATTTTCTAGAGTGAATCATTGCATAATGAGATGTGTACATGTTTAAGTGATGTCAAATGGCTTCCAAGCATGGTTGTAAAAATATATATTTCTAAGAACAATGCATTTCCATTGGTCCACATCTTCTCCCACTTTATCAAGATTTGTGAAATCAAGTTTTATGAATCTTAATTTACAACCAAATGTAATTTACAAATTTTAAGTGTACAGTCCAGTGTATTTGACAAAATCATACATCTGTATAAAGACCACCAAAGCAATTTATAAAATACTTCTATCACTTGTACCATCTTTGCAGTAAATTTCATACCATGGCTAGTTCTAGGCAATCACTGATCCCTTTATCACTATGAATTAGGTTTATATTTCTGAGAGTTTCATATAAGTGGAAAACTATAAAAAATACTCTTTAGCCCTCTTTTACTTGTCTAATATTTTTATGGTTTATCAATTACTGTTGGATGTATTAATAGTGTCTTTATATTGCTGGGCATTACTACTTTGTGTGAATGTACCACAATTTGCCTGTCTGTTTACCTGCTAATGAATATATATATTGTTTCTAGTTCAAGACAATTATGAATAAAGCTACTGTGAACATTTGTGAAGAACTCATCCTGCAGACATATTTTTATTTCCCTAGGTTGAATATGTACCAAAATTACTTGGTTGCATAGAAAGTATAATACTTATGGCGTTCCTGAACTGTTTTCCAAAGTAGTTATGTCATTTTACATTCCACTAGCAATTTATAAGAATTTAACTTTCTCTATATTCTTGCCAAAAGTTGATATTGGCAGTCATTTTAATTTTACCATTGTATTGGGTGTAAAGAAGTATTTCATTGCTAATTCATATTTAACAGATGACTGTTGATATCAACTCTCTTTACATGTGCTGTTGGCCCTTTATATAGTCATTTTATAATATCTTTCTGAATGTTTTGCCCACTTAAAAGTTGAGTTACTTGTTTTCTTATTAATGAGTTGCAAGATCAGTATAAATTCAAAATACAAGTTTTTTGATATATTGTGATAGGAATCAAATACTTTAAATTTGATGAAATTCCTATTATCATTTTTTATGGCTCATACTTTTAAAGTTCCACCTTAAAAAAAGAAATCAACAGCTCAAATATTTGCAAAGAGTTTCCCCCATATTTCGTTATAAAGTTATACATATTTAGTCAATTTTCTTGCATATATTTTTATTTTGATATTTCCTATGTATTATGAATTATATTAATTTTCTTATTTTAAATTCCAATTATTTATTACTAACATAAAATACAATTGAATTTTTTATTGACCTTGCTTGCGTGTCATTTTTACTTTAATAGCTTAATACATTAATAGCTTACTAAAGTCATTTTTAATTCTAGCAGTGTTTTCACAGGTTCCATTTTCTTTTTATATAAAAATTTATGTCAACTACAAATAAAGACAGTTTTACTACAGTCTTTCCAATCTCAATTCTTTTTGTATCTTAATGCACTGTCTGTTGTTGTTAGGTGCCACTGAGTCAGAGTGGATTGCCAGGTCCTTCTCCCTAGCCTGCAGCACCTGGTGTTCCCAGGTGGTCTCCCATCCAAGGACTAACCATCCTGACCATGCTTAGCTTCTGGGATCAGGGGGGATGACATGTCTGGGTGCTATGGCTGCTGACAATGCACTGGCTAGGACCTCCAACACAAGAATGAATAACAGTATTGAGAGTTAATATGCTTACCTTGTTTCTGAACTTAGGAGAGAAGATTTCAGTTCTTCACCATTAATTAGAAAGTAAACTTTTTATTTCTACACATTCTCTTTATCAGGTTGAGTGAGTCATCCATTCTTATTTTGGCTAAATTTTTTTTTTAAATCATGATTGAGGATAGAATTTTAAAAATTACATTGTTGCCTCTATTTAAATGATATCATTCTTCTGTTAACAAGGTAAAATTACTTGACTTTATTTGTGGTACTGGAGTGCTGAACCTGGGGCCTCAGGCATATTTTGCAAGTGCTCTGCCACTGAGATCTACCCTCAACCTCTGTTTTTATTTATTAAATTGAGACAGGTTCTCCAAAAGCTACACAGGCTATCTCTGGCCTTAAACTTGGGCTCCTCTTGCCTCTGTCTGGTGAGTCATTGGAAATAGTGCCACTATTGTGCCAATAGTGGACACATGCCACTGTGTCCAGCCCATTGGTTGTCTTTAAAATGTTAAATTAATCATAGAATAAACTGCATATAGTAATAAATTATTGTCCCCTTTTATATACTGCAAGATTCAATAAGTTAAATCATTCTGCATTTCATTTTGGTTAGTTTCTATTGTTATATCATCTTCTAGAGTTGTAATCTGTTTAATCCAATCCAGTAAATTTCTAGTTTCTAGTACAGTATTTTTCATGTCTTATGATTTCATTTGATTCATTTTTATATCTCCATTTATCTTACATATCACATTTTCCTTTAAATATTATAATATAGTATTAATTTCCTCTGCCAATTTCATTATTTTTGTTTCCATCATTTCAGCATGTTTCTATTGATTTTTTTCTTCATTATGGATCACACTTTTTCCTGCTTAAAAGATTTAATAATTTTTCATTAGATTTTGGACATTGTGAATTATACATTTTTTTGAGTGTCTGGATTTTCTTTTCTTGACCTCTATATACTCTTGGGCTTTGTTTTCAGAGTTAAGTTGCTTGAAATTTAGTTTGATCTTTCTGAATCTTGCTTTAAGCTTTATCAGAGAAGGCTTACCTTTAGCATAGGCATGGGTTGGCTCCTAGTGAAGTGTGGCCCACACGGGGTCTCTACAAATGATGGCCCAAGTGATTAGTGAGGACTAAAACCTCTAGCTAGTTAGAACTTCGTGTCTTGTATAAATTCTTAGAACCATTCAGCTCACAGTCCATTGTCATTTACTGCCCAACCTTGTGCAGTTTTTCCATGGTCATCTACACCTTAGTATGAGGAAAGACTCAAGACTACCCCCATGCAAACTTCTGGAGGTTTTTTTCTGTATAATTACTCATTTCTGAATTCTATCCCCAAATACTAAAGAGGACTTCCATTGCCAGCCATGATAGAGGATAATAAGGACCAGATTTACCTTCCCTTTGTAAGCAACTAGCAAAGAGAATACAGTAAATGAAATAACTGTTTTCCAACATTGGATAACAGTGAGTCCAGACTGTGAGGCCAGAGAGAAGGGAAAAATGTAGTTCAATCTTACAATTACTCCAGCTAATGTTCTTCCCAGAGGCACACTCCAGACTGCACAGCAGTGACAATTATCTCAAGCCATTTGGTTGTCTCACAGAGTTGATGACGCATTGATAAGGGTTTATGGAGCGTGAAGGGGATAGAAATCTTGGGGCAGAGTTACACAGAAGAGAGAGCAAGGTAGAAAAAAGAGATCCAGAAATCTATGTTGCTGTCATCTTTTGTTGATCTTATTTATTGTTTCTTTTACCAAGCAGGTGAGTGTGAAAACACACTTCAGTATTATTTTAATTTGAAGTGTCTTGATTACTAATAAGATTGAACATCTTACAATACATTTATTACCACTTATATTTCTTCTTGACTACTAAAGAACCTGGTCAAATTCTTGACCCTCTTTTCTTTTGGGTTGTTCTTCTTCCTTATTTATTTTTTCTTCTATCTTACCAAGCTCCCCTATTATATCTAGCAATATGTTTGTGGGTCCTGCAGTGTTTGCTATGAGGAAAATCACAAAAATAGTGTGTTTGCCCCTTATTTCCAACTCTTCAGGCTATTTTTCTCCACATTGTGAGAGGTAACAATGAATATAAGTGATGGTAGCTGATATTTTTCTCATAAAGTTTTCAATATTTTCACCAATAAGTTTGATGTTTGTTCTGAGTATTTTTGCATATTCCCTTCATCAGGTAAATGATAATCTAATTTATTCCTAGTTTCCTAAAAATCTTTTCATTATTTTCTTTTAACCTAGAATCCTAATGGAAACCCAACAGTTCCTTGTCACCAATTTGTGCTAGTGAAAGTTTTTTTTTCACTGTTTCCCTTCTAGAGTTTTTATTTATATGATTTCCCAGTTCTCTCTCTTTGTCTTATGCAGCTACAAGATCATTAACATCTTCTGTCTCTATGAAGACCCTGAAACTGATGGCTACAGATTAAGACTGTGAACCCACTTACACTCTGTTCCTCATCCTGTCTAGCCAACTCTACACAAGTAATATATTCACTGTCCTGATTTCAAGATTCATCTTTTTGTATAAAAACAGGGTATCTTTTTCTATCTTAGCTATGTATCTAAAATAATAGGTAGGGCATCTGATTCAACATTTTTGGGTATTTATAGTAAGTTGTTGTTCTAGTTATCTGATCCACAATAGTGGTATAAGCAGAAATTCTTCAGTTGCATCATGATAGTTCAGAGTGCTATAAGAAATAAAGGGAAGGATGGATTGAGAAACTGGAAGACACACTCTACAGTAGTTTACAAAATGATGACTTCTAGTCTTCTTCCTTCACCAAATGTCCATTAGTTTCTCCATAATATTATTGAATACTAGAAGTTCTGGCATCTGCAGCCGTAGCCCTGTGGAATCCGATCCCATCAGATCTCGGAAGCTAAGCAGGGTCCAGCCTGGTTAGTACCTGAATGGGAGACCGCCTGGGAACACCAGAAGCTGTAGGCTTGGGAGAAGGACCTGGCAACCCCTGCCCAAAAATCAATCTGCCATTGAAAATCCTATGAACAGCAGAGAAGCACTGACAATAGTGTTTCCCCTGTTGTACAGAGGGTCGCTATGAGTCGGATACCGACTCAACGGCACCTAACAACAACAACAACAACAGAAGTTCTGGCAGAGCATTTCCTGTAGTTGCTGTATATATTTCTTTTGAGCCTATTTGTGAAATGATATCTATCCAAAAACTTGGAAAGAAATATGTACCTGAAGAGAGAAAAAAGAAGAAAATATACTTACAAAATATGGTTGAATGTTCTTCTAAAAAGAAGACCTCAAACTACAACCAGGAAATCTTGCAAATGCATTCATTAAGCCATTAGCCTATTCCTCTAAGAGTACAATGGCCTACTGATTTCAACTTCTTTAAAAATATCAACTCTTCATGTATAGATGCACTCCCATTGCACTGAGCCACTCCTCCTTGTTCCACAGGAATTCTTGCTTTGTGCTGACGACACACCCATCTCAACTCAGTTAACTCTTAAGATGTTCTGCTCTACCCCAGGGAGCTCATCCTTTGTCCAGGATGTTACTTCTAAAGTGTTTGAAGCTCACTGTTATTAGTCTATCTGCCCCCGATTCATACTTATTCTCTACTCATCACATTATTGAAGAAGGAGGGAAAAGTATTCAAGGAACAAATCTGTTCCCTTGCCTATGGCTCCACCTCAGAAGTAGATGAGTAAGCATTCATGTTTCAACCATTTTAAGATTTTGTCCTTCAGTAACTACCTGCCCAAAGGAAGAACACTTCTGCTCTGCTCTTCTTCAAACAAACCCCAATAGATCTTGATATTAATCCATGAGGCTTTCAAGAGAACATCTGAAGTCCTGTGCTTCTTTTTCCTTTCAATCCTTTTTCCTTTTTCCTTTCCTTTCAATTTCCTTTCTTTTCCTTTCAATCTTTCAATCTGGTGATTGCAAAGAGCAGATACATAGCTCTCCAGACTAAAATTGTTACCTCAGTGGAATAGTACAGGTCTTGACCTGGTATTGGAGAAAGAGGAAATAAGGAAACCCAGTCATGGCTGTAACCATCTAATTTAACTTCATCATCAAAAAGCTGATATTGTGTCCTCCAGTCATCTGAATCACAACCACTATTTCTTTTTTTCCCTTTAGAAATTTTTAACATAGTGTGGAAAGTAATGGGTTTCATTAAGACAGATTCATGCATGAATATCATTGTATATTCCTCAGATTTACTCCTCCCGTTAGCTTCTCATGTTCTCTTTCCTCCATTGGCCTG
The DNA here is from genome assembly GCA_007922755.1 of Pedetes capensis. NCBI lineage: Eukaryota > Metazoa > Chordata > Mammalia > Rodentia > Pedetidae > Pedetes > Pedetes capensis. The sequence goes on from VMDO01001561.1 coordinate 108,220, forward strand.
CATCCTCCTCCCAAATAGCCCTTTTGCTTTCATGTCACATATATGCTTATATACCCATAAAATCTAGATACTGCATAAGAGAGAAAGCGTAAATGTGTCTCTTTTCCATTCCCTCTCTTGTTGCACCCCCTTTGTCTCCTTTCTCTCTGCCAAATAGTCCTCTTTCTACTTGAATGACGAATGTGTGTGTGTGTGTGTGTGTGTGTGTGTGTGTGTGTCTGCTTATGAGAAAAAATGTGGTATTTGTCTGAGTCTGGCTTAGTTTGTTTAAGATGATGATGATCTTTAGTTACATCTCTAGTTACATTCATTTTCCTGCAAATGACATAATTTTATTCTTCTATACAGCTGAATAAAACTCCATTGTGTATATATACCATATTTTCTTTATCCATTCAACTGTTGATGGACGTCTAGGCTGACTTTGTATTTTGCCTATTGTGAATTTGTTGTTGTTGTTAGGTGCCGTCGAGTCACGTCCGACTCATAGTGACCCTTATAGGGTTTTGAATGGCTGATTGTTTTGGGATTGCCTTGGGAGTGGATTGCCAGGTCCTTCTCCCATTTTTGCAGTGCTGGTAATGGAACTCGGGACCTCAGAGACTGTAGAGCAGCACTCTACCAACTGAGCTAAATCCCAGCCCTTGAATATTTGTTGTTGTTACGTGCTGTCGAGTTGGTATCCGATTCATAGTGACCCTCATAGGGTTTTCAATGGCTGACTCTTTCGGGATTGCCTTGGGAGTGGATTGCCAGGCCCTTCTCCCATTTTTGCGGTGCTGGGAATTGAACTCAGGACCTCAGAGACTGCAGTGCAATGCTCTACCCACTGAGCTAAATCCCAGCTTTATAGTGTTGCAATAATCACGAATGTGCAGGTATCTCTGAGGTATGTTGATTTAGAATCCTCCAATTATATGCCCAGGAGAAGTTGGAGCTTATGGTAGTTCTATTTTCAGTTTTCACCTCCATACTGATTTCCATAGCAGCTACACTAACTTACATTCCCATAAACAGTGTAGAAGGTTTTTTTTTCCCCCTGCATCTTTTCCAACTTTTGTTGTTTGTTTTCTTGATACTAGCCATTCTGACTGGAGTGAGGGAATCTGAGTATAGTTTGGATTTGCATCTCCCTGATGACTAAGGTTGTTGAACATTTTTCCACATATTTATTGGTCACTTGTATTACTTCTTTTGAGAACTCTGTTCATTTGTTCATTTCTTGCTTGTATTATTTTTTGGTGTTTAATATTTAAGCTCTTCATCTATTCTAGATATTAATCCTATCTGATGTATAGCTGGCAAAGAGTTTCTCCCATTCTAGAGACTACCTCTTCTATTAGTTATTTCCTTTGTTGTACAAAGGCTTTTTGATTTCATGAAATCTCATTTAATAATTCAAATTGATTTTTGTACAGTGTGAGAAATAGGAAACTAACTTCACTCTTCTACATGTGGATATCCCATTTTCCCAGCACTCTTTGTTAAAAAGGAAATATTTTCTCCAATGTATGTTTTTGGCACATTTGTTGAAAATTGGAGAACTACAGCTATGTTATTTTTTCTGGGTCCTCTATTATATTCCATTTGTCTCCATGCCTGTTTCTATGCCAGTACCATGCTATTGTTACTATTGCTATATAGTATAATTTGAAATCAGGTATTATGATAACTCCAGCATTGCTCTTTCTGCTCTGGAAAATTCTGGATATTTGAGATCTTTTGTGATTTTATATGAATTTTAGGATTGATTTTTCTATTTCTGTGAATAATTTCATTATAATTTTGATGGGGATTGTACTGAATGTATACCATTGTTTTCAGTGGTATAGCCATTTTTGCAATGTTAATTCTGCCAATCCATGAGTATTGGAAGTCTTTCCATCATCTAGTATCTGAGAAATTGGAAGACACACTCCACAGTAGTTTACAAGATGGTGACTACTAGTCTAATTCCTTCCAGGAAGGAGGGGCTACTATCTCACTAAAACCCTCAACTGTATCCAAGAGTTGATAGAACTATGGATTTTCCATGTAAGTTAGGACTGCCAGTCTTTTCATCAGAGCCAGCTGGCTTACCTTTGGATGAGGCTTCTGTTCCCTCTTGCCTGTTGGAGAGAGATAACCGAAGTTGTGTCTTGCCCACTCTTCACTGTATTACCCTTCTGATCTTCTGTGCTTTTAAACTGTCTGATCACCTCCTTTGTGATTTCCAGTGCTCTCCCAATCTTTCTGTCTTTGGAGTAGAGTCTGGCTTTTGTTATCCTAACTCATATTCACTGTGTTACATGGTGGCAGCTTCTTATCTGATGTCTTACCCCAGGAGTCCTGCATAATTTTATTTCTCAATGAAGGTATAAGATTTAAAATTAGCAACAATAAATTGAAAAATTTTCCATTCACTCTTTCCTCTCACCCACTTCTTTCTTCAACCTTCAACAAATAATCTTTCAGAAATGGATGCTGTCACTCTACCACATAAAGAACTTCAGTTGCTTTATTTGTCAATGTCTGATGCCTTAATGTTCCAGCAACGAACAACTAGTCTCCCCTGCAGTAGCATTTCTCGTCACCTGCCCAATTATACTCTATTCCTCAGTCACAAAATTTTATAGAACCTAAGCACTTTCTTAATTCTCTAATTCTACACAGTTAATACAGGTTATTGCTCTTGTGACTTAAGAAACTTTGAGAATGCCTTCTGAATAGTTCCAGGAATAGTCAATGATTTTTGGCATAACTAAGAAAGTGTTATTGTATATCAAATTAGAAATTCTTTTTTTGAGTATGATATATGTAATAGCAATTTAAAATACTTTTATTATGTGTAATACATGTTTATTATAAAATTCAAACAATTCAGAATCATAAAAAATGAAAAATAAAATCTCTCCTCCCTTCTCTAATCTCCCAAATTCTACTCCCCAAAGGAAATATTCTGTATCTCTTCAAATTTTTTCTGTGCCTATGCCTATATAAACTTTTAGAATATATAAAATTCAAATTTTTTGCTTGAGTAAAGCCATAGGTTCATGCTGTTTCACAACTTGTTTAAAGGCTATGGCACATGAGTGAGTGCACACACATAAAGTCACCTTTTTAACATGTGTATGTGTGCATGTGGGGCTGGGATTTAGTTCAGTTGGTAGAGCACTGCGCTGCAGTCTCTGAGGTCCCAAGTTTAATTCACAACAACACAAAAATGGGAGAAGGGCCTGGCAATCCACTCCCAAGGCAATCCCGAAACAGTCAGCCATTGAAAACCCTATGAGGGTCGCTATGAGTTGGATACCGACTCGATGGCACCTAACAACAACAACATGTGTGCATGTATACAAATTTTAATATTTGCACATTTAATGGTGAGGACAAAGCATTACTTATTTGTCACAAACCAAATCAATGTTTAAATATTTTTCAATATATTTGGTGTTTGGTTTTGAATCAGACAAAGAATCACTTTTGAAAATTTACCCAGCTTATGTTTAGTATAGTAGATATATTTAGCCATGTTATATGTGATTGTTTCTTATAGTCTATCATCTTATTTTATTTTAGAATTACCCTCACCACTTCTCCTTTTCTCCATTTATCTAAATTTTAGTTAAGGTTTTTAGTTTTGTATATGTCTTTTATCCTCCCAATAAGCAATTCTGTTACTGCCTAGCTCTATAATTTTAAATACTTATTTAAAACTAATGATTTTTTGATCTTCAATTTTAAATATCACATACTGACTCATATTTAAAAATGAGAAACAAATGCAAAAAATTATTTCTTCAATATAAGTAGGAGATGACTACACTGCCAAAACATGGATATTTAAGGATTTGCTAAATCTGTGAAAATTAGAATCAAACTGAATATATCTGAGAATATATACATAATCCTATGTGTAACATACTTTGTGTTGGATTCAATAAATGATAATTTTTCATGACAGAAACTAGGATTATGGGTGAGCCAGAGGAAGAGTTTGAAATAATCTGATGGAGGCTAGACTCTAAAACAGAGTGGCAGGAAGAAAAAGTCTGGGTGAGGTTTGAAAAAGTCGTATTATATTTTTATTTTTATTTATTAAACTTCTAATCCCAAATCAGATACAAGTGACAAGGAAAATTGTAACAACTAGATGTATATCTGTAGTGAAAATAAAAATGAAGTAAAAAATCAGAGGGTTTGGCACCACTAAGCTTCAGTGAGAGCCATTTTGGCCCCCTGCAGAGCCATCTGCTCACTCTGAAGTGTTTAAGAAGAATGTGGAAGGAATTCCAGGAAGATGAACAGAGACTTCCCCCAGAGAAAGATGTAGCAAATACACTGAAAGAATATTTTAAGACTCCACTACCTATCAGAATCAGTCACTCTACCTCTTCCCAACTTGTTCTAGAGAAAAAAGCAGGTCTGAATAGGATATTACACCATAAAAAATAAACAATGAACAGAAAACATTCATCAGGGGATCTAGGTACGTATTCAATAAAATGAGAGAACAGAGACTATTGTATGCAATACACAGATGAAAACACTTGAGCAACAATACCTGGGATATTGGGGAGTATTTCAGACAAGCCATTTTCTAGATAGTCAAAGAAATTAGTAAAACAAGGAGGTAGAAGAGATACAAAATATCAATGATATCCACCCTAATATTGTCAAGCATCCCTTCCCCAGCCAAAGACCTACTGAGAATCCATGACTTCTGAGTACTTCCTTTTTCTTGGCTTTCCCTTCACATTCCACCACATCCTCTGGACTCTGATCTCTGCCTCCTCAGCCCAGAGAATACACATGTCTGCTTGAATTCCACCCTCCTTATGTTTAACTCAGGAAATTGAGTACAGACACATACAGGGCTGGAGCAATTATCTGTCTCACCTCATGGGTTTCTTTTCTTTGGAGATTGCTGTTTTACACTGCCCATTGACCAAGGCTTGTACATGGCTACTTCATTCTGAGGGGTGAGGCATCCATTCTGTGGCTGTTGACAGAACATAGGTTAATGTGGCACCCAGGTCGCCATTGTAAACAGAAGCAGAAGAGTCCCTTACTCTTAGAGCAAAACAGACTTCCTTGTCCAACTACTACTGTGAAACTCACTGCTTTTGTATTTATTGAATATGACAGAGTTAGTATTATTTATAAAACATGTAAAAATATGTACAAACAAAAACATGTCAGAGACAAGAGCCAAAACAGCTCATTGATGCCATTGATATCTGTTCTGCTAAAGCAATGCCCTGTCACATAACTTTGCTGGTATTATTGCAAGTTCAAAAAACAAGTGTGTAAGTAGAGAAACTTCTGGATCCAAATTGCTAATTGCTACTCCTTAGCAATATGATCTTGGAGGTCTATTTGCACCACACATACACACGCCTTGACTCACAAAACAGATAGACAATTCAATTGGGTAAAAAATCCTCAATAGATATCATGTTATAGGGAAAGAAGTGTTAAGTGAAAGTTTGGAAAGCTTATGAATGTGCTGAGGAGACATATCCAAAGCAGGAATCTGGTGCCCCAAAGCTGAAACCAAACATTTCTAAGTAATAGTTCCATCACACTGCTAAAATATGTCTTATGAGTTCCCAGAGAAAGGCTGAAATCAGTCCATAACCTATAAGCATTCTTGGTAAAGTGCAACTTTAGGAATGTTACAAGATTGCTCAAGGCTGTATACCTGGTTGCTTTTGCCACATCCTTCTCTAGCTTTTGTTATGTGCAATTCTTAGCACTGAGAGCTAGTAGGTTCTTGTAGTCCATTGATGAATACTTGATCACGGTTCCTTCCTTGTTAGAACTCTAGGACAACTCAGATCAGTAATGGTGTCCCACTACATAGAGTCAAATCATTGTGACAATAATAATCAACAGTGCTATGTGCTGTTTGAAATACTTTACATGTAATTCATGTAATTGCCTGCAGCCATACCACTGTGGTATCTGATCCTGTCAGATTTCAGAAGCTAAGCAGGGTCGGGTCTGGTTAATACTTAGATGGGAGACTGTCTGGGAACACCAGGTGTGGTAGGTTTGGGAGAAGGACCCAGCAGCTCACTCCCAAAAAACAATACTCCATTGACAACCCTAGGAATAGCGGAGATGCACTGACAATAGTGTTTCACCTATTATACATAGGGTGGCTATGAGTCAGACACCAACTTGATGGCACCTAACGATAACAATTCATGTAATCATCATGAGAATCATATGAAGTATTTTATAGTATTATTACAGTAACACTGAAAAGATTGATTTCCACAAGATCCTAAGGCTACTAAGGCAGAGCTGAAAGTCAAAGCCAAAGAGTCTGACCTCAGAGCCTGAGTATTTCACTATATCCTCCCATCCTGCCTCTCGGTATACCGAAGTGCTTACTAAATGCTGCAGATTCCTGGAGAGCTAGGACTTTCTGTGCTACCAACAACTTTCCATAATATGCAGCTTGTGTTATAGGTAAAAATATGCTTTCTTTGCCATGGCTATCACTTTTCAATGGACACCACCTATTTCCTTTTCTCTTCAATGAACATCTGTTTCACAGCATCTAGGTGACCTGGTTAGAATATTGCAACTGGAGAGAGGTGGGTGGTGTTACAATGAATTCAAGCCAAGGCAAACCTTAAAACCCAGCAGCCCTAATGCTCTTCAACACAGTGCACAATTTTGTTTGGTGGACCAGTTTTGATTTAGCCATCCAAGTAACTTGTCACTGCCTGGTTTACATAAGAGTGTACTGTGTGAGAGCGTGCATGTGCATAAAACTAAGTTTCTTTCCTGCTTTACATCCTGGTCCAAATGGCTCCAGGGATAGAACTTAAAAGCATTGTACGTGGAAACAATTCTATTTACTTTCCTATCACACATTCTTATGTAAAAAGGGATTCCATTCTTTAAAAAATGCTAGACAACCATATTATTTTTATTTTATAGAATGAAGATACTTTATTACCTTTCAAACTTCAAATATTTAACTGATGTGAATTGATTTTCATGGAACTCCCGTCGCTAATGTTAGTAAGCCCTGCTTTGCACATAAAAGCAGAGTAGGTGATTTTGAAGTAAGGTTAAAATGCAACTGGTTAACTACAAAAACTGTGCCCACTGTTTTAGAAACAGTCTTTACCTTTATCCCTGTCTCTGAACATATGAATCTCAGTGTCCTGTAGGTGAAATTCATAATAATGAATGTTTGTGTCTTAATTTTTGTTTCTTCATTTATTATTTATTGTTCATTCTTGTATTTAAACAAGTTTCTAAGAGTCTGTTCAAGGCACTATAGCAGGCACTGGGATACAATTATGACCCTGTTCTGGAGAATCTTCTAAAGCTGATACATTCATGTAGACAAGTGTTTACTGTGTAGTATGATAACCACAGTGGAACCACACACAAAATCCTTGAATCACAAAGGTACTATCGAAGAGGATAGGTCACCAAGTAGGCAGAGGAGGGAATATAAGCACCGAATACTTCACTGAGAAGGTGATAATTGAATTTTTTCAAAAATGAATAGAAATCTGTTCTCTGGAGAGGGTAAGGAGGCATTCTGAACGGAGCCAATGGCACATGTGAAGACAGGAATGTTCTGCAAGGTGGGTGGTATGGTATGACTGGAGCAAATTTCAGTTATATTGGGCCAACATTAAGAGATAAGAAAAAACAGTCTAAGGCCAGATTGTGTGAACTTTAAATTCTATAATAAAGAATTTGGATTTTATTCTGTGATTTAAACTGGTCTATGAAAAATAAGGACTGAGAGGAAGACAGAAGCCAGAGGCTGAGAAAGCAGTGGGTGGGAAGAGGTAGATGGTAATTACTTTTTAAGAGAAAAGCAAAACATCAATTAGAAATCACAGTAACCAGTAGTCCCTGTCAATTTGAATTTAATCTTTTTTTGTAATTAAAAATTATATTCATGAGACAACTTTTAATTTCAAAAGATATATTTGCTCTCTAAAACAGGGACCTGGGTGGCAGCTTCTCATTTTAAATATAATATTAGTAGTAGTATTTCTTTGTTTCAGCATATTCTGTCTCTTAACCAAAAGATTCTTCAGAAAAAAACAGCTTCTTAATGGGCTAATTCATAACTAAATCTCTCTACTCTGAGGCATCATGACAGCAAAATGTCTCTCTAGGTTCCTTAGATAATGTGTATTTTGGGATACACCAAACATTGGCCAAAGTAAAATGGAGGAGGGCTTGTATCAGTTGATACATGAGATAGATTAGGAACAGGCAGAACAAAAAATTAGGAACAAAATGACCAAAGCCAGGATTTTTTTTGAATTTTTAAAAAATATTTTATTGTGGTGAAATATACATAACAAAAAATTTACTACTTTCCTATTTTAAAGAGTGCAGTTCTGTGGCATTAAGTGCACTTACATTGTTGTCTGACCATCCCTATCATCCATCTCCAGATATTTTCATCTCTAATTGAAACTCTGCCATCAAAAACCCCCTCTCCATTCCTCTCCCCACCTCCCCCCACCCATCCCCTGGTAACCACCCTCCTACTTTCTGTGCCCATGAATTTTGTTACTCTAGGAACCTCACAAAAGTGGAACCATTCAATATTTGCCCTTCTGTTATTGGCTTATTTCACTTCATTATGTGGCTGTGGGTACACATGAATAGGTGGCTCAGAGGATTGAGCTCCATTTTCTCCTACTTTCCTTATTTCACCTAGAAAACATGATTCTGTGAAATAATTCCTTTCAGGGAAGACCAGGCAGAAGGGTGAGTGAAAAACTTCTTCCTCCAACATTTTATGACCATTCTCCAGTAAAATAGCTTTAAGATGCAACTGTACCTCCTTTTAAAGATGATAAGTGAGAACTGAAAAATGCCTCTAAATGCACAAGGGGACTTTTTGGTAATTACAAAGTTCTAAATGTGTAATTTAAATAAGCTCCAAGCAGAAATGGAACCATCCAGTGGTGTTTGAAATGGCAACTGTCTAATGCAATAGCAGCAGGCGGTAATGGAAAATCCTGCTTTGGCAGAAAAGAAATAGATTTCATCGTTAAAGGTACAGAAAAAAAAAGTTTTGTAAATTAATGCATAAATCAGTCAACTTTTATTTTAATTAGCCTAGCCAAGAACACTTCTATAAAAATAAAAATCCTTGTTGGAGTTTAGAATGAACTATAAATCACTCACTAATTTAATGATGTATAATACACATGCAGAAAAGTGAAGAAGTCGTAAGCGTACAGTTCAGTGAATATTCATAGGTGAACACATCCTTGCATCCTCTATCCAGATTCAGAAAGAAAACACTACCAGGACCCCAGAAAGTCCTGTTTTGTTCCTTCCCAATTACTTGTGTGCACCATCCCCAAAAGTAATCACTTTTCTGACTTCTAACCACATTGATTAATTTAGCCTGTTTCTGAACTTTCTTATCAATGAAATAAGTATATACAGAATAATGTAGTACTTTTTTGTGTTTGACTTCTTTTTGTTGTCATTATTTTTCTGGATTGTTGTTGTTGGTGGTGGTGTTAGGTGTCATCAAGTCAGGTCTGACTCATAGCAATTTATTTCTCTGGATAAATTCATATTTTTAGTATTCTAAATTTTTTATTTCTCATTACCATATACAATTCCACTGTGTACATTACAACTTGATAAGTCATTTTTAATTGATGCACACTTGAGTACTTTCCAAGTGTGAGGTGTTTTTTTTTTTTCTTGTGGTACTGGGGTTTGAACTTAGGGCCTCACACATGCTTGGCAGAAACAGCACTTCAGCTCACTTTTTACTTTTTATCTCAAGACAGACACTCAGGTATGCAGGTTTCCTCTGGCCTCAAACCTGTAATCTTCCTGCCTCCACTTCCCAGACTGCTGGGATTACAGGCTTATGCCACCAAGCCCATCTTGAATTATAGTTAACTGAGCAACTGTAAGCACTCTAGTAGATAAAGTCTTAGATGGGCAGGCTTTTCTCTTGGGTATATGCCTAGGAGTGGAATTTGTATGCATGCATTATGTATATTCTCAGCTTTAATGCTTGTAAATACTGCAATAACTTTTGCAAATTGATATGCCAATTGAAATTTCTATCTACTATGTATGAAAATTGTGATTGCTCTACATCATTGCTGGTGTATGGTATTTTCCATATTTTTTCATTTTAGCCATGTTGGTGCTAATTTAGTCTTCCATCCTGACTAATAGATTTGGATATTTGGATATCTTCCTTTGTGAAGTGCCCTTACAGACCTTTTGCCCATTTTTATTGAGCTGTTTTATTTTTTGTAATAGTTTTACATATTATATATATTAAAATTTGCATATATGTATGAGTTCTTTGTTGATAGAGATATTATAACTATCTTTGCCAAGTCTACAGGTTGCCTTTTTTACTAATAGTGGTGTATTTTGGTAAGTGAAACTTTTAAATATTAAAATAATAATATAGTTTATCTTTTTCCTTTATGGTTATCACTTTCGAAGTCTTTGTCTTTTTCTTCTAAAAGCTCTTTTGCCGCATTTTTAAAAAGTATTTAGACTGCAAGCTATCTAGAATTGATTCATATTTTGATGATAAATAAAGATTAAGGTACATTTACATGTGTATGAATATGATATCCATTTGTCTAGTACATTTATTTTAAAGAATGCCACTCCCATCACACTACATTGTCTCCTCTGCCATTAATTTAATGTAGGAATCTTTTCCTGGACTCTCTAATGCATTCCATGGTCTGTATATTATCCTTGTGATGATACCATACTGTCTTAGTTACTGTACTTCCATAGTTTAGCCATCTTTAATATGCTTCTCTCGTATTGTCTTCTTCTCCTTCAACATTACCACAACAATTCTTGGTTCTTTGCATTTCTATACTAATTTTAAAACCAGCTTATTAATTTTCATTGCAAAGTATGCTATTTTTATTCAGATTTTATTAAATATTTGGATTAATCTGAGAAGTATTAATGTCTTTCAAACATTTCTTTTGCCCTTCATGAACATTGTATATCCCTCCATTTGTTTTGGTCTTCTTTCAGTGTAAAGATATTACACTTGTTTTCTACCTATTGTTATTGTCCAAGTCCAAGTCCAAGTCCAGATGAATTTTATAAACTGACCTAGTATCCAGCAATTTTGCCAAATTCACATATCTATAGTTTCTGTTTGGTAAATGAAAGTTTTAAATTTTAAAATAATAATATATTTTAACATTATTTTCCTTATGGTTAACACTTTTGAAATCTTTTTCTGCATTTTTCTTCTAAAAGGTCTCTTGATTTTTCTCTCTTTTTTTTATATTTACAATGGAATATCTTTATGGAAACAGGCCATTGAAAACCCTATGAGAGTCGCTAACAGTCGGGTATGACTCAATGGCACCTAACAACAACAACACAGATAATTTTTGCATCATTATGTACATGATTTTGTCATCTCTAAAAAACTCTACTTCTATATTTTTAACATTTTTCTCTTTCTTACTGAACTGTCAAGGTGTGTATCTGGGCAATGCTGAATAGAAGCAATAGTAGTGACCATCCCTGTTCTCATTCTCTATCTCACAGTCAAACTTTCAGTATTTCATCATTAAATATGTATTTTTATATGATTTTATAGTTTTCCTTTATCAGATTAGGAAGTTCTCATCTATTTCTGTTTTCCTAAGAAGTTTTTGAATTGTCATTTAGTTGTAGTTAATATGCTTTTTGCACTTTTAAGGGTGATTAAGTGGTTTTTCTCTTTTGGTCTCTCAATGCAATACAATATATTGATTATTAATATTAAACATACTCACATTCTTGGCATATTCCCAATCAGGTTATGATGTGTTATCCTTTTTATATATTATTGCTTATAGTTTATTTAGAATGTTTGTACCTAGGTTCTTGAGAAATTAATCTGTGATTTTTATTTTTTATCATGTCCTTGTCCTGTGTTGAAATCAAGCTTATACTGATAAAATGGAAGAGAAAGTATTCCCATGTTTTGAAAATCTCTGGAAGCATTTATGTAAGATTTGTGTTCATTCCTTTGTAAATATTTGGTGAAAATCACTGGTGAAGCCATCTGACGAAGCATGGAAATACTTTTGGGAAATGTTTCAAATTTAGACTCAATAGCTATATAGTTATTCAGATTGTCTATTTCTTATTGTATTGAATTTTACTAAGACATTGGGCATTTCCTCTGTCTTTTCAATTTTATTGGCATAAAGTTAGTAGTAATGTCATATTGTCCTTGTAATGGCTATAGGGTTTGCTTTGATGACTCCCTTTTCATGCCTAGTATTAGAAATTTTATGGTTTCTCTCTCTTTCTCTCTTTTTCCCTTTGTACTCTGTTTTAGTAATATTTGTGAAGATATATCAATTTCATTATTTTTTAAAGAACTAACAGTTGGCTTTGTGGAATTTTTCTGTATTTTACATTTGTTTATTTATGAATTTATGTATTAATGTATGTCTAGCTCAGTGGGTAGAGCGCTGTGCTGCAGTCTCTGAGGTCCCAAGTTCAATTCCCAGCACCACAAAAATGGGAGAAGGGCCTGGCAATCCACTCCCAAGGCAATCCCGAAACAGTCAGCCATTGAAAACCCTACAAGTATCGCTATGAGTCGGATACCGACTCGACGGCACCTAACAACAACAACGTACAATATTTTTTCTGTTATTATTATTTCTTTCCTTTTACATCACTGTATTTAATTCCTTCTTGAGGTATATATGTTGATTTCTCAGCCTTCCTTCTTTAATATGTAACTTAGGCACATAAATTTTAGTGCAATCATTTACCTCTCCCACAAAATTTGATTTATTATATTTTTATTATCACTGACCATAAAATATTTTCTAATCTCCAATGTCAGTTTTTATTTGATGATGGATTACTTATCTGATACTTAATTTCCAAAAAACTTGGGTATTTTCTTATCCTCTATTATCCATTTTTAACTTAATTTTTTTATTGTACTGGATAATACTTATAATTCTATTTTGAAAGGAAGCTGTACATTATCTTCTTTTTAAGAGGGTGAAAAATCTTTCAGTATTTCTCCAAGTAACATGTTTGTTATAGGATTTTTGTAGATATATATTATCATATTAAGGAAACAGAATCTGTAATTTTTACTTATTTATTATTATTATTATTATTATTATTATTATTATTATTATTATTTTGTGGTACTAGGAAGTGAACCCAGGGCATTGCATATGCTAGTCAAATGCTCCATCACTGAACTACATCCAGCCTTTTTGTAAATTATTTTTATTTTGGGACAAGGTCTCACTATGATGCCCAGGCTGGCCTTTGTCTTAATATGTAACTCAAGCTTGCCTTAAACCACTAATCTTCCTGTCTCAGCCTCCTTGAGTGGCTGGGATTGCATTTGTGCATCACCATTCCTGGTTTGAACTTGTAACCTTAAACATTATGATATATTTATTCCCATTAAGTAATATTCAGAATATTTTCCCTCATCGCACTTTTATCCTGAAGTTAGCCTATGCTAAGAAAGGTCTGCGTAGTTGCTTAATCCTACTATTCTCCTTATGCAAGGCAGGGCTTGCAAACTGATACATGATCCAATATCTGAATTTTCCTCACCTCTAATGGATTTCTGTATGAACCACTTTGTTCGAAGGAAAGTAAATGCTTTCTGAAGCAAGGTTCTGGGTGATTTCAGATCTGAGAAATCATGGGTACTCAAGGGTGGGGGCATTTTAGCACATTTTAGCATTATTATTATTATTTTATGGAATTGGGCATCTCTGCTCCTTCTTCCCTTCCACACACAGACATACTTTCATCATCAAAGAAAGAGGATCTGATATAAATCACCTCTTCTCAACCAGTCAGCCCTTTAGTGTATGAAATGTTTATGTTGGTAACATCTTTGCAAGTGCCTTGGAAACTATATCATTTATTCTGGGGCTAGTGAATAAATAGCAATTGTGCTTCTCTGTCACTCTCTGGCACTGTGGCACACACTGTTATTATCTTTAAAGGAATGAATTCTTGCTATCCTTCCCAAGACTACAGTCCAGTCTTCTCTATGAGTTTATCTTCTTTAGGACTGAGACAGTTGCCTACTCTTCCTCAGCTGAAGATCTTTCTTCCCTAGGGGCCTTGAAGTTCAGCCACCTCCAAAGAATGCCAGAAAATGCAGCATTGAAATCTCTCTTTTTTAAAAAAAGTTTATTTCACACCAGTGTTCTAGGAAATGGAAGTAGTTGCCCACACAAGGAGTTATATTTTAATGGTTCAGGGATTAAAATTCATTTGTATCCTAATCATTTAAAATGGAAAAAAATAAATAAAAGCAAGTTGAATGAGTCATTATGACTGATTTTCATTTCATTTCTTTCTTCAGGTTCTAATATTCATCTATCCTTTCTAATCTTATAACTGTGAAGTTTTTAAAAAAAGTCTTATTCTTTTTCCACCTTCTTTCTTTTTTTTCCTCAATTCCCAGAGTTCCTTTTATTAGATGAGTAAGTGATAAACATTTTTCATGACTTGTAAAACTGAGCAGAGAGTGCTTCTTTCCCCAAACCCTTAACAAACATCCTGTTAGTGTTGGTTATTCCAGAACAAGTAGAGGAAACCCACCCTACAGCTTCATTTTAGCTCCTTGTTAGGCCAATTTGCTGCTTCAGACCTTCTATTAAAGGAGCAGCTCCCTGAGCCACATATCTCTTTTCTTAGGAGAATTATTGATATCTTTGTGGAATCATAAAAATCTTCAAGAATGAGGAATGGGTTAAGAGTGACCTGTAAATTCTCTTGTTCTTTCTGATTCTTATGAATACAGTGACTTGTTGTTGTTAGATGTCATCAAGTCAAGTCCCAACCCATAGCAACTGTATGTACAAGGGAAGGAAACACTCTCTGACACTGTACCATGCCCAGCACTATGTCAGTGCTTCTCTGTTATTCATAGAGTTTTCAATGGCTGACTATTTCAGCAGTGAGCTGCCAGGTCCCTCTCCCATTTGTATGGTGCTGGTGGTGGAACCCAGGGCCTCAGAGGCCACAGAACAGCACTCTACTAACTGAGCTAAACCCTAGCCCAGTGACCACATTAGTGACAGAAAATTTCCATATGATTTAGATCCATTTTGGTGTTTCAAAGGTATTTCTCATACAAAGACAGAACAAATTTATAGTGTGAAACAGAAACTATTTTGCATGGAACAAGGTGCTACATTTCTGTCCCTCTGACCTTCTATAACCTTGAAAACTGACTATGGAGTTGTGAGTGGTCATGGTGACCAAGATGGTTGCGGTTGTTTTGCTCATGTCTAGATCTGTAAGCACACTCTGGGCCCCTGTGTTTCTTCTTTCTTGTCTCTTTCCACTTCTCTACACTGGCATATGAGGCCTGATGCATGAAAGCCCACCCTGTACTGAAGAAAACATGCAGGACTTGGGATGGAATGGAGAGGCCAATGTGAAAGAGCCAGTTTCTGTTCCATTTACTTCATGTGTATTCCTCAAGAGAAAGATGTTCCCTTTCAAGAGTCTGAGACCACCCAGGCCAGTGAAACAGGCTTGAGATGGATGGCCTCCTCAGGTGGGCCTCTTTCGGCACAGGTTATCTTACTTCTTTAGAGACTGGCTTGGAAATTTGGTCACATTGTGCAACAGGTCCTGGGCAGTCAAACTTTAACACAAATGCACACATTTTAGGAGGGAGGGTGGGTAGATTTCCAGCAATCCCTCTCATCCTCTCCAAGTCCCATCTGCTCTGCCTGAACCCCCTCTTCTTATTTACTCCTTGATCTCCCCTACTGCAAAGGTTCCTGTAATAGTGCACTACCTACTTGAAAGTCAGCTTGCAGATTTGACTTTTCCTGGACTTTTCCAAGTCTCTGTGGTTGCCACATCCATTACTCATGGAAGAGACAGGGAGTCCCAACTCTCCACGGAGACTCTGGTCTTTGCTTTACTTTATTTATTTGTTTATTGATTTTGCCACAACTCATACTGGAGTCCAGGGAAGTTCAGACTTCTTGACCAAGACTGTGAGCTTTGCTAGAAAGAGCCATCAAGTCTAGCTCCTTAATCAGGCAAAATGTGGAGTGTTTTATTTTATATTTTATTTTCTTGAGATAGACTCAGCCAAAAAGGTGTGTTTATATGTTTTCATGCCTGTTGAGACATGTATAATTTAAAAAAATATGACCATTAGATGAGGCAAAGGAAAAAGCCTTTTTGCATGTGCAGTATGTACTTTAAAACAATAATATCAAATGTAAATACAGAGGAAGGCACTTCCTGTAAATTTGTGAAGGGTTCTGAAAATAGCTTCAAGCCTAAGCCAAAGTTAACACAAGTTCACAGCCAGAATTTCCATGAAAGCATTGGTACCTTAGGTGTTTGTCCTAGTAAAATTGTGCAAACATCTCCAGCCTGCATGCCTTGCTCACCAGAGCTTAACCATCTTGCACATGGTGACTTCAGATTTCTTGGTCCTTCTGCCCATTTTTTAACTCCCAATTTAAAAGGTGGTAGTCATGTGCCTTTTGATGTCCAAAGATTGTCAAAAGCACTATATTTTGTAAAACAGCATGAAACCCAGCTATGTTATTCATGTGGGGATTCTCAACCTTCTGGAGTATGTGTGTGCCAGGCCAGGCCAGAGAGACATTTCTCTCACTCGCCCCACTGCCATTTAAAGTAGTTATGTACATTATTAAAAAGAAAACTATTTCTCAATGTTGATTAAAGTAACTTACATTTAGATCATGATTTTTCAAAATTGTTTCCACTTAAATTATCTTGTTGACACTTCACTAAAGTTTTAGGCAATAGGGTGGCCAGAGAGTATGCTTTTTATGTTAGAGGTTTAGAAAAGCTATAAAATTGAGTAATTTATCAATTTTTAATTTCATAGACCAGTAGAAATTTAAAAACTAACTAAGGAGGCTGTGATAGTCAGCTTTCCATTGCTATGACAAATACCTCATAAGGAGGGAAAGCTCATTTGGGCTCATGGTTTCAGAGGTTTCAGTCTATGGCCACCCTGCTCCACTGTGGTAGAGCACATGGCAGAGGAGGAGGGCTTCTTACCTCATGATGGCTGGAGGCAAAAAGAAAGAAAGTTAAAAGGCCAGGGTTCTAATATCCCCTTCAAGGCACACCTCCAATGACCTCACTTACTTCTACTAGGCTCCACCTCAAAAAGGTTTCACCACCTCCCAATAGCCCCAGAAGTTGGTGACCAAGTGTTTAGTACAATGACAATGATGATCAAGACCATAAATTGTACCCAGCACTTTATTGCAGGCTCCAAAGTGGGAGATTATCAGTTCTCCCCTTAGCTACCATATGCCCTGGACAAGTCAATAGGCTCTTAGTACATTAATTTCCTCACCCATAAGATAAAAGTGATAATGACTATCTCATAAACTTTTTTGTGAGTATTGGGAAGTCAATATTTGTCAAGCACCCAGAACAATGTCTGGCTCAAAATAAGCACTATAGCCATTTGCAAAGTAAACCTATAATCTCAGCTAATCCTTACAGCAACTCTATGAGGTACACAGGAAGGTCAATTGAGTTGTGAAAGGTTTGGAAAGATGATGCATACTCTAATCAAGAAAATGTGCGTCTACAGGTCACATAGTGAAGGGCCATGCGACATTTGCCTTTCAATTTGATTTAAAAAGAAGGGCAATTTTTATATCCTAATTTAGGTGGAATAGTATTAAATAAAGAACAGACTTTCCTGAGAAAAGATAACTTGAAATTGTATAAGGACATATGTGTATATATTACTTATTAAATATATATATGTATATACACAAATAGCCTGCAGCCATAGCTTTGTGGCATCCAATTCCGTCAGATCTAGGAAGCTAAGCAGAGTCGGGCCTGGTTAGTACCTGGATGGGAGACTGCCTGGGAACACCAGAAGCTGTAGGCTTGGGAGAAGGACCTGGCAATCCCCTCCCAAAAATCAATCTTCCATTGAAAACACTATGCACAGCAGAGAAGCACTGACAATAGTGTTTCCCGTTGTACAGAGGGTCACTATGAGTCGGATACCGACTCGATGGCACCTAACAACAACAACATACAAGCATATATGTTTATACAATATTGTTGTTGGTGGTGGGCACTGAGTCAGATCCAACTCACAGGGACTCTCTACAACAGAACAATACACTATCCAACACCATGCAATGTAGAAGATCTTTTTATGCTTGAGCCCAATGTTGCAGCCATTGTTTCTTTTCATTCTGAGTTGTGCCACATCAGCCAAAGGAAGTCCCAGGGGCTTTACTCCATTCCCATCATTAAGGTCAACTCTACTTAGAGGAAGCATCTCTTCCCCAGTCATTTCTTAAATGCCTTCCAGCCTGGGGGGGGGGGCGCTCATTTTCCAGCACTATATTTGACAGTGCTCTACTATTCATAGGGTCTTCTATGGCTAATTGTTCTAGAGTGGGCTGCTGGGCCCCTCTCCCATATTTATACATATATTTACATATATACTGTATAGTTCTTCTTCTTAAATTTTTATCGTATAATAGTAAAAACTTGATGGTGGGTGGACCTGTCCCATGGAACATGTAACTATTTATTTGGCAAACTGTTCTGGGAAATTCCTGGACAAATTACTGTATGTGGGTCTGAAATCCACCCCATTGCTACCAAGCAAGCAAGATACAGTGGCATCTATGTGCTATTTTCCCAGAAAGAAAGTTTCACATACTGTAACCAATAAAAGTTATAATGCTTTTTCCACTCTTTTATTGTTGCTATTAGAGAAGAGAGAAAAAATGATGCATGGAACCCACCTCACAAAGGACTAGAATCTTGAAGTGATGTTATGTGACCTTCCACTGCCTTCAAAGGCAATGTAATCAAAGGCTAAAAACATGCTCAAATGCTGACCTCCACATTGAAGCAGTCATCTAGTTTTCTCCATTTGACCCTCACCCACAGGAAAAAAAAATAAAAGAATGGTAGATAGTCCAGAACTGCAGAGCCTCTAAATAAAGAATTCTTAGCAGAGTAATGAAACCAGTATGGATAATTTTTGAGCAGGGTTTAATGTTTTAGGTAGAGAATAAAGTCAAACCTTTGCCTAATTTCTTAGTGCACTGAGACTTCCTTCTCACTGCATATTAACCTGACTCATGATTTGAGTAATGTCTTGAACAATTCCTTAAATTTCCATAGCTAACAATTTCAGAAAAACTTCATGACCCTATAGTCTTAATCTAGATAGAATTTCAGTCCTGATTCTGACCTTAGAGTTGGGACCATCAGGATTTGAAGTGCAGTCTGGTGAAGTCTGGTGCACTAGTAAATGTTAAGGTCTTTCTTCTCCCTTCTCTGATTCAGTAAGTGTAGCAATCACCGTGTTTTCTATGGATACCAGACAAGCCCTTGTCCTAGAAGTTTTGCATCCAGCCACACTACAATCCTTTATAGACCCAAAGAAAATACAATGCTACCTCAACACTCAAATTGGTCCATGCTTGAACATCTTCATCCTTGACCAATATTTTCAATAGAATTCTAGTTTGGTTCTTAATCTCCTGCTTGACACTTGACTCCTGTACTAAAACCTATATGAGTTGCCACACTGACACTTCTGGGTAAAATAAAGGGGGCAGCATCCCTTTACGCATCATTTTCAAGTGGTAAAGACCTGTTGTAGTGCTGTGTTCATGATTTCATTCTCTTTCTTATATTCACAATCTCATTTTTTGAATATATACATATGTACACCATATGGGGGGCTGGGATTTAGCTCAGTTGGTAGAGTGCTGCTCTGCAGTCTTTGAGATCCCAAGTTCTATTCCCAGCACCACAAAATGGGAGAAGGACGTGGCAACCCACTCCCAAGGCAATCCCGAAACAGTCAGCCATTGAAAATCCTATGAGGGTCGCTATGAGTAGGACTGGACTTGATGGCACCTAACAGCAACAACAACACCATATGGTTACAGGGCACCAAAGTAACTTTCTAGCACTAGAAGTGAAGGAAAGAGGAAAACAGTAAGAGCAACAATTGAATTTAAAAAAATCTTATTGCTAAAGATGTGAGTGGCATGTGTGTGTGTGAATCCGCCATTCAGTATGGTACCAGCACCAACACACATGTTTACATTATTTCTTATGGGAAAAAGGTGCTCTGCACTCAAACTGAGTAGCATTTGACCAGACTGCCAGAATGAATGGTGGTCAAGAGCTGAAGTATCTATGTATTTTATTTTGCCTAATATACTTGGGGCCTGCAGCTGTAGCCCTGTGGCATCTGATCCCGTCAGATCTCCGAAAGCTAAGCAGGGTCTGGCCTGGTTAGTACCTGGATGGGAGACCGCCTGGGAACACCAGAAACTGTAGGCCTGGGAGAAGGACCTGGCAACCCCCTCCCAAAAATCAATCTGCCATTGAAAACCCTATGAACGGCAGAGAAGCACTGACAGTAGTGTTTCCCCTGTTGTACAGAGGGTCGCTATGAGTCGGATACTGACCCAAGGGCACCTAACAACAATAATATACTTGGGAGTACTATAAGTAGCAATGACAATTTAACTTTGAGGGTATTAACTCTCCTTACCTTTTGGCCATAAAGATGTTTAAAATATAGAAAATATATTATTCATATAATTTTCATGGTCTGAAGTCTTTTCTTCATAAATTAAATCTTCCCTCACTCCTTTCTAAGTGATTTAATTCACTTTGATAAATACAAAGTGGATTCCAAGATATGTCCATGCAGATGATTCTAAGAGCTATTTGTAGATGAGTCTAAGATTTATTTTTTTATCCTTGACTTCTTATCTGAAATATTTCTTTTTATGTTTACTGTTTGCAACATGCATCCACTTAGAAATTCATCACTTCAATCATCAGTTCCTAATGGGACTCATCATCCCATTTTGTCTCCCTCTCCTTCCTTTTTCTCCCTCTCCCTCTAAGAGGTAATTCAATTCCTCCAAGACACAAGTCTAAAGTACTGGGATGACTTTTAAAGATGTTTTCTGTCATTATTGGCTTTTAAGTGTACCCTTAATCTGTTCCGATTGTCCCACTGAGTAGGTCATAGGCTTCTATTACCATAGTAGGCACTGTTCTCCATGGTAAGTCATTTTTTACCAGTTTTGTTCTACCTCTTGTTGTTGTTGTTAGGTGCTATCAAGTTGGGTCCAACTCATAGTTACCCTATGTACAACAGACAAAACACTACCTGACACTGTGCCATGCCCAGCACTATTGTCAGTGCTTCTCTGCTATTCATAGTGTTTTTGATGGCTGATTGTTTTGTGAGTGGTCTGCCAGGTCCTTCTCCCAAGCCTACAGCACTCAGTATTCCTAGGCAGTCTCCTGTCCAAGGACTAACCTGGCCCAACCCTGTTTTAGCTTCCAAGATCTGAAGAGATCAGATACCAAGGAGGTATAGCACCTTATAGTCTATTTTGATTCTGAACTTCCTGAAACACTAGAGTTATTCTGCCATTTTCTACCTTAAGAGAACACATGTCTTCTTGGAATTGTGTGAAGTCCTTTCAAATCCATGGCCTCCCATCACCTGCCTATTCTGCCCAAGGCCTATCCAAACTTTGACATTTAGATTGTTTTATTCAAAATTCTTTCTTCCCTCCAAAGCCTTACCATGACTTCCCTCTGGAGGGAGGACTGTATATTTTCCCACCTCACTACATTTTGCTAGGTGTAGCAAATGGAAGCAACCATGTGGCAGTTCTGAGAAAGGGCTTTAAAAGATGTGTCAAGATTCTACTGGCCCTCCTGAGTCTATGACACCTTGCATCAATGAGCTTGCCTCATATATCCAAAGATCGTGCAGGCTTGGTCTTCTGATGAGAAAACCTGGCCTGAATCCTAGAGTCAAATTCAACTGAACCCAAGAAAGCTTAGCCAAATTCAGCAAAGGCATACCTAATCTACAAATTCATAAGCAAGAAACATGTGTAGCATAAGCTACTAAGATCTAGGGTGGAAGAAGTTAGTACACAGTAGCATTGTAGCAAAACTGACTGATTAATTAACACCAAACTTCCTTTTTCACCTGGAATTATGTCTTCTAACTTATGCTTTCCACATCTACTAGGTTTTTCTCTGCTGCATTTATCCTTCCTGTGCCCCATTCTCCTCTTCTACCTTTATAAATCTCAATTTAAACTTCCCTTCATATGTGAAATTTTCTTGGATCTTTACAATCTCTGAATTTACTTCTCAAGTTTAACAAAGAATAAATACCACACGTTTTATCTTTGATTTATTTCATTTTAAATGATGGGACTGACTCATATTCATTTAATGAAATATTTTATGATGCCTTGTTGAGAAAGTTATTTATTAACATAGTAGAGAGAACTTTGTCATTGAATCAAAATACAGTAGTTCAAATCTTGCTTCTGCCACTTGCTTGCCTTATAACTTAAACATGATATGTAACCTGTCAATCTCTTCATCTTTAAAATGATGGCTATAATATCAGAGAAAATATTAGATAATATGTATACTATGAACTTTATAACCCCTCCTCACTCATGTTCATTCACTCTTACTCCATTACAGCCACTTTATTTCACTCCTTCTGCTTTATGCCAACAAAATAATTTCATGCAGATGTTTGAAATACTTGGAAATTTCTGAATGTATCTTTCTCAAGAAGGCAAAGTCAAATCAACCAACTTTGAATATTTGTTCAACATTGTATTTAAGCTTAAAATTAAGAAGATTCATGTTAAGTAAAATAGAAAGATAAGACATATTTTCTTGCATAGAAAATTTAGGAGCATAGCCTAGAAGTCAAACATACTTGAAATGAATTAAAAACAATGAGGGGATGAATTGTGCAGTCCAGACCTTTTGAAGTTCAAGAAGCAACCAACGGGTTTAAGAATTGAGGAAGGTTTTAAGAGGAAATTTGGGGTGCATGTCTAAATAGCTGAAAGCCCAGTGTAGACAGAAAGTTGAGGGAAGTTCATTTTAGGGTGGGTGTAAATAACATCTAGTCTGCTCGGGTGAAAAGGAGTGGTGTGACTTACAAAAAGACAATGGGAGGACTGTTCTGTAAGAATGAACTGTGTGACAACTAGAAATCAAAATGAGTAGAATTTGGTATGGTGGGACCAGATCAGGAAGAAATGAGAAAAACTGGTAGGGTTTCATATTGTTGCCAAAAGTGAATGATTCTGTATGTTTGGGCAGAACCAGGTGGTGAGAAAGACACATAAACTTCATGACTTTTCTCCATCAAGAATGCAACCCCACCCTACTTATCAGAAAACCATCAGGTACCACATGCTGAGGGACATTCTACAAAATGCCTGACCATTTCCCCGTGAGCCAGTAAGGTCATCAAAAGCAAATACAGTCTGAGACACTTGTCACAGTGTAGAGAATAAGGAAATGCAACCAGCAAATGTAAGGTGGTATCTAGGATAGCAATCTGACATAGAAAAAGAACAATAGGTAAAAACAGAAGAAATCTGAATAAATTATGGACTTTAAATAATAATAATGTATCAATATTGGTTCATCAGTTGTGACAAGTTCATCATATGAATGTAAGGACTTGTCTGGGCAGACTGGTTGCTGAGTATAAGGGAGATCTCTATATTATATTTGCTGGCTTTTTCTAAGTCAAAATCTTTTGTAAAAGTAAAAGTCCATTTAAAAAAACCAAAGACATTATCTTTGTTCAAGTGAATTTTAGAGTCCCTCTTTGATTTCCCTACCCTTGTAGGGCTTGATCATACAGACCCTGAGCACTGGCTTCTGATTCCTGGACCTATGTATGTGTATGTGTGTGTGTGTGTCTTTTAATATTGTTTTGTGTTCCAACCTCCATATATATTAAGTAAAGAAAAGTTTGGCAGATGCCAGTTTATATATATATTTATCTCATTATTTTTTATTTAGTATGTATCATGAATATACTGAGAACACTATGCTGTAGAGTTCCTTTGGGCAAGGTTTCTAATACATAACTCTAATATTCAGAATGGTACTGGGAGCAATTTAGGTTTAGAATGATAGAAATTGAAGCTAAGAAACCCTAGATTAGGAATCTGAAGGATTAGGTTGTAGTCCCATCTCTGTGGCTAAATTATTGTGTGACTTGGACAAGTTTGACCACATGTCTGAGCTTTAGACATCCTATTTTAAAACGAGACATTATAACTTTGATCATGCACCTGGGAAATGATACTCATTGGTGTTCATGTCCATCATGTTTAGTGCATTTGGAAAGGCTTCCTTGTGTATATTTTGCCCTGACTCTTGCTACAGAAATGAAGAATGGTATGTTTAGAAGAAGGCAGAAGTTATATTTCCAAAGCTGGGGCTACAAACACAGGCAAGGGATTTAGCTCAGTTTGTAGAGCACTGCTCTAAACTCTCTGAGGCTCTGGGTTCAATCCCCAGCAACCAAAAAATAGGAGAGGGACATGGCAGCCCACTCCCAAAACAGTTCCAAAACAATCAGCCTTTGAAAACTCTATGAGGGTCACTATGAGTAGGACCCGACTTGATGGCACCTAAAAATAACAACTCACCCGATTAAAAAGGAAAAAAAGAAAAGCCCACCATCACCCATGCTCCTTCAGAAAAGTTACTTAGATGTGCTTTTCCATTCCTCGTGACTTGTTGAAAAGTTTGAGGTGCTAGGTGCTATAATCTACTATTAGTCTTGCTTAAAGAAAATAAGAGCAAAGAAATTCTATTTTCCTAGGACAGTTTATGTATGGGGACTGTACTTAAGTGCAGAAATATATAACCTAGTCCTTCTCTTTGTGGGGAAACATTACAGTGGGAAATGCCTTCCTTTTTCATGAGGCATCAGGGACAGATAAAGATGCGATTGGCCAAACTTTAATTTTTCTAATTGAAAATCCAGAGCTTGGTGCCTTCATTGATTTCAGTCACATCTTCCTTTTTAATATCACAAGGCCACTAAAGAAGCTACTCTGGGAACAGCCATTTAACATAAGAGGAAGTAGAATTTTGTTTAAGAAAAATCAAAGAAGTCATTCACAAATGATTCCCACAACTCTTTGGAGAAGCCTGGCCAGCCACAATAAGTTTATCATGTTGTTGATGTAGACAACAATCTAAACCACCCAAGGGTCTGTGGGAAATCAAGCCCCATGGGGTGGGGTAGATGGGAGCTTTCTGGGAGATATTCCCAGACAACTTGTGTAAGTGTGGTTCAAAATGAGACTGGTGGGAATTTCCAAAGGCGACGGCACTTTGGGGGGCCAGGGCAGGGCAGAGCAATAGGAAATCTTTTGCTTTTGGAGTGAATCTGGGAATGTTTCTTAAGAACAAAAACTAAGGACCCACAATTTGGACTGGCTTGTTCGAGCCAAATTATAAATTATTAATTCTATCAAGAAAAAGAAACAGTACCTCCTTGCTAAGCTTTGTATTGGGAGTTCATATAAATTTGCGTAAAATATTATGTGGGATTCGTATAGCCAGCCAGGAATTGAGCTACAGGAGCCAAGAAGAGGATGGGAGCTCAGCCAACAGGAGAAGCGCGAGATGAAGTGGGGGAGCTTGCCAAGCCAAGGAGGGAGGCCAAACCAGAGCTACAGTAGCACAGAAGGAAGAAGTGAGAGTCCCACTCATCCGAGGGATGTTCTCATTGTTTATACGTGTTTATTATTGCTATTGTCTTCAAAATGTATTCCCATTGCCTCTTCCCCCAAATGATATGCTTACTACTTTCAAGTTTAGTAAAACATATGATTACTAAAGATGAGAAGGACGTTCGTTTGCTTTTTAGATTCAGTTAGGTTCAGCAAGACTGCACAGAGATCCAGAGGGTGGGGAGGTGGCAGAGGGAAGAATTCCGATGCCCACCCCCAGCCCCCAAATTGCTGGAAGACAATAGAAAGAGCTGATGAGGTTAACACTATTTGCCCCAGAATTCCATATTAATACCAGGTCCAGGGAGTCAAAATAGTTCTGCCTAGAGAGTGCGTAAGTCTTGACTTTGCTATATTTTTTTCTATGACTTCTTTGTCCATTTTTCCGAGACTTAGGAATGAAAGCTACCCACAGTCTCAGCCCCACTGTCCATAACTGAGTTGCTCAGCCATATTCTATCAGGGTAGAAGGACCAGGGGCTGGTCAGAACTGATACTTACAGGCCACAGGCCGGTGCCCCACACAAGAAGTCTGCCATTGAGTCCTAATTTGGTCAGAAGCCAAGATTACACCCGCTTCCCCAACAAGCAGCACAGCACGGTGGTCCTGGGCGGGGGTCGGGGTGGGGGCCCAAAGGCTCAGAGAAGCAGCAGCAGCAGGTGCGGGCCCCCCCCACCCCAAGCAGTGAGCCCTCCTCACATTCAAGGTCCTTCCTTTCCCTACTCCATCTCAACATGGAGGTCTGAACTGAAAAGACCCCAAGTCATCTGTCAACAGCACCTTGTCCAGGGCAGAAGAGGAGACCCAACCCCCCTCGCCCTGAGCCAGTGGGAACTGCCTTGCTGTCCTCAGAGGGAATTAGCCCTGGCTCATCTTCCAAGCCCTTCTGCACAACATCCACAGTGTAGGAGGGCGCGAGGCAAGTCCCAGCTTGGAGGTCCCTATTTCAGCATGTCCCCTGCCTGACACCCCACCACTCCCGAGCACACGCTCACCCCAGGGAGAGAAGGCTCCATGCCCTCAGCAAACGCTCTGGGCTCTGCTCAACCGAGAGGAGGCTGACATGCTTTCCACCTCCAGCTGGAGCGAAACTGACAATCTTCTCGTAAATACAAACTGAGAGATGCTTGTTTTCTGGAAAGAGACAGGGTGAAGCCTGGACCTTTTCCCTAAGCCAGTGTGGAGGGAGTTCCCCTCTTGGAAGACAGTCTTGCCCGCTATGTCTGGCATCATGAATGCCTAGAAGTGGGTATTTCCAACCAAAGTCCTTTTGTCTGGGACGTTTTTTCATCTAGTCCTGCTTCAGGGAAGCCTACCTTGGATTGGCCGGCATGCAAGAGGGTAAATTTTCCTGGTGGCCCGTGCCTTATGGTGACCCAGACACAGGAGACCTGGGTGGTTCCCGTGAAAGGCCTCTCTGGTCCTGGCACACCCAAGCATAATTACTGTAAATTGGCTTAGGGTGTTTGTGTGTGTTTGTGGGGAGCAGGGCAAAACCTGGGTGGGGTATAGACAACCATTTTTTGTAAACTGGGACATTCGTTTATTTTATTGCATTGTGTTTATTTTTCTCATTCTCATGACAACCACCTGAACTGCAAATCGTATTTCCATTTCACAGATGCAATGGCAGAATTCTAGGTACCCACCTGATGACAGACTGTTTCCTAGGTCCCAAGGCAAGAATTTAAACTCAGGTCTGTGACTCCACAACCCAGATTCTTGTATCTCCGCTGCCTCACAGTGCCTGGAATTCTGTGTCCTGGGAGCCGAGATCTTAAGCTGACTTCTGCATGTGGTTCCCTTAAACCAGATCCTGACAGAGCATCCCTGATGGTGGGATCAGCCTACACCAGCAGAGCTACCCTGCTTGCCTCACTCAGGTGTCACACAAGGACAATGAGGTCCCACCAACTGTGAGAACACCCAGCTATTGCCCTGTGGCCCCAGCATTTAAATAGATTATTGATACTTATTTTCTCATCTCCTACCACCACTTTCCAGCAAAACAAAATTAATAGGATGGGATGGGAATCAACGCAGTTCCCTTCTTTGATTGTGTGATGGAAAGCCCGAAAGCACTGATTTGTTCTCAGACCTAGGACATGTCTGATTATTTCCACTTCTCCTTCTAAATTTTCCATCTAGTACCATCACAGATAATAAGAGCTACCAGAAATGGGAAGAAAAAAAAATAAAACACTTCCGGATGGATTTAGCAGGGTAAAAATCACCTTACTTAAAACTTCAGAAGGGAAGTAAAACTTTTATCTGTACTGCTTTTGTCATTATTGTTAAATTTCATGGTGGGTAAATAAACACATCAAGAGAAACCTATGCTTTCTTTTATACTAAATTTCTTAAGCTAAATCAGCACAAACTCAGATACTTCCCTCAGTAGATGGTCCTGTGCTGAAGTCTGTACATTCAGCTCATTCTCAGTAAACAAAACCACTTTCCAGAGATTGTTGTTTTTAGGTGCTGTGGAGTCATGTCCCACTCATGGTGTTCTTATGTATAACAGATGAAACACTATCGTTGCGCTTCTCTGCTATTCATAGGGTTTCCAATGGCTGATTGTCTTTTGAGAGTGGGTTACCAAATCCTTTTCCCAAGGCTATAGCACCTGGTGTTCCCAGGCAGTTTCCCACCCAAGTACTAACCAGGCCCAACCCTGCTTAGCTTCTGAGATCAGACAGGATTGGACACCACAGTGGTATAGCTGCAAGCTTCCAGAGATAAGAGATTAAAGAAAGTAAGATGATCCATCACTATTTGCTGATATTATGCAATATTGATCTCTGTGTACAACCATCCCTCTTTTTGATCATAGACTCCTCACAAACAGTATTTTCCCCCCTATTAATCTGTATGTAATCTCAGTACTTGAGTCTTATGCAAGAAGTGATTGATCAGTAGACATTTGTAGGATGAAAGATTAAGAATAGGGCTGGCTGATGCTCAGGTTATCTGGTCCTTTCCTCAGTTTTGAGGTCCAAATTGACTTAAAATATGTCATGTCTACTGCTAGAGACTCTGGGATAGAGGGACTCATTGCACATCACCTCCCCAGGATGTCAAAGATTATACCAATGTCCTAGCTCCACACCCCAGCATGACGATCAGGAGTTAAAGGTGACCTTTAATGGCAAATCAGGCTGGAAAGGAAACGAGATTCCTTCCTTAAATCTGAAAGAGCTATTTGCTGAAATATCCTCCATCCATTTATTCACTTCACTCATATGTTCAAGGATGCACCCGCTTTCCCTGCCATGTACCAGGCAAGGGGCTGTCCTCTCAGCAGTCCACTTTCCATCAGAGGAGTCAGATTTGCAAACATGGACAAGTGCAATGACTGATGTTGAGAAAAGCCTTAGTTCCTGGGCTTCACAACTGATATAATCTGAGAGAGAGAAAAAAACTTGAATGCTTGACATTGAAAAAACACAAGCAACTTTGGTTATCCTTTGGGTAACCACAAAAACATATTTCAACCTATTACCCCCAAGCCCAAGGTAGTATAGTTATGGCTCTGCCCTTAATGACATCATATCAAGGCCTCTCTTTAGAAAATCTCAATGCCTTTTCTTGTACCCCAAACATTTTAATTTTTATGGACAAATAGCCCTTCTCAGTCTCCTTTGGGCTCTCCTTTTCCAATTAATTCTCCAGTTGACTCCTCTTCTGTCTATGGTGAGTGCCTACATCACAAATTTGTCATCTGAGAAGCTCCTATTGACAGGGTTTTGTACTAGATAATAGAGAAACAAGGATATTGGTGCTATAAAAACAAATAAATGATCAAATAAAACAAAAACACTAGCAGTTTGTGATCTGGTGCAGGAAATGCTACCCCAAAGTATGGCATCTTAGCATACTATTTTGAACTGAAGGAAATTAAGCAAACTACAGAAGCAGAAATGTCTTTCTGATCTTCTCTGCCCCATCTCCATCTTTTGAAGACCCTTATGTGATGTGTTCCCTGCCCTAAAACCAAAGGGAAGACAGGCTATACAAGAAAGCCAAGAACCTGAACAAGTAAGCTTTGCCAACTTCCTCTCAGTTTATTACCACTAAGATTACCCTCTTTTTGTCTAATCCCACTTCTACATGACTTTCCATTCTTCATCACATCTAAGCATGAAAGTACAGCTTTTCTTGAATC
This sequence comes from Pedetes capensis, assembly GCA_007922755.1. Lineage (NCBI taxonomy): Eukaryota > Metazoa > Chordata > Mammalia > Rodentia > Pedetidae > Pedetes > Pedetes capensis. Next base: position 138,023 of record VMDO01001561.1, read on the forward strand.
TCTGTATTTTCACTCCCAAAGTCTCATGCATCATATGAAATTTTAGTTAAGTAAATTTAGTATGCTTTTCTCCTATTAACCTTTCTTTTATTTTAGGAGTATCTGGCAGGAACCTTGAGATGGGTGAGGAAGCCATATTACCTTTTTCCCTCCATATTTGCTAAAAGTTTGCTTGGGCTGTCTTGAAGTCTGCATTTTGTTGAAAGCATCTGCCCTATCTTTAGAAGTATGAGACACACTGTCTACCATTTAGGCTCTCTATAGAAATGTTCTCTCTTTTTCTTCAAAGAGAAATCAAAAAGAACCTGTATTCCATTCATGCCTTTTTTACTTAACAATAAGCACTCTCTTAGGGCCAGCACTGTGCTAAGGATTAGAATCATACCCATCCCTGGCAACTTTGCTGATGGTGGGACACAGTCCTTTGGGAAAGACTGACAAGTAACCAGAGTGCTATCAGGGAAAGTGCTGTGGAGAAGCATCTAAGGCCAGCCAAGCATTAGAAAAGGAGTGCTAATCGAAGCACATCTTAGTCAAGACTTGAGAAAGGAATTAGCCTTGAGTCGAAAGGAGCAATAAAGGCCTAGAAAGGGACCAGCCTTTCAATATGGGACATGCTTAGAGGATCTGAAAACATAGGCTCATGTGTGTCAATCATATGGAAACACTTCAAGAGTCAGTGCAGTCAGGATTCATGAAGCTAAAGCCAACTGCAGAACAATGAAAAGATATTTTTCGAGTTGGGTATTGTGTCACATGCCTGTAATCCCAGCAACTGGGGAGGCAGAGGCAGGAGACCACGAGCTCAGGGCCAGAGGAAGCCTGTACAACTTAGCAAGCAAGACCCTGACTAAAATAAAAAATGCACTACAGGTACCGCTCAGGGGTAGAGTACTTGCCTAGCATGCTCAAAGCCCTGGGTTACCAGTTATACTTTAAAAAATGGTTTTTTGTTTTGTTTTGTTTTTTTCCTAAGGCTCACCCAATACTTCTTTCTTGTTCCTCACATCCACAAATTCCAGGAAAATTTGTAAAGTACTTTGAAATTGTTTTCAACATAAAAGATGCCTGAAGTAAGAAATGTACAGAACTTTATGGAAGTTGCATAATGAATTAGTCAGTGCACATTTCGCCTTTATTGCACATTGTCAGTGTATCAGAAATTACCATGGAACCAAGGATGATAGAGAGTATGCAAGATAAGGAAAGTATAGAAGTTCCTTTTTTTGTTTGTTTGTTTTTGTTGTTTATCAAGATATGAGTAGTAGTGATTGTTTCTCCTTAGTGTTGGGCAGAAGTGCACACGTTGGTAAGTTTGCTATGTCTTTAGCTTTAGAATTACCCATTCTATAAAAGAATACAAAACAAAGAAGATTGGCATTGAAAACCTCGTTTTTACACTTGCTTCCTTGAAAAATTCATTTTAATCTGAAAAGTTTATGTATGTTCATTTTATTATAGTCCTGGCATACAAGGGGCTGGTTCTTACATGGTATAATCTCTTCTTGGACATTTTCCCTGAGTTGACTTTAGACTCAATGAGCTCAAGGTTTGCACAGTCTATTTAACAAGTTGTAGCACAGCGCTGAGTTCATGGTAAATACTTGAGAAGTATTTGTTAAATAAGCGAATAGGAGAACTATGTTCTTTCATCAGAAAAGGTCATGGAGAAAGTGATTTCACCTTGGCAGACATATGAGGTCAAGTTGTTACAAGTGTAAAAAAGAGGGCAGGGCAAGGTTAAATTGGGGACCTGAGGCTTTTGAACTTGGATAGGGGGTAGATTTTTATAGCTAAGTTGTTAGTCATGCACAGAGGATGGGAGAAAACTGGATGGAGGGTTTAGCTGCTTTCATTAACATGATCAAGAAGACCATAGCTTGCAGTGGGATTTTAGCACCAATTGCAGTTTTATGAAGTCTGGATCAATAGCTGGCCCTAGAATAAGATTTTTATATTATGTAAGAGACCTCAACAGGAAGTATGAACCCTATGTGAGAACCTCCTCTGGATTGCATTCTGAAAGAACATGACTCCCTGGCTAAACTCCTTGGGTTCTTATCTCAGTTCTGTCGTTCTCCAGCTGTATACCCTGGTCAATGTATGCAACCTCTCGGTTACACTTTGTATCTGCAATGTCTCCAAAGGCCATGGCTGCAGGCTTACTTGCCAGTCTGCGGCGCTGTTTGGGGTGGTGGATCATTGAGGCAGGGCCTTGTGGCAGGACGTTATGCCCTCGGAGGAGATGTTGATATCCTTGTCTCTTCCTCTCTCCACTTCCTGGCTGCCACAAAATGAGAGAGTTTGCTCCACTACACCCTCCCTGCTATGGTACCCTACTTTGCCACAGATCCAGAAGCAAAGCCAGCTGGCCACAGACTAGAACTTCTGAAACTATGAGCAAGAATAATGCTTTTCTTCTTTTACATTGATTATGTCAGGAATCTTCCCACAGTGGTAGAAAGCTGACTAACACACTACTACTAATTTTTCAGATCTTTAAAATGGTGATAGTCATATTTATCTCAGTGGTATAGAAAGGATGAAATGAGTTAACACACTTTCAAGTCACAAGATAATTTTTACGCATATGAAGTGGTTTTAAAAATATTGCCTTACTATTTTATTATATGGTTTAAATGCTACTACCAAACTAGAAATCTCTGTTGCAATTTACACTTACCTCCTACCTGGCCAGAAATTCTTGCCATAGAGAATTTAAAGTCTAGAGGAAGCAAAACTCTGAGGAAATTTTACCAGATACACTCTTTTACAATGTACACAAAATTATGTGATAAAGGAAGAAAGCATTAAATTGACCCAGAAAAAAAAAATCTGTAAGCATCTTATCTAATCCCATCATTGTATAATGATGGAAGTAAGGCCCAGAGAGAGAAAGTAAACTCTCAAAGCATAGTGTGAACCCAAGATTATCATTTTGTGTTTCTATCTCCTAATCCCTTTTAAATGTTTTTATTTTGTGTTTCTATCTCCTAATCCCTTTTAATTGTTTTACTTCTATATCAAATCTTCTTCCATTACTGCAGTTGCTAAGATCATAGCACAGTGAGTAGCTGAGTGCTTGAAAGCATTCAGAGAAGACCCTAGAGAGCTGAAGGAACAATAAGGAATACCCTATCTGGTGTCTAGGGGCAGCAAAAAGAAGAAAAACAAAGAAAGAAAGAAAGAAAAAGAAGAAGAAAAAAAAACACTTTCAACCAAAAAACATCTCAGACAATGTAGACAATGATGGGAAGGAGGAGGAGGAAGTCAAAGTCTGACTAAGTCAGAAAGTTTCTTCCATGCCAAAGGGCAAGGGATGCCAGATGGAGAGCATCATTTCAGTCCTCAGGGATTTGGCCGAAAGGATGAAAAGGGAAGAAACAGGAATTAGGAAGGGCTAGGATAACAGAATCTGGCTATCGCTGGGGATTTCCAGGACATCTATTCCAGACCTTCACAGATGGAAAGAAGGAAATACCCACACCTAACAAGTGTTCTAAAGAAAACATCCCCAAAGACAAAGAATTTAAATGCCACCTACCTTCTTGAAAGAGATTGGAACTCAAAGGAAATATCTTTTTCTTTAGCAACATTGAATATTATTCTAAAATACCTCAAAATGTATCAAATCAGCGGTCACTTTTGTCCTGAGAAAACTGAGCGTCTTCAGGTTTTCATTTTAATAGCAAATGATGGTGGTGACGTGACTCCAGAATAGCATAACTGTGGGTAATGGTCTAGGGCATCCAAATGTATTGACTTGATGTTTTCAGTTTTTATGCAATAGAAACAAGATGCTTTATTAGTATATTGGATTTTAATTTGTGTTTATGCTTTGCAGCTGGCATATTATAAGACTAGTAGTTTTCATAATTGGAGAGATTCATGGCACCGGATTTTTTGCTATATAATTTTTCATATATACTCAAATGCCTGTAGACAAAACAAGAACCTAATTTAGCCACCCACCAGCCACAAAAGCATCTGGGGCACATAATATTTTTCTGTGAGGCCTGAGTGACTGTGTTTTGTGCTTGTTTATTTGATCTGGGAAAACAGAGCTCACAAACAGCATCTGGATTTCAGAGGTTCCTATATTTGCCCCAAATTTTCCCTTTCAGTCAATGGTATCCAAATGACTCATCTGGAAGGTCAGAGAGTTGAGTTGCTCAGCAGAGACTAAAACTCAAGATTCTCTGGCTCATTCCCTGTAACCACCAAACCCCACAATCTCTGGATGTGGGGCATGGGAACCTGCATAAGGTTTTGCCAAGACCACCAGGTTGCTGGGAAGAAAATCAGATCTCATAGCCAAAAGTGGGTAACACAGTCCTGACAGAGGTAAGAAGCACCCAGGAGTGGTTTTAGAACTTGGTTGTTTTATTCAAGGAGTTCCCTGTATGAGCAGAGGCTGGGTGAGGTGGACGGAGAGGAACTTTTTTTTTTTTTCTTTCAGCAAAAGGTGTGACTGAGAACTAGCAACTTTAGATGATGTATTTCTCTGTGAGAGATCTTCACTGTTGGCGGTCCTACTTGAGACACTGAGGAAAGGCTGGGAGGCACAGGGTTCTGTGGTCTCCAAGAGAAATCCAATAGTTTTAACTTTATCCAGTTTTAGTGGTGTAAATAGCTTGGAGTAACTGAAGAAATAAACAACAAGTAGTTCTTCTTGAACACTAGAACCAAGGTGAACTAAGGCTAAGCCCAAACAGTTAGCTTGAACCTGTAGCCTCTAATCACCCTGAGAATTATGGCTACTTGCCTTTTGCCTACTTCCTTAGCTTCCTTTATTGCACAACTCCTGGTATCTGGCCATCTTCCTGGCCTGCAGAACCTGCTACTGAATTTTAGCAACACCAAATTGAATTCTGTGGCTGACATATTGTGTTGCTATTGCATCATCAAGACATAACTCAGCACAAAAGGAGGATTCAAGGACTTCTAATTGCTGCTTTAATAAATGCATACTAAGACTAGAAAAAGTAGAAAAACCTATTCATTTCTTAACCAAGCTCATTACCTTGTGATTCCAGTTATCTTTTAACTGATGGTTTCTCTTATCATTTTAATTTTCTTCTCTTCTTTCTTTCTTTTCTTTTTTTTTTTTTTATGATTGGTATAAGGAGAAAGACTCCAGTTATCCTTTACTGTGGGGAATCAAGTTCTAATTAAGCATGTAGAATATCATAAATCTGTTAAGAATCGGAAAGTTCTGTACTCAGAAGAATACAAGAAGTAAATGTTAATATCTACATGGTTGTTCTTAGGTGCTGTTGAGTCCTGGGTCCAAATTATAGCAACCTCATAGCATTTTGATTGGCTGATAGTTTCAGATTTGTTTCAGGAGTGAGCTGCCAGGTCTTTCTCCCATTTTTTGCTGTGCTGGGGACTGCACCCAATGCCTAAGCAGCACTCTATGAACTGAGCCAAACCCCAACCCCAATACTTATATAGCAGTAATTATCTAGGTACATACCTTCAAAATAAACACAAAAATACTTACAATTTCCCCTTCATCCTAGAAGGAAAACTTAATATTTAAATGTAACCAACTTCCTACAAAGGAAGTAAATATTTAAATCTCTGGACTTCTTCTTCCATCGGCATGTTGTTGTTGCTGTTGTTGTTACGTGTTGCTGAGTCTCATAGCAACCCTATATACAACAGGTGAAGCACTATTATCCTGCTTCTAACAGCTATTCATAGGGTTTTCAATGGCTGATTGTTTTTTAGGAGTGGGTTGCCAGGTCCTTCTCCCAAGCCTACAGCACCTGGTGTTCCCTGGTGGTCTCCCATCCAAGTACTAACCAGGCCCAGCCCTGCTTAGCTTCCAAGATCTGATGGGATCCGATGCCACAGTGGTACGTCAGCAGGCTACATAGGCATAGACTGAATTAAATTTCCTTCCTCTACGTGCTCTTTCTTCTTATTCTGACTGTTTATCTCCACTTTCCTCCCTTCCTTCTCTTCTTTTTCTCTACTCTCATAAGTTCAAACCTTTGGCTCTAGGGCATCATTTTATCTGCTTCTACTTTTTGACCTCAATAGCCATGCTTTTTTTTATGTCCATGAATCACAATATTCTTATATGAAGAGCTTTCTTTGTAATCTTAAAATGAACTCACTGTTATAGATAACATATGCTTTATTTATATGCCCTAATGTGCAGTGGTGAGTTTTCATAAGATTAGTAAGATGAAGATTGCAGAACTGTATAGGAAGAATATTGTAGTCTTAAGTATTCACTCGGGCTGGGATTTAGCTCAGTGGGTAGAGCGCTGCGCTGCAGTCTCTGAGGACCTGAGTTCAATTCCCTGCACCGCAAAAACGGGAGAAGGGCCTGGCAATCCACTCCCAAGGCAATCCCGAAATAGTTAGCCATTGAAAACCCTATGAGGGTCGCTATGAGTCAGATACCGACTTGACGGCACCTAACAACAACAACAACAACAAAATGTGACTGGGATGTAGCTCAGTTGGTAGAGTGCTGCTCTGCACTCTCTGAGGCCTTGAGGTTGATCTCTAGCACTGCAAAAATGGAAGAACGATGTGGCAATCCACTCCTGAAGTAATCCCAAAACAATTAACCATCAAAAATCCTATGGATAGCAGAGAAGTGCTGACATCGTGCTGGGCATGGCACAGTGTTGGGGAGTGTCCAACCCAACTGGATATCACCTAACAAAAAGACAGTTTCAAGCCCCCACATTTCTGTCAGCTTGTGATGCTGTTGGGGCTTGTGGATTGCTGTGATGCAGAAAGCTATGCCACCAGTACTTCAGATATCAGCAGGGTCACCCAGGACAGGTTTCAGCTCAGCTTGGAGACTAAAACAGACTAGGGAAAAGGACCCCATAGCACACTCCTGAAACAATTAGCCATTGAAAACCCTATGAATAACAGAGGAGGACTGTCAAATATAGTGCCAGAAAATGAGGCCCTCAGGCTGGAAGGCATTTAAGAAATGACTAGGGAAGGATTGCCTCCTCAAAGTAGAGTTGACCTTAATGGTGAAAATGGGGTAAAGCCCCTGAGACTTCTTTTTGCTGATGTGGCATGACTCAAAATGAGAAAAATACAGTGACTGCAACAATGGGCTCAAACATAAAGTGATCATGTACATGGCAGTGTTAGGTACTGTTTCGTTCTGTTGTACTTAGGATCATTATGAGTGGGACTCATCTCAATGGCACCTAGCAACAACAGTTTTAAAGAAATGTTCATAGCATTCAGAAACCTAGTTAACATGCCTCTAAAATCTCCTTGACACTCTTTTATTTTTTACTTTTTTGAAGTGCTAGGGGTTGAATTCTGGGCCTTGCACATGCTAGGCAAGTGCTCCACCACTGAGCTGAACTCCAGCCTTTTAAAATTTTTTTTTTCTTTTGAGGCAGGGTCTTGCTAAGTTTTTCAGGCTACCATTGACCTTGAGCTCTCAATTCCTCCTGCCTCAGCCTCCCCAGTCACTGGGGTTATAGGTGTGAGGCACTGTTCTACACTGCACTTCCCCAATGCTTTTACAATGAAATTCCATTCATCCAAGAGCCAGATATCTTTTGTAGCAGCCATGTTCCAGCCTTGAATAATAATACAGGCAAGGCAAAATTAGAGATGAATGTACCCAGCTTAGTTTATAAGGAAATTCCATACCACAATGTTTCCTCCCAACATGGTCATAAAGTCACATGATTAGGGGAAACAGTGTTGAGGGCTGGAACAATCATAACTTTTGGAATAGACAAATCTGACTTCAAACATTGGTGGTGTTACTTACCAGCTTTGTAATTACAGTTAAGTCAATGTCTCTTTGCTTCGGTTTCCTTACCATGTCTACTCTATAATACCATGGTGAAAATCAATGAGAAATAGCATGCATAATGTTAGGGCAGAGCCTGTCACATAGTGTGTGCCTGGTGGAGCTTTAATATGATATATTTTTATTAACTGCAAATATTTTTCATAAATTGTAAAAAGCCACTTAAAAACACTTCAAGTGTCACATTAACTTAAATAGCGTTAAGAGAAAGGAAAAATTACTACAGGTTAACTTCAACACAGGTAATCCTTTTTTTATGGAGATAGGGTATTTATTTGAGTCTTTACTTTGATTATAGACCCTGACTTAAAGACGTCTGCTAATTTACTCTGTCCACAAATTATTTTTCTTAATAAAATTCCCTACATACAGTGGTTGCTACCTGGTTAATGGAAAGGCATATTAATCATTGTAATGTCCCAAACACATTGGCATCACAATAATGACTGTTAGAGAGCTCTATTTCATTATTTATATAACTTCTTATGAAAAACTATCTGAGCTGACTCACAAGACTGGTTTGCTAACTAAAGTGTCATCAACAGATCTCCAAAATCAGCATCACTCCTATTTTCCAAATGTTATGCTTGCCTTTAAGAACTATGGCTAAAATTATTATGTGACATCCATCACTTTTCTCATCAGTTCCAGATCCTTCACAGGTTTATATTTTTTAATGCTACACAATTCACAAAGTCACAGGTGCTATATACAACTGATCCTTCCTGGACATCAATGCCTTCAGGAAAGCAGTTGATACTGTTGCCCATACCTGGCTGTACTGACCATCACAGGGATTTTTCATGTCAGGGATGACTGAATACTCCCAAGTAGTGCCATGTTGCCACGTCGAAACAGAGTGAACATCTCTTTGTCCCTTTTGGATTAAACTTTGAAATGGATTCCAAAACAGTTCCACCTCATCTCCCAATGTTATCCAGATATTTTAATGGAAACAGTAATTTTTTACTTTTCTCAAAGAGTCTTATTTTATTGGACTCATGCATGAGTCAAGGGATGAACAGGCTGCTTATGGAAAGAAATCCAAGGGAATCAGAGAGACCAGCACTCCCATTACCACCTTCACTCTTATGGCTTTGTTATTCCACCAGCTTTACCTGACACTCTTCCATTCAAGTTCTTTCTCAGGAGGCTCTTCATGCATATGTGCAATATAGTCTTTACAATTGATACCTGTACTATGTGTCTGCTAAGCATGATCAGAAGTGCTTGGCTCCCAATAAGAAATTTGGTTTGCTCAAGATTGGACACTCATAATATTGGTTCCTTTGGAGAAAATGACCAGTGAAGGATATTTCTGAAATAGTTGATATTTTCTGATATGCATTCATACTTGGAAAATTGTAATAATTAACCTTTCAATTATAGAGTGCTAGGCAATTCACATACATCCTTCCACTGAGGACAACTGGACAAGCTAGCTAAAAAAAATGCTTCTAAAAGGTCTCTCTGAAGGCATCAAGAGGCTAATAAGTTGGGTAACCCTAGGTATAACTAGATTTCTCAATAGAAATAATGGAATAATAATGGAGTATAGGATGACAATGAAAATAATTGCCAACCCAGAAGTCAGTATCTGGAGAAAATAACCTTGAGCAATAAAATGAAATAAAGTCATTTTCAACCAATGCAACATGGGAGGTGCTAACTTGTTTATGCCAAGAGATTGGGAAGACAGCTACCTGGCCAACTAAATGGAAGAGATACATATTTGTGCCTATTCCCAAGAAAGTTCCAACTGAATGTGGAAATTATCAAATGGTATCATTAATATCACACACAAACAAAATTTTGCTAAAGATCAATCAAAAGCAATTGCAGCAGTTTCTAGACAGGGAATGACCAGAAGATCAAGCCAGATTCAGAAAAGAGAGTGGAACAAGAAGCATCATTGCAAATGGCAGATGCATATTAGCTGCAAGCAGAGAATACTAGAACAGTACCTATGTTTTATTGACTATGTAAAGGCATTTGACTGTGTGGATTGTAAAAAATTATGGATAACATTTCAAAGCATGGGAATACCAGAGCACTTAATTGTACTCATAAGGACTCTGTACATGGACCAGAAGGCAGTTGTTTGAACAGAACAAGGAATTACTGTCTGGTTTAAACTCAAGAAAGATGTGTGTCAGGACTGTATCATTTCACTGTACCTCTTTAATCTCTATGTTGTTGTTGCTAAGAGCTGTTGAGTCATGTCAGACTCATAGGGACCATCATAGATTTTTCAATGGCTGATTGTTTACAAGATTGCTTCCAGAGTGTATGCCATGTCCTGCTGAGCAAATAATCCAAGACCTGACTCAACAGCACAGAACAATAACAAAGAAACTGTTTGGTGAGGGTCAGCTAGTGACCAAATTTGTCAATAATTTGTATCTGAAAATGACTTGGTTGTTGTTGTTAGGTGCCATCAAGTTTGACTCATAGTAACCTTATGTACAACAGAAAAAAACACTCCCTGACACTGTGCCATGCACATGATCTGTTTTATGTTTAAGCCCATTGTTGCAGCCACTGTGTCAATCCATTTAGTTGAGAATCTTCCTTTTTTTCATTGATCTACCACTCTATCAAACATGATGTCCTTCTACAGGGATTGGTCACTCTTGACTACATGTCCAAAATACATAAGATGTAGTCTAGTACTCTGGTTGCACTTCTTCAAGGACAGATCTGTTTGTTCTTTTGGCGGTCCATGATATATTCAATATTTGATCCAGCACCCTGATTTAAAAACATCAATTGTTCTCCTGTCTCCCTTATTCAGCATCCAGTTTTCACAAGCAGATGATAAAACTGAAAATCCCACAACATGAGTCAGGCATTACCTTCATCTTCAATGTAATGTCTTTACTTTTCAAAACTTTAAAGACATCAGGTAGAGTAAAAGTAATTCCCAAACGAATGCATGAAGGAAAGTACCGAAGCAAGTGTTAAATATAGTGATAAACATAACTTATTTTTACTATACAAACAATTATAGCAATGTCCAATATGGGTTAAAATACACAAAGTATGTTGTTGTTGTTAGGTGCTATTGAGTGGGTGTCCAACTCATAGTGACCTTACATACAACAGCCAAAACATTATTGTTAGTGCTTCTCTGCTATTCATAGGGTTTTCAATGGCTGATTGTTTTGGCCAATGGGTTGCTGAGTCCTTCTCCCAAGCCTGCAGTACCTGGTATTCCTAGGTGGTCTCCCATCCAAGTACTAACCAGGCTCGACGCTACTTAGCTTCTGAGATCTGATGGGATCCGATGCCACAGGGGTATGGCTGCAGGCTGTACAAAGTATAACTGGATAGTATTCATAAAAACATAGGCATGTAAATCAAGAATGGAGAGGAAAGAATTTTAAAAAGTCATTTATGTCTTAAGATAAAAGTGTAAAATATAAATTAATATTGTTGTTGTTGTTGTTAGGTGCCGTCGAGTCGGTATCTGACTCATAGTGACTCTCTGTACAACAGGGGAAACACTATTGCCAGTGCTTCTCTGCTGTTCATAGGGTTTTCAATGGCAGATTGATTTTTGGGAGGGGGTTGCCAGGTCCTTCTCCCAAGCCTACAGCACCTGGTGTTCCCAGGCGGTCTCCCATCCAGGTACTAACCAGGCCTGACCCTGCTTAGCTTCCGAGATCTGACAGGATCAGATGCCACAGGGCTACTGCTGCAGGCAAAATTAATATTAAATGCCCTTAAATCATTGAATGTATAATATAATCTCCAAAATGGTAGAAATTACAATGATGAGGAAATTATATCCTATAAATGCTAACAAAAAGAAATATAGATCTTAAGAAGAAAAGTACTCTGTAAAGAATGTTTCCTCATGATAAATTGTTTAATTTATCAGAAATATACATCAACTGTAAGTTTTATGCACCTAAGAATGTGGACTCAAAATACACGTTAAAAAATTTGACAGAAAGAGAAATATATGAGCTTGTAATGATAGTAGGAGATTTTAACACACTACTTTCAGTAACCGATATAACAAGCAAATGAGAAAAAAATAATAAGGATGTAGAAGATTTGAATAACATGATTAAATAACTTAACTAATTGACTATTTTGAACACTGCACCCAAGCACTATAGAATGCTTTTTGTTCACATATGAAAATTTTAGAAAAATTGTTTAAAAGAAGTAACATAAAACATATCTTAGCAAATTTCAAAATATTTAGGACACACGATACATTATTTTCACCACAATTCAATTATTCAGTTCAGCTAGAAACCAATAATAAAAAGATAAATGGATCCAGGCACATGGCACACACCTGTAATCCCAGTGATTTGGAAGGCTAAATCAAGAAAATACCTACACAGCTTACCAAGAACTCAAAAAAAAAAAAAAAAAAAAAAAAAAAAAAAAAAAAAAAAAAAAAAAAAAAAAAAAAAAAAAAAAAAAAAAAAGCCATAAAAGGGGCTGGAAAGTACAGCTCAGTGGTAGAACATTTGCCTAGCATGTGTGAAGGCTTGGATTCAAGCCCCAAGTATTGTAAAAATAAAAAATAAATAAATGAAAGCTCTTTCTATGATTGGAAATTAAGAAAGACAGTTCTAAATAGCACAAGTCAAAAACATCACAGTGAATATCAAAAATGTTTTCACTTAAATAAAAATGAAAATACAGTATTTCATATTTGAGGGAAAAAACAGTAAAAATGTGGAAATATTTTGAATTGAATAGAAATAAAATATCATGAATATTTGTGAATGCTGTTTATGACACTCTGAGAAGTACATGATATTGGATGGATTTGTTAGCAAAGAAGAAAGGCTGAAAGTCAATTAGATCTCATATATCTTAAAATATGAAAACGGTCAAATAAACAAAAAGAAGGTAGAGGGAAGAAAATAATAAACATAACAGAAAGCAATGAAATAAATAATGTTGTTGTTGTTGTTAGGTGCCGTCGAGTCGGTATCTGACTCATAGTGACCCTCTGTACAACAGGTGAAACACTATTGCCAGTGCTTCTCTGCTGTTCATAGGGTTTTCAATGGCAGATTGATTTTTGGGAGGGAGTTGCCAGGTCCTTCTCCCAAGCCTACAGCTTCTGGTGTTCCCAGGCGGTCTTCCATCCAGGTACTAACCAGGCCTGACCCTGCTTAGCTTCCGAGATCTGACGGGATTGGATGCCACAGGGCTACAGCTGCAGGCGAAATAAATAATAGAAAAGAGTAATTATAGAAGCAAATTAGTTCACTGAAAAGTCTAACAAAATTAATAAATGGTTGACAAGATTATCAAGAGAAGAAGAGGGATGGCATAATTAACCAATATCAAAAATGACAAAGGGAAACCATACTACAGATCCTGCAAACATCTGTAAAAACTATCAAAATGGTATCTGATATTTTCTTTAAGATAGTCCAGGAGAAGGAAATAGCAGCAAGAATATAGATTAGATTGATTAACCCGAGTATGACCCTGATTGTCGAAACTGTGAAATAAGTACATTAGGGCTCATCCTACTATTATGACATGGTGTATGCTTTGAATTTGAGGGGTATTTATCAAAAGGTGTTGTGTGTAGAATGACTGAATGTACATCCCAGTTTACGCCTTTTGTCACTTTGCATTTTATCTGAGTTTTCTTGTTGTACCAACATATTTTTAATATTTGCAGTGAAGTAACCCAAAATGAATTAGATTGGTTTCCTCTTTGTATTTTTACCTTTTCCATGGTGTTGTTGTTGTTGTTGTTAGGTGTCATTCAGTTGGATCATAGCAATCCTATGTACAACAGAATGAAATACTCCCTGATACTGTGGCACACCAGGCACTATGTCAATACTTCTCTGCTATTCATAGGGTTTTCAATGTTTGATTGTTTTCTGGATTGTTTCAGGAGAGGGCTGCTAGGTCCTTCTCCTGTTTTTGCAGTGCTAGGGATAGAATCCAGGGCCTCAGAGCCTACAGAGCAAGCACTCGACCAACTGAGCTAAACCCCTACCCCTCTCCATGGTGTTAACTAGTAAGTATATTAGATGTGTGTTCATTGAACAGAGTTCTCGCTGTAAAATTGAAAATGAAGGGTGATAATCTGTCTCTTTTAGGCTAATCTTAACCAGACCCAGCATATCCAATGCCTTCTTTCATTGCCATTTAGAAAGACAGTCATTGAGAACAAGAAGTTACTCAAGCAAGACAGGCAACATTAGCTGACTCTGGCCTCTGATGGTGGTGGGGAGAATATTCAACTCTACTGATGCTGTACTTAGTGTTCAAGTGAGATGTGCCATGAAGCATGCTATGATGTTAAAGATGCACGAAGCCACCAGGCTGCCAGTAGTGAGGTTTTTGAGAGAAGAGAGAAATTATAGAACTGACGATTTTATGTGGAAAATAGCCATGCAGTTTTTCCATAGAGATTAGAAAAGTCTAAAGTCCATTGCTGTATGCTTTTGTTGTTTATTAAATAGAATAAAATCTATAACTATATGCATTTTTACTATTAGGTAATGTCACAAATGACTGAGACTAAAGATCCTTTTTCTCTATTCAAATAGAAATCATGAATAGGCAAGGAACTGCTCACTATTTTGGGCACCTTGAGCTCTTGGGTGCCAGAGTCTTACAGGTTGGATTTACAAACCCAGAGGGTTATAGCTCTAAATGCTCAAGTTAGAATAAGCTCTAAGTTTTCAAAGTCAGAGGCTTATGGCTCTTGATTCTGAGAACTAGTGGTTTATTGCTCCAAGATTCAAAACAGAAATTTTCTGGGCATGGTGGCACACCCTTGGGAGGCTGAAGCAGGAGACTTGTAAGTTTGAGACCAGAGGCAGTCAGTGTAACTTAGCAAGACCCTGCCCCTCAAAGTAAAAAAAAAAAAAAAAAAAAAAGGTCTGGGCATACAAAGTGATTCAACACTTCAAAGTATGTGCAAGGCCCTGGGTTCCACTTCCAAGTACTGTAAAAACAAAACAAAACAGAACAAAACAGCAACCAGAAATTTACAGCTCTTGGTTGTCAGATCAGGAGATTATTGCTCTGGCCTTTAGAGTTCCAGCAGCCCAGTACTCAACAGCTAGTCTCACAGCTCCCTAGCTACAGGTGTGAGAACCCTTTTGCTGTTAACAGCAGCTCTCTGGACCTCTTCTAGTGACAGGGGGTTGCAGGTCTCACCTTTAACTCATCATAGCTTCTCACGTTCACAGTCCTAGCTCTCTGATGTTTCTTCTAGGAGCAGCACTCTGGAACTCTTTAGCTTCCTTGTCATGGCTGCTGGATGGGTCTGGGATAAAAGCCCCAGGAGCTCTTCTGCTCTTTATGCAATCAGCTCAGCCCAGGCTTATCTGTGATACAGATCACAAGTAAGCAATAAAAGACGACTCAGAAGAAGCTTTTATCACTTTGGGGTAGGTAGTACATAGGAGAGACGTCTCCCAGACTGACCTGATAAGACTGACAAATAGCCTTCTTATATAGCTAGGAAAGGGATGTGCTTAGATTGTAATTTCACCAATCACAGCCTTGCATGTATATGGCTTACAGTTCTAACAATAACAAGCCTCACATTACACTAATCACAGGCTCTCTGCTGGGTCAGTGGGGAGGTGCTCCCCCTCCTCTTGTGAGTGAGAATAACTAGGATGAGCAAAGTCATCTAGAGTTCACCAAGGCTTTCCTGGAGTGGAATCGTCCAAAGGTTTTATGAGTTGCCTGAAGTGGTCATGACTGGAGCCAGTCCTCCCAAAGCAGAAGTTGTGACTTCAGCCCTAACCATGGTGTCAGTGGTCTTTGCAGCTGTAGTAGAGTTTCCTCTGTTTGTGAAGTGCTCAAGTAGCTAGTCTGTAATGATGACCTGCCAGCTGATCATCAAAAGAAGTGGCTCACTGATGGACAGGCAGCTCTCTATTCAAAGGAGCCCCACATGGGGTCTGACGGCCATAAGTCAAAGGGAAGAATAACTAACCTATGACAGATTTGCTCATTAAAAGGACAAAAACACTAAACGGTGTTTACAATGAAGACTTATTGTGGAATTAGCATTCTCAACAGTATTTAACAGTACTTAACCCTAGCCTAATACCCTTAGGGAGAGTTGAGACCTTCTGATTTGTGTCAGTAATGCCTTTTATTTTGTAATAAATACTTCTTAATGTTAAAAAAATAGTAAAAATTAAGTACCAAATTTCATTTTCTCAATGATGTCAATAATAAACACATAACTTACACAAAATATTTGTTTCCAGTCATCCTGGGAGTTGCAATAATATTCCTGACCACACACAAAATGACAAATGACACAAATCTGAAGAAATGTCACTATTCTACTTCAAAGTTAATAGTTATTTCAAGAATGCTGTTCCCGAAGACAAAAATTAGCAGAACCATTTGCACAAGGTATATTTATATACCATTCTATGAAATATGTTTCATGTGGATAAAATGACTTCTAAATTCTACTCATATGTTAATATAAACTTTCTTGTGTACATATAAAAAAGTGAGGTAACAGCTATGAATGTATTGGCTTCATTTGCTTAATAATACCCTAAACATGTAAATACTGGTTTTATACAAGTGTCCTCAGATGCTTCAAGTGGAAAATCATATCATTTAATAATGTTTCAGTTGTCTACATCCAATCCCTTTAGCAGAGCCAAATAATTGTTCAGTTGAAATGAGATATTTTTGTGAATGTTATTGTAAATTTAATTCAAAAGTTCAGCTCTAAATATGAAATCATTTTGTGGTGAAAATACATTTTTAAGGAAGCATGGGACCAATATAAGGTAATATTCTTGCCAAATCTGAAATCTTTAATCATTGCCTAAGACATGTAATTCATGATTATATCCAAAGAAGCTTGTATAATCCATTAATTGAAACAAGAGCTATAGTTGTCAATACTTGCAGATAAAAGCAAATTTTGACAATGAACTATCAAAATTTTTCGAGGAAACTAATATTGAACAATTTACACAAGGCAGCAGGATCGCAAGGCATGCCTGTTGCCTTTGCTACTCTCCTTCGATCAAATTTCAGAAATGCTTGCCTCTTTGAAGAACTCCTTTGTAAATTCACTTCACTGTCCAACAGTGCTTTTGAAGTTCTTTGTAAATAAAACCCCTAAAACTTTGTTATTTTATTCAAAATTTGTTGGAAACTTGTAGTGAAAATATTCAAAAAAAGGAAAACATAAAACTTCAGCTCTTAGAGTTACTAATTATAATTAGATAACAAAGTTTTTCAACAAAACGCATGTATATATACTTAAATATGTGTG
Source organism: Pedetes capensis (assembly GCA_007922755.1). NCBI lineage: Eukaryota > Metazoa > Chordata > Mammalia > Rodentia > Pedetidae > Pedetes > Pedetes capensis. The sequence goes on from VMDO01001561.1 coordinate 155,116, forward strand.
TGTGTGTGTGTGTGTATGTGTGTATTTAAAGCCAGAGAGCACTGAAGAAATAAACTATGAAAATGCAAAGGGCATATAAGACAACTTTCAAAACATTATAATTGAGATTTGTGATATTTTAACTTGTCATAAGACTCTTTTGATGGAGGTACTGTTTTTAATCGGACAAATTTATATTCTGAACTGGAGGAAATGAAATTGAAAAGGCCTACAATTTTGTAACATATAAATTTAGTGAATGCTCAAAAAAATCATAACAACTTGCTTAATGAATTTTGCCTTGCAAAAATATTTTTTAAAAGAAATGCGCTCTGAATTGAAGCAAAAAGACAGAACCTGTGAAAATATTTAGTCTGAAATATTTATACATTTCATTATGAAAAAATAATAAAATGTATTCCAGGGAAACTACTATGAGCTTTTCAGTACCTCAATGGCCTGTAGGAAAATTACACTCTCAATTAAAAATATTTTAATCTACATAGAAAGTCAGTATCAAACAATTCCAAATTTAGAAAGAGGGCTATGGATGTGGTTCAATGGTAGAAAACTTGCCTAGCATATGCAAAGTCTCAGGTTTGTTCCCCAGCACCACAAAACAAAAGAGAACCAAAAAAAAAAAAAAAGAAGTTTTGTCAGCACCTTGGCTTACTCACATAATCTCTGGAACTCAGGAGGCTGAGGCAGGAGGATCATGCCAGTTCAATGCCAGAGGCAGCCTGCACAGCTTAGTAAGACCTTGTCTCAAAAATAAAAATAATAAGAAAGAACCTAGTGGAACAGATCCATGGTGGAGCTCTTGTCTACTACACATGAGGCCCATGGTACAACCTTCATGTAATGAAAAAAAAAGACAAAATTTAGTTTTGAAAAACATTGTACACACTTACATGAAAAATTAACAATAAGACAATACTGGCAAAAATATTCTTCAGAAAAATATCAGTGATACAAGAATGGTTACAAATACAGCTATGAAACTAATTAAATGATAATAATATTTTCTGAGAATAATTCCTTAAGGTTGTTTTATGCTTTGTTTTTGTTGTTAGGCGTTGTTGAGTTGGGTCCAATTCACAGCAACCCTCACAGGGTTTCAATGGCTGATTTTTTGCACAATTGTTCCAGGAGTGATCTGACATATCCTCTGCCCATTTTTGTGGTGCTGGAGACCTAACCCAGGGCCTTAGAGAGTGCAGTGCAGCACTCTATCAACTGAGCTAAACCCCAGATTCAGACAAGGTTTCTTTTTGTGTTAATGGAAACAGGCATGTTATTTATATTTTACAAAATGTCTTTTATTTCAAAAATAAGACTTTCAATAGATCCATTTGGTTGTTGTTGTTGTTAGGTGCCTTCAAGTCCAATCTGACTCATGGAGACCCAATATATACAGAACAAAAGACTACCCTATGCTGTGCCATGCACATGACCTATTAATGCTAAGTCCACTGTTGCAGCCACTGTGTCAAATCATCTACTTAAGAATCTTCTTTTTTTTTCCCGCTGACCCACCACTCTCAAACATGATGTCCTTCTCCATGGATTTATTCCTCCTAACAACTGTCCAAAATATGTAAAACACAGTCTTGCCATCCTTGCTCTGAAGGAGCACTCTAGTTGCACATGTTTTAGGGTAGATCTAGAAGGACATCATGTTTGGGAGAGTGGAAGGTCAATGCAAAAGAGGAAAACCCTCCACCAGATGGATTGACACGGTGTCTGCAACAATGGGCTTAAACATAAATAAGATCATTTGCCTGGCACAGAATCGGCAAGTGTTTCAATCTGCTGTACGTAGGGTCGCTATGAGTCGGACTCAACTCAACGGCACCTAACAACAACAACTGGTTCTTTTGGCAGTGCATGGTATATTTTATATCTATCTCCAGCATGATAATTCAAAGGGATGAATTATTCTTCTATCCCCTTTATGCAATGTCCAGCTTCCACAAGGATGTGATGAGACTGAAAATACCATGGCATAAATGTCAGGTGCACCTTTGTCTTCAATGTGACTTTAATTTTCACCACATTAGAGAAGTCTTTTGCAACAGCTTTTCCCAATGCAATGTGTCTTTTGATTTCCTGACTGCTGCTTCCACGGGTACTGATTGTAGAACCAAGTAAAGCAAACTCTTGGACAACCTCAATCTTTTCTCCATTAATCATGAAGTCTCTTATTGACTCAGTTGCAAGGATTTTGTTTGCTTGATGTTGAGGCATAACCCATATGGAAGGCTGTATTCTTTGATCTTCATCAGTAAATGTTTCAAATCCTCTTCACTTTCAGCAAGCAAAGTTGTGTCATCTGCATAGCACAGGTTGTTAATGAGTCTTCCTCCAGTCCTGATGCTATGTTCTTCATAAAGTCTTGCTTCTCACATTATTTGTTCAGCATAGAGATTAAAGAGGTATAATGAAAGGATATAGTCCTGACACACACCTTTCCTGACTTTAAACCAAGCAATGTTTCCTTGTTCTATTTGAATGACTGCCTCCTGGTCTATATACAGATTCCTCATGAATACAATTAAGTGCTCTGGTATTCCCATTCTTTGTAATGTCATCCATAATTTGTTGTGATCCACATAGTCAAATGCTTTAGCTTAGTCAATAAAACATAGATAGACATCTTCCTGGTATTCTCTGCTTTCAGCCAATATCCATCTGATGTCAGCAATGATGTCCCTGGTTCCATGTCCTCTTAACTTTCCAGCAATTCCCTGTCAATATACTGGTGCAGTCACTTTTGAATGATCTTTAGCAAAATTTTACTTGCATGTTATATTAATGATATTGTTCAATAATTTCCACATTTGGTTGGATCCTCTTTGTTAGGAATAGGCACAAATATGGATCTGTTCCAGTCAGTTGGCCAGCTAGCTGTTTTCCAAATTTCTTGGCATAGATAAGTGAGCACCTCCAATGCTGCATTTGTTTATTGAAACATCTTAACTGGTATTCCACAAATGCCTGGAGCCTATATTTCACAAATAACTTCAAGGCATCTTCCACTTCTTCCTTAAGTACAATTGGTTCCTGATCATATGCAACTTCTTGAAATGGTTGGTCATCCAACATTTCTATTTGGTATAATGAATTCGTGTATTCCTTCCATCTTCTTTTGATGTTTCCTGTGTTGTTTGATATTTTCCCTGTAGAATCCTTCACTAGCCACTTGAGTCTTGAACTTTTTCTTTAATTCTCTAAGCTTGAGAAAAACAGAACATATTCTTCCATCTTGGTTTCTTATCTTCAGCTTTTTGTACATGTCATTATAATATTTGATTTTGTCTTCTCAAGCTTCCCTTTGAAATTTTGTTTAGGTTTTTAACTTCAAAGAAGTTAAAAGGCAAGTTTCAGAGTCTCTTTTGACATGTAATTTTCTCTTTTCTTTTTTTCCTGTCTTTTAATAATCTTTTATTTTCCTCATGAAGGATGTTTGTGATGGCATGCCACAACTTGTATGGTCTTTGATCATTAGTGTCTAACAAATCAATTCTATTCTTGAGATAGTTTCTGAACTCAAGTGTGATATATTCAAGGTCATATCTTGGCTCTTGTACACTTATTCTAATTTTCTTCAGTTTCAGTTTGAACCTGCACAGGAGCAGTTGAAGCCATTTGGGAAGTGCCATAAGATAGTAAAATGTTTTTAGGTCAATAAATAAATAATTCAAAGATATATAATTCAAATTATTTGTAGCATCCTTCTCATTCTCAAATGTATTCTGTTTATAAGTTATAAGGTCACTGTAACTATAACTAGGGACAATTTAAAGAAAATGAACTTTTAAATTTACATGAAAAAAGTAAGAAAAAAAAACCCTGAAAATATGCAATTCCCAAAGATGAAAGAAGGACTAGGAAATGTAAATAATATTGCAATAAGTAAATAAACAAACATCTTCACCCAAAGAAAACTCTAGACCAAGACACATTACAAGTGAATTGTAACAAATATTCAGAAAGGAATAATACCATTTTTATACAAATACTTCCAGAGAAAGAAAATGTGAAAACTTTCACATCTTGAATTTATGAGGCCAACATAAACTTGAAAACAACACTTGACAAGAATGTTATCACAAAAAACTACAGACAAATTTGACTTGAGAACAAAGCAGTAAAAATCTTATACACTGTACTAGTAAGCTGCACCAAAGCTAATATATCTTGACAAATTTGGATTTGTACTAGGAAAGAAAAATTAGTTTGACATTACAAAATCAATCAGAATAACTTATCACATTGAAATGATTTTGGAGTAAATACTTATCTCAGTATTTGTAGAAAAATAATTGAAATAAATCAATTATATTAATGATATCTTTAAAAGAAATCCTATTCAACTCAGGATATTAATAAACACACTTAATCTAATGAAAGTATTTTTAAAAACTTTCAGGCAACACCTTACTTAAGGGTAATGAAGTTTGAAAGCTTTCTCTTTGAGATCAACCATAAGATACCCATGATCACCACTTCTAATGAAAGTCCTAAAAAGTGTTACACAATAAGAAAAATAGTAAAATCATAAAGACTGTAAAGAAATTCATTTCTTATTATCCATAAGTGATGTTATTTAGATGGAAAACTCAAAATAACAAACCTCTTTATCAAAAGTTTTGGGTAAAGATCAACCTAAATAAAAGATCCAATTACATTTGTCTTAATTGCAACAAACAAAAATGGAAATTAAATTTTAATGATGTCACTTCCCATTTTCTAAACACCAAATTTCTAGGAATAAATCTAAAGAAAGTCTTGTATGATCTCCACTATTCAGAAACATATAAAGCTATAGCATCAAAGAATACCTAAATAGATGGAAATGAGAGAATCAATATTGTTAAGATGTTAACTTTCTCCAAATTGATCTTACCAATTTAGTGCAATTCCTTTCAAAACCCTAAAGGAGTTTTTTCAGATAATTTTAGGGAATCATGATAAACTGATTCAAAAATTTATATCAAAAGTTTAAGAAAGCCAAGGTGAGAGTTTAGGCAACTTACCTTTTCTGGGTCTCAATTAATTCATCTGTAAAATGGGGATGGTAGATAGGATAAAATGAAAAGGAATTAATTCATGCAATGGATTAAATTATACAATGTAAAGAAATTTGTAAAAGGACATAGATTTAATAGACTCTCAATAAGTGAACAATTGTTGCTATGTGCTGTCCAGTTAGGTCTGACTCATAGGGACTCTAAGTACAACAGACAAAACACTCCCCAACACTGTGCCATGCCTGGCACTATTGTCACTGCTTCTCTGCTATTCATAGGGTTTGTAATAGCCAGTTGTTTCAGGAGTGGGCTGTAAAGTCCTTTTCCAAAGCCTACAGCACCTGGTGGCTGGGATTTGGTTCAGTTGGTAGAGCACCGCTCTGTAGTCTCTGAGGTCTCAGGTTCGATTCCCAGCACCACAAAGATGGGAGAAGGACTTGGCAGTCCACTCCCAAAGCAATCTCGAAATAGTCAGCCATTGAAATCCCTATGAGGGTCGCTATGAGTTGCACACAACCCAAGGGCACCTAACAACAACAACAGCACCTGGTATTACTAGGCAAACTCTTATCCAAGGACTAACCAGGCCTGACCCTGTTTAGTTTCTGAGATTTCTGGAGATCAGACACAAGGGTGGTATGGCTGCAGGCTAAGTGAACAACAGGACTGTTATATACACTTGTATATTTTAAGTTTTTACATTTATGAAAGAGGAGAACTAAAATTCTCTATTATGCTTTAGGTAGTATATCAGCCACTTTCTACATATCAATTTAATCTATAAAATAACCCTGTTGACTAAAAAGCAATTATTACCTTATCATATTAGAGAAACAAATGGAGGTGTAATAGGAGAGGTTAAATACTTTGCCTAAAGTCAGATAGCTAGATTTGGAATAAAAGTCACTTTGTCATAAATAATTTGAATGCCATATATGTGGCAGCAAAATTTAACATTTCTCCACATATATCTTTCCTTTTCAGTTATAAAATACCCCCATCAAATGCCTTTTTTTCAAGATTAGGAAAATTCTGATTCCATTTATTCACTTGGTCTTACATGTTTTTCTTACTAGGTCTCTTAATAGCCAATCTCTCTCTGACCTTCAGTCAGTTCCTTATAGATCCTAACCTAAAATTGGACTAACAGGAAGGGATGGAATAGATAGAAAGTGGCGTTGGACTAGTGGGCTCTTCACAGGTTTTCCTCTGGAGAAAGATGAGGGCACATGGCTTCCTCCCCTTAGGAAGAGAAGTCACACCCATCATCGCTGAGTTACATACACACCCTCAATTGACACTTACATCCTTACTGTTGTTAGACAATCAATTTAAATTACCCTCTAAATCGAACTGTATGATTGAAGAGTAATGAGGTACAATTATCTCTAGGACCTTGCCAAGGATCCAAATTCAAAGTTCAAAGAAATAGAAACCAAGATCAAGACATGGTGGCATGGAGGGTCTTTTTTCACTTTGAATAGGAAAAATAAATGTACTATTTTACTTCCATGACAAGACCGGGATTCAAGCTAGAGTGAATGAGTTCTATGAAGTAAATAGACTTATCCCATTGGTGGAGAAAAGGGAAACAAGTCATGCTGTCCAATCTTTGGCTCTGGTTGGCCTCCAGAAGGGGAGAGAAAGAGGAAGGAGGAACAAGAAACAGCCTGTCTCACAAACATAATTCTAATGGACACTGAGGCAGAGCTATAAAAAGAATGGAATAATTTGAGTTTCTTAAAGATTCTAAGCCTGTAGCTAGTAAGACAGTGGCGTGTGATCCCATCAGATCTCAGAAGTTAAGCCTGGTTAGAACTTGGATGGGAGACCACCTGGGAACACCAGGTGCTGTAAGGCTTGGGAGAAGGAACCAGCAACCCACTCCAAAAAAACCAGTCATTGAAAACCCTATGAATAGCAGAAAAGCACTAACAATATAGCTTCACCTGTTCTACATAGGGTCGCTATGAGTCAGACACCCAACTCAATGGCACCTAACAAGAAGAAGAAGAAGAAGAATGTTGTTGTTGTTGTTAGGTGCCGTCGAGTCGGTATCCGACTCATAGCGACCCTCATAGGGTTTTCAATGGCTGACTGTGTCGGGATTGCCTTGGGAGTGGATTGCCAGGTCCTTCTCCCATTTTTGCGGTGCTGGGAATTGAACTCGGGACCCCAGAGACTGCAGCGCAGCGCTCTACAAACTGAGCTAAATCCCAGCCCCAAGAAGAAGAATAAGGATTCTAAAATTTCTTTTTTTTCTTTCTTTCTTTCTTTTTTTTTTTTTTTTTTTTTTTTTTTTTTTTTTTTTTTTTTTTTTTTTTTTTTTTTTTTTTTTTTTTGCGGTATTAGGGGTTGAACCCAGGGCCTCGTGCTTGCATGCTATGCAAGTGCTGGACCACTGAGCTGCACCCCCAGCCATTTTCTTTTTTCTTTACTTTTTGAGACATGGTCTCGCTAAGTTATGCAGACTTCTGCTGGTCTCAAACTTGCCATCCTCCCGGCTCCGCCTCCTCAACTGCTGGGATTACAGGCATGCGCCACCACGCCCAGCTAGATTCTAAAATTTCTAAGCATTGGAAGTATAAATTCTCCACCCTAAATTCTCTGTGAAAGAACTTAAACCCTGTAATTTATTACTCAATTTTCATAGCTAATTTTAATTTAAAATAATCAGCAAGGTTATCTTGTTAAAACAGTTATAGGTGTTGCGGACCAAAGGTATATTAGCTACACCTAGCTTAGTCACATCATTGTAGTCAAAGTCCATAGATGTTCAAGAAATTCCAGCCAATCAAACCTTGCAAAACAGACATTTGTAAAACAGATAGGTCAATGTATGAATATTTGTTTTACAAAAAAAAAAATTTGTTTTTTCTTTTTTGAAATATCCACCATAGGATTTCTTCTTAAAATAGCAGCATTTTTTGGTATATTTAAAGTATGACTCATTTTTTTTTTAACACCAAGGCCTCAAACCAAGTGAAATATCAGATCAGGTCAGGTTAGGTTTGGAGAATATTTTGATGTTCTAGTTTTGTTCCATTTCAATTGCTTTAGAAAAAGTTATAATGTCAGTCATAGCTCAATCTGACTCACAGAGGCTTTTTAGAGAGAGGGCAGTTAAGAGACCTGTGGTTTCTTTTTTTAAAAAAAACATTGCTGTAAGAAAGGATAATTCAGAGATTCAATTTCTTTCAGACTTGAATCTGTTAATGGAATTCCTCCTGTTCTTTAGCTCATAGTTTGATTTTGGCAAAAACTCTTGATTTACATGTAATTTTTTAAAAAGAAAATTCCTTTGCCTAAAATTAGGTCAATATGAAATACAAATGGACTCTACTGTCCTCTACAAAGGAAAAGCCAACAAAAAAATACAAGTTTTATAATGATACCAGGCATACAATGAATGCTGTTTTAGATCTTTTTTCTTTGAAGTGAATAACTCAGGTGCCATAAACATTTACCCACCATCCCTATTATCAATTTCTTCTATCTTTTGGTATATTATATAAACTATCTTTAAACTCTCCATCTTTTCTTTAGCTATAAAAATCAAATTTGCACTTAATACATTAGTAAAGGCTTAACTATTTCTGAGTATATACCTGCAGCCATACCACTGTGGCATCTGAGCCCATCAGATCTCCAAAGCTAAGCAGGGTCGGGGTCGGACCTGGTTAGTTAGTACTTGGATGGGAGACCACCTGGGAATACCAGGTGCTGTAGGCTTGGGAAAATGACCTGGCAGCCTACAGACCCACCACAAAAACAAAAACGAAAACAAACAACAACAACAAAAAAAAACAATCAGCCATTGAAAACCTTATGAATAGCAGAGAAGCACTGACATAGTGCTAGGCATGGCACAGTGTCAGGTAGTGTTTCATCTGTTGTACATAAGGTCACTATGAGTAGGACCCATTGGCATCTTACAACAGCCATTTCTGTGTATATGAAAAAAACATCTGGTTGTCATAGACTCTGTGTTCAATCATATTCCATAGACTATCTCATTCTTTCTCTTATCTCTTTTCTTGTCCTTTTAAAAGGATTATATGACATGTACTTTGCTTTCCAGGTCATTTTCAGATTATTTTATTGCTCAGATTAAATCATTGTGTTTCTCTTAAGTATCATTCTGCTATTAACCATGTATTTATCATTTTTAAAAGAACAATCTTAGAAGCTATTTTGATCAATGAATTAATGTAATGTCATCCAGACATTTTTTCAGTGAATCTCTGTGGTGGTCATTGATGTGCTTGGAAAATGAGGTAGAATAAGAGCAGCCCCAGATCTGCACTGAAATAACCCAGTCCTCAATTTCCCCAGCACAGATCAGCCTATTTGTTGTTTGACTAGAAAAGGCTGAGTGACATACTGAAGAGCCTGGATTTTGGAACCAAAAGACCTGGATTTGAGTTCCAGCTTTGCTACATGCTTATTATGTGACTTGGGGAATTTACCTAACCTATCCTGAGATGCTGTGTCTTCATTTTTAACATGAGGATCATTGCATTACTATAATGAACAAATATCATCTCCATGGAAACTATTTAGTGCATATCTTAATACATGTTGTTGTTGTTGTTGTTGTTGTTAGGTGCCGTCGAGTCGGTATCCGACTCATAGCGACCCTCATAGGGTTTTCAATGGCAGACTGTTTCGGGATTGCCTTGGGAGTGGATTGCCAGGTCCTTCTCCCATTTTTGCAGCGCTGGGAATTGAACTCGGGACCTCAGAGACTGCAGCTCAGCGCTCTACCAACTGAGCTAAATCCCAGCCCGTTGTTGTTGTTAGATGCCATCAAGTCAGGTCCAACTCAGTGATCCTCACAGAGTTTACAATGACTGATCGTTTCAGGATTGCTTCAGGAGTAGATTGCCACATCCTTCTCCTGTACCTTAATACATAGTATGCCTTTAATCACTATTTTTATTCTTATTTTCTTTTTGTCCTGAGTATAAAATGTGTTATGAGAACACATAGGTCTGGTTGAGAGGAGAGCTAGAGATGGACAAGACTGAAAGAGAACCCCAGTAGGAAGGTTTGCTGGTCAACTCAATAATTCCCAACTTGTCTCCAGGGCCAGTTTTCCCATACATTGATCTTCAGTGCAGAGAGAATGCTTTTATTCAACTAGATACATACCTTAGCGGCAACAAGAAATTCTCTGGGGCACATTAGAAGTCTTATTTTCTCTGAAATTACTGGAGATTTTCCAATCCTTGACTTCTCCAAAAGGTACATTTCTTTTCACATTGACCAGCTAAACCGGATAATGTGGAGCGTAACAGAGCATTGTTGTGATTAACATCATTTCAAAACACTAAGTCCAAACAGTGTTGGGTTAGACTCTACCGTGTAAGAGCTTATACTTTAATATAAAGCACAACAGATATCATATGTAGTAAATAGCAAGAAAAAAAAACCCTCAAACCAGTGCAACATTGCTGGAGTTGCTGACAGATTATAAATCAATACACATGCTCCCATTGAGTGGTTTGGGGAGGAAATATAAACAAATAATCCATAGGAATCCATGGTTCAAAAGAGGAAACAATCTTCTTCATTCAAAAATGTTATCTTCAAGTTATCCTAGTGTGTAGTTGATGATGCCAGGAAATCACATGGAATAAAGGCTGGGTTCAGGATGTTCAGGATGACGTATCTCAACAAAAATTGTTATCCCTTCAAATAAAACCTGAATATCCTCTATAGATTTAATCAGAACTGCCAACTGAAGCGGCTTAAAATTTTGGAAGGGCTGGGATTTAGCTCAGTTGGTAGAGCGCCCCTCTGTAGTCTCTGAGGTCCTGAGTTCAATTCCCAGTACTGCAAAAATGGGAGAAGGACATGGCAATCCACTCCAGAGGCAATCCCGAAACAATCAGCCATTGAGACTCCTATGAGGGTTGCTATGAGTTGAATACAACTCAACGGTACCTAACAACAACAACAACAAGATTCTGGAAAAGGTAGTGGTATTTAGAACACCATTTCACAAATACACTAATCACTAAATGGAACATTTCCAGGTCATGGAAAAAAACCTCTTCAAACTGAACTTAGTTTATATTTGCTACCACCAGGTGACATTTGCTACTACCAGGTGATTATGTGCTCCATTACTTGCTAGCTCTACCCCTGCCCTTGTCGCTACCTCGGGACTTCACTCAGAGAGATTTAAATTCATATTATGTATTTTTTAAATGTAAGAGAGAATTTAATTCAAATTGTATTTTAATATTTAATGAGAAGGGAAATACTATCAACTCTACCTCTCATTCTACCATGTTGTTGTTGTTGTTAGGTGCCCTTGAGTCAGTATCCGATTCAAAGTGACCCTCATAGGGCTTTCAATGGCAGGTTGTTTTGGGATTGCCTTGGGAGTGGATTGCCAGGCCCTTCTCCCATTTTTTGCGGTACTGGGAATTGAACTCAGGACCTCAGAGACTGCAGCGTAGCACTCTACCAACTGAGCTAAATCCCAGCCCCCATTCCACCATAGGAAGGTAGAAAAGTGGAAATAGATATTTCATCATTTCCAGGCAATAATAGCCCTTGTTCTCATTTCCATTTATTCTTAAAGCTCGACTATGCTGCTTTCAAGAGAAGCTTTACTTTATTTTCCTAGACTATGCTATGAACTCTTCCATCTCTGTGCTTCTGTCCAGACCTGTTCATAATTCTTCTCTTCTGACCTATAGCATTATATTCATGCTTCATATTAAAAAATAAATGTTCCTTCAGAGAGAGCATTTCCTAATTATTCCATGTATTTTCCTACCTGAGCAGAATTAATAGCTTCCTTTTAAGCATTTATATTGCACTTTGTTTATATAGCTTTCTGACTTGTATGATTAGTGTTACTTGTGTTACTCATGCACCATTGGCCCTTATGAGCAATAGCGGCACCTGAAGCAGGGCTGGTAGATGAGGTACCTCTGAGGACCAGCAATAGCAGAGGCTTCAGTGGATTTTGACAAAGCCATTGGGAATTAACACAATAATCTGGAATAGGAAAGATAGAAAGTGGTAAATGGTGTTTGCAATGTGGTGTCCAGTGATTAGTGAATGGTCACTCACAAGGCAATTCTTAGGTACCAATGAGTAATTCAAGAGAAAAAAGAGCCAAGAAAACTTTTCTGTTAGAGGTAATTTGAGCCTATCTTAATCCCTGAAAGATACTGGATATATTTGTGAACTCATTTGTCCCTTTAATTTGCAATTCTTGAAAACATGACACATACTTTACTAATGTTCTTTTTCCCTCTAAACCTTTACATGGCATGTAGAAGCTGCTCAGAAAACCTCTACTGAATGACATTATTTCAACCAGCTTTGTGAACATGAGAATGTTTAGAATATTATGTTTAAATGTCTAGGAGACATTCATAAGGAAAGATAAGTAGTGGTTTTGAATGCTTCTCCAACGTTGAAATGTACTTGGATTAGATGCTGAGTAAAACAGAAGATAAGAACACCTGAGGTTTTACTATTCATACTTTCTGTGCACTGATTAACTTTAATTTCTTATTGTCAGTTTCTTCTTTTTTTTTTCTCAAAACTACTTTAAGAAAACATAGCCATTTTTTGCATAGCTCTTTTTACACAGAACTTTTTTATTCAACTGAACATGGCAATCACTCCACTAAATAATATCCCTAATTTACATATCACTTTACACTGTAATACACAAACACATATTCTTTTGGGTGATTCTTAAACCAACCTCTTTAAACAAGGAAGATAATTATTGTTCGATCCATTCTTTATGTGAACCTGAGATCATTAGAAGCTAGTTAGTCTGAGATCAAACTAGGTTTTCTCTCTCCCTGTTGGTATTCTTTCCACTGTACCAGAAGACATCACCTCCTGGTACTTTTCCTCACATTTTGCTCTGGAAACATCTAGAAAGCACTTGAAAGTACTCTTCGGGTCGTGTTTCCTTTTCACCACTACCTCTCTTTTTCTTGACCACATCCCTTCAAACTCTGCACTTTACAGATTTTGACCGCTGAATGTCTCTGGTCTTACATAATCTATTTGTTCTTCCCAGAGTAACCAAGTAAAATATAACAAATACAAGGAATAGCAAGGGTAGGCAAACACAAATATGTTTTAGCCTATTAACTCATCTATTCCCCAGAACAATGCTTCATAGAAATTGGAGGCAGAAAAGACCTATGAGGTCATTTTATTTGCCCCCATGCCAAAGCCGGTTCAAGTCCAGAATACTGACGGCCACGCTGTTTAGTTTCCAGTTCTGACTTTTGAAGCTCTAACGATTGTATTTGCTGCTAGCATCTGCTTCTAAACAGCAAAATGATCTCAAAGCTGGAGGACTAACTTGGTCCCAAGAGTCTCACTGTTCTGTGCACAGAGGACAGAGCGTCTGTAATTGTTCAGTTTTCCCCTGATGGATGTTGTCCTGATCAGAAGTAATTCCCACAGAAGCTTTCATAGGTAACTGGCTATGGATGAATATCAAAATTAATAAAAAGCACACAAGCTCAAATCTTTTCTGAAGTCAGAAGTGACCAAAGGGAATGTCACAGCACACACATGGCGTTTGGATGACTAGGAAAAGTGCCAAAACTAATGCCACAGTTCTCTCTCTATCATTTCCTAATTAATCCCTGGGGCAGAACAGGCAGCCAGCTGAAGTGCTGAAAGTTCCTAGAGGTCCCTAAGTGTCCCCTAAAATCATCAGTAGTTGAAGAGCAGTATTAACATGTTGTTAGCACATCGTTCCATGGACATCCTTTCTTTAACCCTCTTCTTGTGTGAAAGATGTCTTCTTGCTATTCTTCATGAAAATAATACTGAAAGAAGGCTGATACATGTTGTTAAACCATAAGTTAAAGAATATTATGCCAAGGGTTTTGGAAAATATAATAATAACCAAGTTCTAATCAAATCAAATGCTGGCTATATGACCAGGGGCAAGTTATTTCTCTCTCTCCTACAAAAAAAAAAACAAAACAAAAACAAAAACAAAACAAAACAAAACAAAAAAACCATAAAACCACATTGTCTCTAAAATGCTGTTCTGCAATTCTCTATAACAAGCCACTGTTCAACTCCCAGTGTCTAGCACATCATCTCTCTCACATCTTCTTTATACCCCATTCCTATTTCCTCGCCGTCCTTTCCCATTTGTCCATTTGTCAAAAGGTATCATCTTAAGTTAACTACCTGTGTACCTCCATGCTTAGAAATTTCAGGATAGATTGGTTTATTTAAGGCCCTAATTACTCTGCTCCTGAATGGATTTTGGCTGAAAGCAGAGAATACCAGAAATATGTCTGGCTATGTTTTATTGACTAGCCAATGGGAGTTGACTTTGTGGAACACAACAAATAATGGATAACATTGCAAAGAATGGAAATATCAGATCACTTAATTATACTCATGAGGAACCTGTACATGGACAAGGAGGCAGTTGTTCAAGCAGAACAAGGAAACACTGCCTGATTTAAAGTCAGAAAAGGTGGGAGTTAGGGTTGTATCCTTCCACTGTACATCTTCAATCTCTATGCTGAGCAAATAATATAAGAAGCTGGACTTTACGAAGGATATGGCACCAATACTGACTGGATGGGGACTCAATAACAACCTCTGTTATACAGATGACACAACTTTACTTGCAAAAGTGAAGAGGATTTAAAACACTTGCTGATGAAAATCCAAGAACGGAGCCTTCAGTATAAAGTGTGCCACAACATCAAAAAAATGAAAGTCCTTGCAACTGTGTCAGTAAGCAACTTCATGATGAATGGAGAGAAGATTGAGACTGTCCAAGATTTTGTTTCACTTGGTTTAACTATCAACACTCACAGAAGCAGTAGTAAAGAGATCAAAAGATGCATTGCATTGGGAAAGCTGTTGCAAAAGACCTCTTTAAAGTGTTGAAAAGTAAAGATGTCACATTGAGAACAAAGGTGTGGCTGACTCATGCCATGGTATTTTCAGTCACATCATATGCTTATGAAAGCTGGATGTTGAATAAAGGAAACAGGAGAAAAATTGATGCTTTTGAATTATGGTACTGGAGACCAATACTGAATATGCCATGGCCTGGCAAAAGAACCAACATATCTATCCTAGATGAAGTGCCAACAGAGTGCTCCTTGGAAGAAAGGATGGCTAGACTGCATCTTATGTGTTTTTGACATATTGACTAAAGGGACTGATCCTTGGAGAAGGATATCATGTTTGGGAGAGTGGTAGGTCCGTGAAAAAAATGAAGACTCTCAACTAGATGGATTGACACAGAGGCTGCAAAAATGGACCTAAGCATAAAAAAGATCATGCACAATGCACAGAATCAAAGAGTGTTTCATTCTGTACATAGGGTCACTGTGAGTCAGACCTGACTTGATGGCACTAACAACAACATAATCATCAGGTACAGAAAATATTCCAATTCTCTTCACTCATCAATGAAAATAATATCTTCACTTGCACAGATAATTTTTATGCTCTCAGATGTTTTTATTAGTAGGAAAGGAGGGACAATGGATTGAAAATGAGAGAAAGAAAATGATAATGGAAAAATTGAGTGGATGTTTCCCAGTCACTCTTTGAGCTAATTAAGAGAAGGTGAATTCAAAGAAGAACTTGTGCATTACCTGAAACCCTGAATTGCTCAGAGATGGAAAGGACAAACATAACTTTACCAGAATGAACCAGTAAATGTTCATAGGGCAGAATTAAGGTGATAACCTCTATGTCCTCTGTGAATAAAAAAATGCAGTGGATGTTTAAATTTAAAATAAGTGATTGCAGTAAAAGACACATTGCCATTAATCTCCCTCAAAATACTCTGGTGGTTTTGAATAAACTCTGAGGATGTGTGCATAATGATGAAATCACCTAGTGACACATTTTTTTCTCAGCATGTACTTCTGGTTGTGCAGTGATGCGTGAGTGTATTTTAAAAGTGGAGGAAAAAAACCAAGCAAGTATTGCAATTTTTAACCATTCACACACGAGAGAGAGAGAGAGAGAGAGAGAGAGGCACACACACATCAGTCATGCTCTATTGCCATTTGGACCAGAAGTGTGGATCTCACCTGGAAACTTGTTAGAAATGCAGAATCTTGATCCCTGGACCTATGAGCTCATGCATAGGCATTTGCACATGAGGCCCAGGTGAGTTGTTTGAGAAGCAACCATCCTGAAAAGGGGTAGAGAAAGCACAATCCAACTGTGTAGAAGAGAAGCATATACCAAGAAAAGACTGCTGAATGCTAAAAGGAATTTCCCATTTGCAGTTTTAGCTCTTACTGGCTCAATACCAATCTTGACAGTAGGACCTTATCCACAATAATTCAATAAATTGAGTCATAATCAGTGCTTTAACAAGGAGAAAAGTTCATTTAGGGTTTAATAACTCATAGGAGGGGATGGGGGCCACTCATATCCCATAGATAGTGGGGGTTCCCTTTGGTTGGAGCTGACTGGGGTGGAGATGGCACGTGCAGGCTCATCCACATCCTCCCTCCTGGGGGTCTGTGCTTAGGGTATGGTGGTCCCAGAAGAGCTTCATCATCTCTGTGAACTGCAGACTCTGGTTACTGAAAATCCACTAGCTAGAGGTTCCAGTGTCATCTGGGAGGTAAGTAGGGAGCATGGTGTCCGCTATTCTGTGACTGTTGTGCCATTGGCTCTGTGGATGAAGAGGAGGGACTGGCTGGGCAAGGACCTCCTGCTCAGAGGTCTGACAGCTCTCAGGGCCCACAGGGAGCTCTGTAAAGTTGGCCCAGAGGATGCCCTGACCTTTTGCAGAGTGACAAGCTGTAAGGAGAGGCCTGCACTTCCCCAATGTTTCCTGATCCCCACACAGTGACACTTGGCCAGTCCTGTGGACAGCTCTGGAGTATCAACCCAGGAACCCTTCTCAGCCTGTGTGTCCTGGGACTTCATCATCAGGTGCTCCCTCTGAAGAGCATTTTCTTTGCCCTAGTTTCAGTAACATCAGGCACACGACTTCATCTTTAAAGAATTGTTAATATATATATTCATTATAAATAAACATAAGCATAAATACACATTGTTCTCTAGTTGCTAATTGAAATAATAATGCAAAACTTAGTGTAAAATGAAATGTCACTTGGTATCTTTTTCATTAAATAGCTTTCAATTGCTGTTTAACCTAATTGCTGTATTTCCATAGAAACAAAACTTACCACAAGCCTTTCCTTAAAGTCAAAATAGCCTTCCAGGGATGCGTGGCTGCAGCAGTACTTTGAAGCTTAAGCACATTTGGCAGACCGCTTTCTTCAACTTGCAAGCAACACCTACATGTGATTCATTTGGGGGACACTGGCAGTGACCCAAATATGCTAAGTGCTCCCTCCTGCTTCGGCAAGGGCTTTAATAGTGAGAAAAGAAGCTTTCTGACACAGCGCCCGCCCGTCAGAAAAAGAAAGTCTTCTGCCTACACTCACTCAGCCAGTGGGCAACAAGAGTCTCCTGATGAAACAGAACATGTTGGAGCATTCTTTTTTCTGAGACTTGGAGCTCGCTTTGAGATTTTCCTCCGAATTGATTTCTATACCAACCTCAGTAGGTGTCTGTAAAATCGCCTTCCTTTTCTAAAGACTTGAGAGATTTGCTTTTAACGAAAGGAGGCAGACCATTTTCCCCTTTATGAACATTTTAGGTTGTTAGAGATCGATCTACAATACAGTTGCTCCACAAGAAGACAAAGCGTGTTTGTTTGAAGATGTTGCTGTCGGCAGTGCATATAGAGATAGCAAATTATAGGGAAATAAGTTCTGTGTGTGTCTTATTTTATTTCAGCCTAATTATTTACTTGTAAAATATACGAGAGGAGGAAAAATTCATGAAGACATTTTCAAGATCAGAAGACTAACTTAGAAGTAGGACTGGGACTGTCTAGCCTAAAGATGAAAGTCGTCAACCTGTGTACAGCCTCCGGAGTTTATTGCCTTGGTTCAAAGCCTGACTCTGCCTAAAGTATGTTGGCAAATTGAGCAAATTATTTATCTGTGCCTTGATTTCCCCATCAGGATAATAAAAGAACCTACTTATTAATGGTGTTATGAAGACTGAATGAGTTAATATGCATAAAATACCTGGCATACAACAAACACCACATAAATAATTACTATCATTAGTTGTAGGCTACCAGGAAGTAAGAATGAAGCAATTTTCCTAACACACTGCTGTACTTGATTTCACCATAATTCTATCATGTACTTTATTATTATTTTTTAAAATCTGACATCCTTGCCCTCAAGGAGTTTGAAGCATTTCATATTATCCTCCCAGAAATTATTCAGGTAATATATAAATGCATCCTTTCTGGAATATGGAGAAACAGAGGAACTAATAGGACAACTGACTTAATTATGGGGGGAAAGGGCAAATGTTCTGCCTATCTCTTTTGATGTTTGGCCAAATGTCCTTTCAACTAAAATGCATGTTTTTCTTTCAAGCTAGTTCAAATTCACTTTGACCTTGGAATGTATAACAGCCTCTGGTTTCCAGCTTTTCTATTATCTGTTTTTACCACTAATAAAGTAGTCCCATGCTGGAAATTCCCTGAAAGATTTAAAAAGAGATGGTGGAAGCATGTGTGATTACTGGACCTGAACTACACCAATCCTCACTAGGAAGCCTGAAAGCATTCTCGGTCTTCTATTTCCCTACTTTTCCATAAGCAGGTGGCCAGGTCTTAGGTAACTGGGAGCATAGTATACAGCTGAAAAGGAGATCTTTGAGAAGCAAAAGAAGATCTGCATCATCTTCTAAGAAAGCTAACAGGATAGAAAAACAAGGAAATGCCTCCCTCTCCCTCTCCCTCCCTCCTCTCTGGAGATTTTTAGTTTACTGGAAAAACTGAGTTCCTGGGCTGATGTCTTGCTTTGAGCTTCTTGCTCCCTTTCCAAGGCAATTGTTTTCTACAGCATAATCCACATGCCCCAAAGTCAACTTTAGCCAGTGGGTGAGGCCCAAGAAAGATTATTGCAGCCCCCAAGTCCCACAAAACTGTGATGATTCTATGAACAGTATTCAAACTTCTACCTGAATGAATGGAGCTAGAAATCTTGTGAAAAAAATGCTTGTGGAAGGATTTTTGTTTTCTTTTGTTTTCATTTTATTTTTCTGAGACTTCTTGCTTCTATTCTCAGCAAAGATCAGATGAGATAAAAGCAGAAGTAGGATTGGAGAGGTAGAGAGAAGAATACATAGTTGGGCAATGAATGTTCCCACTCCTAGCAATTGGTCCAATTAAGGTTTGGAGTTGAGGTTTCAATTCTTTTTTAATCAGGATCCATTTTATTGCAATATCATATATAAAGAAATATATTTTGTAATGATGTCCAAAACAGTATAGCCAACTCATGTACTACTCAGAACTGAAATACTTGGGGAAGGAGGTGAGGCACGTGCCCCCCCAGGGTTTGGCTTGGCTGAGCCCTGCTTTGGTCCGGGTCACAGTGCCGGCTATGGCCACGTGCTTCCTTACCTACACAAACACCACCACAACTTGGGAAACGGGTGTCTGCCTGGCTGTGAGTTTACTGTTACCCTCCCGGGTGGGCCAGCACTGTAGATTTGGGCTTACTCAAACACCTCAATGTACTTTTCAAATGTTTGGGCTCCATGAAACCCTAAAATGTGTTTGGCCTGCCTTCTCCTATCCTTCTTCAAACCCTGCATGTTTCAAGGGAAATTTAATCCATATGTTTCTGATACATTTACACTTAACTCATCAAAATATTGTTTTGTACAAACCACTGGATGCTCAGGGCTCTTTAGGAGTTCTTTTAATGGAACTTTTTAAAAGCTTTTTTTTTCCCCTTAGAAATAGGAAGTCTTATGTGTGCCAAAAGTTAAAAAGAGCTAAAACCAAAAAAGAAAAAGGAAAGAAAGAAAAGAAAAATGAGAATAGAAAAGAAAAGAGAAAGCATTTAGTATTTTATCTGGAGTTCCAAATCCACAGGTTTCCAGGGGCTTCTAAACTTGGCAAACTGTCCTCTGTCTCACAAGCAGAAGGCTTATAAACAGAACCAAGCACTGGGCTCCACATTCACCCTGATGACATACCCACTTCTATCCTGCATTATGTGAGAAATGAAATGCACTCAGCAAGGGAACTATGGTGATTATGCTGTACATAAAAGAAAACCTTAAGTGCTTTGGTAGAACCATCAAAATCTGTGCAGGAGGATCTGAGCTTCATCCATGCCTTAGGGTGGATTTGATTGTTTCAAGTGCTGTGTAAATTATAGGCTCCCAGTACTCCTGAGTCCTAACATTTTAAAAATAGAAAGCTAGAAGTTTGGGCCAAAGGTGCTTTGTTGCTGCAGAGCCCAAAATGAAAATCAGGGCCAGAAGATTCAGTTGTAAAACTAGGGGTTTACAGCTAGAGGGGAGAACAAGGCTTTTTCCTTCCAGGACTATAATTACTATTACTTTATATGAGGGTCTTGCCAAGGGTACTTCTCCCAGGCTCTTCCCTCCTGCACTCTTGCTGAAGGCTTTATTTTCCTGCCCAGGGTCTCTAAATTAAGCCTATTAGGGACAAGTTGAGTCATCTGATTTCTCCCAACATTCCTCAGTCCTCTGCCAGCATTGTACTTTAAGAATCTCATAAAAGCTACCTTTCTATTACTGTCTTGTCATGATTTTCTGCAGTCACTCAGAATCAAAGACTTTTTGTAATGGTAAAATATTACTATTGTTTTCTTTTGCTGGTCTGGGGAAATCCTTGCTACTGACTTCTTAGCCCAAAGTGAAGAAGAGTCTTATACCCATCTCTTCTCATAGACTTGTTTCCCTATTCAACACCTTGATAAGGAATCTCCACTGAGCTGGGTACTGTAGCACATGCCTGTAATTCCAATGGCTCAGGAGGCTGGGGCAGGAGGATAGCAAGTTCAAAGCCAGAGGCAGTCTGGCAATTTAGCCAGACCCTGACTAAAAATAAAAAGTAAACAATGGACTGGAGGTGCAGCTCAGTGGTAGAGTGAGGCCCTGGGTTCCACCCTCTAATACCTCCAAAAAAAAAAAAGGAATTTCCACTGCCAACCAACTCCCTCTTGTTTTTTATGGGTAACCCACGTAAGCAGCACAGTCCTGAATGGAGGCAGCTAAAGACCAGGTCCAAATTTGTGCCCCACCAGCACCTTCCACTGTTCTCTATCACTAGAGGCTGAGCTTCCCAGGCAGCAAGGGACTACCTTCTATCTTTAGGACACAGTGCTGCGAGGGCCTTCTATGCACAACTTGCTTTTTCTGTGTTTCCTCCTTACCATGCACTCAGGAACATATGTGCAGTGCACTGAGTTCTTCAGCAGCCCTCAGAAACTATATTTCCCGAGGAAGCAGCAGCAGTAACCCCAGTCAGAGCACAGGCCGTGAGCCCCTTCATTGGGGGCTAACGGATGTATCCACCTCTTTGTCCACATGAATCCTCGTGTTCCGTACTCTAAAACTTGAACACTCTGAAAACAACTCCAACACCACGTGCATATTGTGAGGGATGTTTGCATACAACTTGCCACACACATCATGCACGCACACACAAACGTATAGGCGATGACTAGATGGAGACTGGTGCGGTGCTGGCTGAGAGCTGCCACTGGCAATGGCCATGCTGCAAAGGTGCTCAGTTTGCTGTCTTGGCTTCATTTCCCACACACAGGGCCCCAGTGACTCCACATGGAGAGGAAAGACCCCTGTCTAGGACTCAAGGCACCTTCCTGTTTGCTTGGCTGCATTTGTACAATCTCTCTAAAAAATCAACTGTCTCCCCTTTCAGCCTCCCCTGGGGAAAGCTCTGGCAGTCCATGGAAGTTCTGTGTACAAGGTCTGTAAAGTGAAAAAAAAAAAAAAAATCCCCAGGAACACAGTTTTGGCCCAGGCTGCTTTCTGTTAACCTTGGGTATGCACTTCTGATTTGAAAGCAGGAAAAAAGAAATGCCATATTGTTTCCTCTCGGCTTCTCTTACCTTGCTTGGCATAGAGTTTGCCAGTTTAGACCACCTATAATGCAGACCTGCCTTGGAAGAAAAGGCTCTCTGATGATGAGAAAATCCAGGAATTTGTGAAGCAAGAATGCCCTCTAATGGAAATACACAGGATACTGTATAATTTACAAACCCCGATTCATCCTAGCTGGTGCCTTTGTTTTAATCTACTTGGCAACAACTCTGCTCCAGATTTTAGATCTTTGGCTCAGAGTTAACATTTATTTTCATATCATTCTAAAAGTGTGAACACATCACATAATTTTTGCCTCTCCATCTCATGCCCTGGATCTTGTAAACTGTGTGTCAAGAAACTTCAGAATTATTCTGGTCTTCTGGGCATTCAAACCTCTGTACCCAGCAACTGTGCAAACACGGTATAACAAGGCAGTGGCATGAACCTACAGAAAATATTCTCTGACTTGTCTGAATGTGTATAAGCCTCATGTAGAGATAGTTCCTCTCATTTCTTCCCTTACATCTTTGCTTAAATTCTTCCCCTCACTTACGTTGAGAAGTGTTAAGTTTTCTGGACTTGATTTCTTTCAACTTTCAAGATGAAGTACCTAATACTTTCAGACTCATTTTCATCTGAGAAGGTTCTATTTTCTTTCCTAAAGGCGTGTGTTTGCCATTTAGCCAATTTCACTTGGCACAGAGCACCACCAAAGCCCTCTTGGTGATGCAATGTCGCAGAGTATGAGTCCAAACATAGCTGTGTCAGTCGGCATAGGAGGGTTCGTTCAGACTTGCTGACTGCACTTACTGAGAAAAACCCACATAGGCATTTTCCAGAAATACTGATGATTAGCTTAAATTGAACCTAGGATAAGGCTAAGCGCTCTGGGTATTATTACGCATCTATTTCCTCTATTAGTCAATGAGGTAATTAATACTGACTGGTGGAGAGGTGGTTGCCTGGGCATTTAGTAGCCCATGTCTTAAAGGCCTTTCTGCCTAGTGACTTGGCCACACAGATGGAGTAGATGGGAGGTCACCAGGGGAAGACTTACTGCATATACCACCCAAGCAGAAATCAGGCGTGGACAGAACTTCAGACCATGGCCTTCCAAGGGTGGAGTTTTCTGAGATAAAAGAGGCAGATATTGGCAATGTAATGTCATTAGAAAGGAACCACATAGACATTGCTCTTCACTTCTCCCCGGTGAGGGTGGAAAATTGCTCTTAGACCTATAGGTTGGCAGGTATGTAACTGAACTCTGACTGGACTGATCAAGCCTAAGCCAGGGGGCGTGTCTACTGGTCTCCCAGGTTTTGCCCTTGTCTTTTCTGCTTCGTAACCTTAAACCACAAGTTAGGAGACAGGATTTTTTGGAAAGCTTACTATCTAATCTAGCAAGATCCATACAGGTCTCTTGCCCAAAGTCCACAAACATTGAAAGGCAATTATAGAAGGAGTAATGATAAAAAGACAGCCCCTGTCCCCACAAATGTCAAATTCATGGATTCAAATAAGTATGGACAGAAAATAACTAAAGAAAATTGTGTGCATACTGAAACAGATTTTTTTCTTTCCATTATTCCCTAAACAATATAACATGACAACTATTTACATGCCATTTACACTGTGTTAAGTATTATAAATAACCTTGTATGTAGGTTATATGAATGCTACATTGTTTAATATAAAGGACTCTCTAGTCACCCACACTTTGGTATTTGCGGGGTAAGGGGTGGTACTGAAACCAGTCTTCTATGGACACTGAAGGACAACTGAATCATATCAGTGGGACTTGGTTATTCCATATGAAGCATACATAAGCAACAAGCAAGAACTGATCTCCTTTCATTACTATCAACCACTCACTTGGAAAACCTAAATCAATCCCTTCTCTGCTATATGCTTCTGTCTCTCCATCTCTACCATGAAAACAATTAGGTCAGTGTCCACTGGAGCCCTGATCTTCTTATTGTTGTCATTGTTGTTAGGTGCCATTGAGTCAGCTCTGACTCATAGAGACCCTATAGACAACAGAACAAAACACTCCCCAACACTGTGCAATCCCTGGCACTATGTCAGTGCTTCTCTGCTATTCATAGGGATTTTGATGGCTGATTTTTTTGGGAGTGGGCTACCAGGTCCTTCTCCCATTTTTTGCAGTGTTGGAGGTCAAACTCAGTGCACACAGAACAAGCACTCTACCAACTGAGCTAAACCTCAGTCTGAAAACAGAGTACTGAATCTGATATTGAGAATTCCATCATTCTCAGTTTTTGTCTCTTGTTGCTGATCATATACAACAAGGAAGCACCTAACTAGTTCTTGTTTCTGCTAGATTTTGTCATAAAGGACATTACCTTCTCTTGATTTCTTCTATATATGGAAATATATATACTACTGAAGGTTATCCCAGGGTTGGAGGGATTTATTGTTTAATTAAATAATTCTTGTTTAAACCTAGACTAGATTTTTCATCGAGAAAACTCGATTTAAAATTCCATTTTAATTTCCAAACAACTTTCTAGCAAGATATTGTTATTGTTTTTGGGTGCCACTGAGTCGCTTTCAACTCATAGTAACCCTCATTGGGTTTTCAATGGCTGATTGTTCTGGGATTGCTTCAGGAGTGCACTGCCACATTCTTCTCCCGTTCTAGCAAGATGTTGTTGTTGTTAGGTGCCATCAAGTCGGTGTCCAACTCATAGCAACTCTGTGTACAATAGGTGAAACACTATTGTCAGTGCTTCTCTGCTATTCATAGGGTTTTCAATGGCGGATTGATTTTTGGGAGTGGGTTGCTGGGTCCTTCTCCCAAGCCTACAGCACCTGGTGTTCCCAGACGGTCTCCCATCCAAGTACTAACCAGGCCTGACCCTACTTAGCTTCCAAGATCTGATGGGATCGGATGCCACGGTGCTACAGCTGCAAGCTTCTACCAAGATAGGCCTTCCTAAAACATTATTCAAACTTTTGAGTAGCCATCATAGATCCAACACTACATTCTGTCATTCTTTTTGGTACATTTTGGAGAGTTCTGAATCTTTGCCCAGCAATCCCTTCTCAGTGAGATATGAAATTCTACCCCATAAAAATGTAGTCTGCTATGGTCAACATTGCAGTCTCACTGTATTTTGAAGTGTAAATGCCCCAGGCAGGGTGACATGTAACCAGCAGTAACCAGTTTAGCGTACTGAGAACCCATTTTGGCTGAGATCAAACTGTGACTCCTTTATCTCTCTCATGGATTCTCCCTGCTTTAAGCACAAAGGTGAAGAGTTAAGAGGCCCAATTTGAAAATATTTCAAGACTGATGAAGGAAACAAATTAGATCCTTGCTCTTGCTGAAACCTGAGCCTCTGGAGTAAAGTCTAAGGTCAAGGAGGGTGAGAAGCTGATGGTCAACAAAAGAGGCATAATGTAGACATAGTGCTGTAGATCAGAAGTGCAGGTGGATTGACTAAGTTATGTGTGGGCTCAGGACATACCCACAAAGCAAAGTGTGGGCGGCCTGGCCTCAGGGGCACACAAAAAACTGTGTGGCAAGGTCTTCATGTGACCTCTTTCCAAAGTTGACTCAATCTGCTCCAGCCAAATGTTATTTATTCTTCACTTTTAAGAGTGACATAGTCACTCACCAACTCCTGAAGGCCTGGAAGTAATCAAACTTCAGAGGAGCCAAAGGTGGGCAGGGGAATCTTTAACCTGGTGATTGTCCATAAAGCTTACAGTTGGGAGCCCTCCAGTGGCCGTTGGAAAAATTGAACCATGGTCAGTTTAGGTACCAGATAGTCATTTCTTGGAAAGGGTGCAAATCAGCATCATACAATTACCTGTTAATTTCCCCAGTCATGTCATAGTACCTGCGATTAAGCTGAAAAGTATCTCCAAAAAGAAGAAAGAGTCTTGCTATCCTAAGAATGTGAGTCAGGGCAGAGAAAAGATAGCTGGTATTGATATTGAACATTTGAATCTGTTCTTCTTTCTACCCCTTGCAAAGTGCAGGACCTTAGGCCATATGCACCCCTCTCCACCTGCTCAGTTCTGTTCTCTGCTCCTCTCTCCCACAGAGCCATTATGAAGATTCAGAGAGATACTGGAGCTGACCAAGTCACATGGAAAGTGTACTGACAATGCTAGCTTCAGCCACCTTTCCCACAGTCGTAATTTTTAGTTGTATTGTAACAGTTGGATTTTACAAAGAGATGAATATTTTTCTATTTGCACTTGCAGAGCATACAAGTGTGAGGCCCTGGGTTCAACCCCCAGTACCACATACACACACACATTGTGACTAAATGTTTTCTTTCTCATTTGATGATTGACTCTTCGTGCTCTTTTGAGTCCACTAACTGGTGATCTCTATCTGGTACATGACCACTACTAAGTTAATGTTGATTACTGGTATATCCAATTATCTTTTAAATTAATGTGTCCTTAGGTCCTACTATGTACCCGGTACTCCCTTGACTAGCTTGATTGGGATTCACCTGCATCTCCCCCCAAAAGACTTAAAGTCAGTCAGTCAGTCTCTCTCTCTCCTCTTTCTCACTCTTTCTTGCTTTAGCTCTCCCTCTCCTTCCATCTTTCTCTCTCTCCTGCCCCCAGACCATTTAATGAAAAATAAGATTCACTTAAGGAACTGGTGACATACAAGCATTAAAATTAACCTTCCTCCATGAATGATTCTGTAATTTAAAAAATCTTTGCTTCATACTTATCACTAGATATTATAAAGATCTATTAGGACTTTCTTAAAGTTAAAATTATGTTCCCAATAGTTCTGGTTCAAAGTCTTTTCTTTGAACCACTATTCCCTGGTGGTGATGAGTTGAGAATATGAGGACACTCTGAGAATATTAATGAGGAAAACTACAGCACATAGAACATTTTGATAAGAGGTCAACAAAACAGGCAAGAGCAGTTAAAAGATAGAAAGAGGAAAGAAAGAAGAGTGAGTAGCAAGGCAGAAGACTCCAAGTAAGGATTATTGCTTTAGGCCTGCCCCCCCCCCTCTCTCTCTCTCTCTCTCTCTCTCTCTCTCTCTCTCTCTCTCTCTTTATTTTTTGGCAATGTCTTGTCATATAGTCCTGGCTGACCAGGCTGCAGGTCATGAGTTAAACTTATTAGATAAGTATCTGGCCTGGCACAGAACTAAGTACATCAAAGTTCAGAGGCTGTATGATGAAATAGTAGGAAATATATGAGTAAATGTCACCAGAACACTATAGAATTCAAAATGTTGTCCCATGTCTTATTTATATGTAACAGATTATATATTCCATAAGTATTCTCAATAGAATCTCCCACCTCATTATGTGATTTTGCCATCCCTCACCAAAAGACAGAGTCTAATTCTCCTCCTCTCAACTCTACGTGAACTTATGACCACTTTCAAGAATAGAGCACATTACAAGTAACACTATGTGTGTCCAAAGC
Source organism: Pedetes capensis (assembly GCA_007922755.1). Taxonomy (NCBI): domain Eukaryota; kingdom Metazoa; phylum Chordata; class Mammalia; order Rodentia; family Pedetidae; genus Pedetes; species Pedetes capensis. Next base: position 182,541 of record VMDO01001561.1, read on the forward strand.
GGAGTTACAAAAGGCAATACAGTATCTACCTTGTTTGCTAGAATCCTGGCACTCAGAGACCTAAACTTCTATGTAAGAAATCTGATTACCTTCACCCTGTTACACTGAGAAGAAACCCTTTCCTGAGCTGTCAACTTAGACATCAACCCAAGTTAAGCTTTCAGACAACACCAGCCCCACCTGAAACTTGACTATATCTGCACGAGTACCTCAGTGAGGAGTACCCAGATGAACTCTGTCTGAATTCCAGAACCACAAATTAGGAGCACAATAAAATGTATGTTTTCCATTGCTAATTTCTGTTCTAATTTGTGATAAAGCAATAGTCTCCAGAACAATCTGTGAAGATGTTAATTTACCATCCCTATTTTAAAGAGATTGATTTCAGATCATTCACATATGCTGTATGCTGGAGATTGGCACAAAGGTACTTGAGATAGTTGGAATGTAAGTGTTGCCTCAGTGACCTCCCAGAATGTTAAAGAAGATGGCTCTGGGTGAAGACAGTCTATAGGGAGAATCATGAATACTGTACCAAAGCACTGTGGAAGTGAGAAGAAAGAGATGGCTTCAATCACGTGACCAGAGTAACCTTCATATTGGAGGTGACATTTGAGCATGACTTTGAACAATAGGAAGAATTTTGTTTTACAAAATAAATATCATAAGCAAAGAACCAGGAATGGGAATGGAAAGTGTTTTTGTGAGACTGCAGACTTTAAGCAACTGAAGGTTAGCTCTTGGACTGTCACCCACCTCTGGTCATTACTTATTGTCATCTAAAGCTTAGCTACCCATCAGCAAACCAGTTGAATAATTCCACCAGGAAGAGCAAGAAGCCTTTCAAAATGCCCATGATTGCCAAGGCTGAGATTTTCAGGGTTAAAAAAAAAAATCTGAGGTGTAAATTCTATGAAAATTCTTTGCAGTGCTTCTGGGAGTACTCAAGAAAGAGCTAAAGAATGCCCATTCCTCTTTTCTTTTCAGGATTTTACATGCCAAGTGTTCACTTACAAAGTAGCATAAATGGAGCCGGTCAAGGTGGCTCACGCCTGTAATCCCAGCAGCTGGGGAGGAGGAGGCAGGAGGATTGCAAGTTCGAGACCAGAAGCAGTCTGCGTAATTTAGTGAAACCCTGTCTCAAAAAGTAAAAAAAAAAAAAAAACAAAAACAAAATGGGCGGAGGGTGCAGCTCAGTGGTCCAGCACTTGCAGAGCATACAAGTGTGAGGCCCTGGGTTCAACCCCCAGTACCACATACACACACACATACACACAGACACACACACACAGACACACACACACACACACACACACACACACACAGAACAGTAGCATAAATGAAGCTTGAACCAATGGTAAATATATATTACTTATATCCCAGAACTTGATATCTTACATATCCCAGTTGTTGTGGTTTTCTTAAGATAATGGCTTTAAAATTCAAGAGAATTTCTACTGTATATGTGACCTCTGAATAATAAGTAATTTCTTTTCTTCCCTTTTGAAAATATCCACTTTAGTACTTACCAATTTACAGCCATATTCAGGATCTAAGATACTCAAGAAAGCATGTTACTTTTGATGTATCAAAAGTTCTAAAATAAAATTGTAAAACATGTGAAAAATAAGCAAAGATCATTAGTTTAAAAAAACATTTATATACGAGTATTTTATTAGTCATCTGTCATTGCTGCAGCAAAAAAATCAACCCAAATGTATTTATGGAGGAAGAGATTTATTGGCAGCTCACAGTTAGAGAATCGGTCCATAACGGTAACAAGGTGGGCATGGCAGTTGTGGCTGGGCCCATGGTGCAGACCAGAAACAGAGAAAGTGACCCAAGCCTCGGATCCAGGGTAAAAACCTCCAAAATCCCACCCCCAGTGACACCACTTCCACAAAGCTAAGTAAGACCTGCCTTCCAAAGTTCCATGGCCTCCACAAAAAGCACCATCAGCTGGGGACCAAACATAAAGCACATGACCTCTCGGGGACACTTTATATTCAAACTATGACAATATTGTACCATGGCTTATAACGCCTGTGTGGTAACTGATATGGTTCTTTGGCACAAGGACAGTATCTTAGAAGAAAACACACTTAACTAGAAAGGAAAAAATCCTAACATGACTGATTTATCTTGGAACATACTACTGAAGACACAAGAGTATCTAAGGATTCACCAACAAATGCTGCTCTTTCCAATTTGGAAACTACTGGCCACATATGGCTATTGAAATTCAATTTTAAATTTAGTTAAATTAAAAATTCAGTTCTTCTGTTCCATTAGGTGACTTCAAATGTTTAATAACCACATGTGAGTAGTGGCTCCCACATTAGATTAGGCAGGTATCAAACATTTCCACCATCACACACAGCTCTATGGGACAGCATGACTCTTGAGATTTATTGGTCAAGCTTTGGGAAAAAATGTGAAAATGGTTTTAAATGGAAGGAATCTAGTAATTCCTGAATCCCAAAGTACTATACATTTTTTGGAGAGCACATTAGTGCCACAAAAGCTCTTATTTGTATATAAATTTTAGAAGAAGAATTGATAAGTTTGAAATGTTCGTTATGTTCATTCTGAAATTTTCATCAGTTTTTCACTTTTGAATGCATACCCACATAAATTACTAAATCAAGAAGACTGCTTTGGATTTGTAGGGATTTAGAAATTATAACTTTGCCCCGTACCTTATGTAAAAAACATATTTTTTCATAGCTTTCTCTAAATCTGACCAGACAAGTAAAAATTTGAAAGACAATAATTACTTTTTAAAGAATTAGTGGCAATATTCAATATTTGTTGTTGTTGTTAGGTGCCATCAAGTCGTTTCCAACTCATAGCAACCCTCATAGGGTTTTCAATGGCTGACTGTTAGCCATTCAAAACCCTATAAGTGTCACTATGAGTCGGAAACAACTTGTTGGCAACTAACAACAACAACAATTCAATATGTAGACCAGGTTATTTGTCTTATTTGCTTCTTTATTTTATTTTATTTTTTAGTACTGGTTGTTGAACCCAGGGCCTCATGCAAGTGCTCTGCCACTGAGCCACACCCCCATGCCCTTTTTTATTTTTTATTTTGAGATAATATCTTGCTAAGTTACACAGGATACCTCTGCCCTTGAACTCACAATCGGCCTCAGAAATTGCTGGGATTACAGGCATGCCCCACAGTGCCTGGCTATTTGCCATATTTTGTATGTCATATTTCTTCAGCACTTATTCAACAAATGTTTGAATATTATTCATATAACTTATATAATAATAACATTTCAAATTTTGCCAATTAAAAAGAGATTAAGCAGGATGGAGAAATCACAAGAAGTAGAAACAGTTGAAAGAAATGGGAATGCTTTCTCTTACAAAAAAGAATCCACAGAGAGGCATAGTGCTTTCTAAAAACTTGAGGACTTTCATGTAGGATGGAGATGAGACAAGTTCTTTTTGACCTGAGTGGAGAAGTGAATCAACTTATGAAAAATACAGAGAAATTGACTTGAGATCAATGTTAGTGCAAAGCTACCTAAAAATAGAATAGACTGCTTT
>VMDO01001561.1:186201-202514 GCA_007922755.1 Pedetes capensis
TACTATATAGTAAAAGATAGAGAAGACTTGGATGGGAAACTTAGATAGGAAGGGGGGAGGGGGGAAACATAGAGGAGGGTAAGGGGTAACCTATATGAATAATGCTTATCAAATTGCATATATGAAAATTGTCACAATGAAAAGCATGTCAAAATGAATCACATTATGATGTACATTAAAAATTTCTAATAAAAAAAATAGAGTTGTAAGTCACTGAAGATATTCAAGTCCAAACTATGTTTGTCAGAGATGCAGTGCAAGGAATCAAAAAACAAGGTATGTAATATTACAAGGTCCTCTTTGAGGTCCTTTTGATTCTGAAACTTCTATAATGTCAAGATTAATTGGCTTCAGAGAAGTCTTCTGAAAAATAAGACATTATTTTATGATGTTCACTAGCAATAGCTTTTGCCTAGGACCAAAAATTAATATTTGTATATTGATCTTTTTTCTTTGATAGTATTTATTCTTGTAATCTAGTTACTTTGCTCATCTATCAAATTTAATGAAAATATCTTCAAAAATATAAGTGACAAGCATTTGACCTATTATAATGATTGCAATTTTAAATCAAGAAAACAGAATGAGCTGCTGATTCAACTCCCACCTTTGGGGAATTTATACTACTCAGTCAACTTTCTTCAAAGTTATAAAGGAGAGGAAATAGCAGACTGATTAGGAATAGAGATGGGGGAACACAAAGAGAGACTATGTTTCCTTTGGGCAAAAGAAAATCTGCAGTGTTTGAAATATTATTCATGACACAATAATAGATTTGATATCATAAAGTAGCTTTATGACTCTTTCTTTCACATAATTTTGTTGAAATAGTTTATAAAAATGGAGATAGTTGTCTCCATTAGAAAAGCTAAATAAATAAGAAATCATTTCTGCTTCAACATTGAACCAGAAATCAAACTTAAGATTATGGGTAAATTTTGGAGTGTTCCAAGTTTTGTTAGGCTCTGTCAATGCTTTCAGAGTTATTTTGAAAGAAACACACTGACAGAGGAAAATGTTGAGCAATCAAGTTGAAGCAGAAAATGCATTTGATCAATGAGTGTCATCAGAGCTGCTTAGTTTCTTAATATCCCTGTATGTGCAGAGTACTTACCCACTGACAGAAGCCGTGAAACAAAGTGTGACCTGTAGGCTGTAATTATTTCATAACTGTTTGGGCTCATGTTCATAATTCTTATAGTTGATTATTATCAAATACTGAAAATGGTTCATCTTTGATGTCTTCATCAAAAAGAGGATGGTGAAGCTTTTCCCCCCCCTCCTTATAAACACTGTTAATTAAGGAACAGAATTAAATATATAAAAATTCATCAAAAGAAGAGTCTAATTAAAAGCACCTATATTGTCCAGGCATTTTAAAGAAATAAAGCCCAACAAAAATGTTACCCCATCTTGATTGAGTAATACATATAATCAAAATCCCACTAATAATGTTATTATTTTATTAAATGAACGGTTTCATTTGAATTTGCATTTGTGTAGGAGTTTCTTGTCACATATAGTTAAAGGTATACACTTGTGTCATATTTGTCTTAATTTGAAAGCCTGACAGAATTAATTATAAATCTCCTTTTCACATACCATGAAAATCTGAAGTGACTCCATATTATTTATATAGAAACTTCCATAAAGAGATTCTTACTTTGAGTACAACTTCTTTCTAATTCCTTATCTGGGTATTTCTTAAACTTTAATCCTATGACAATATACAGCAGAATCAGAAAATCATGTAAAAATACAGATATTCACATTTTGCTACAGATCTTTATATTAAGTAGACCTCTATGGGTTGGAGCTGGGGTTTAGCTCAGTTGGAAAGCTTATTTTTATCATTTATACCTCAACAAAGCTGGAAAAAATACAAATATTTCCGGACTCTCAATGCAGCTATGTTGATTTAATTGCTCTCTCCAAAATTCCTCAAAGATTTTGTTGACCCTCCTCCCACTTAGACTACCCTTTTCATGTTTCTCTGCGTTTATCTTCCACCCAAGACGGGGTTCAAATCTCCTTGTCTTCATAAGCTCTGGCCAGGAGAGCTCCATTGATTGATTCTCTTTCTCAACCCCTTTGACGGTGATGAGCTCACTAGTGTGGCAATTAATCAAAAAGTACAGTGACATTCTTCTACTGTTTTCTTGAATTACTAAATTTCTGATTTTTATGTTTTTCTTGACAAAGTCTTTGTCTCCCCAGGTAGATTATAAATTTCTTGGAATTTGGGATCACACTTTTTAGTCTGCATTTCTTATGACATCTAGCAAAATGGTTTACATAAAGGAGGAGGAGCTCAATATCATTAAATTTTACATTTCTTGCAAAAATAAAGTCTTATAGGTTATTATTTTATATGTGCTGAATGATTTTTTTTTAATGTCAGATAATCATTCCCACAGTGGACAACATTTTGTATTCGGGGAACTTTTCAAAATAAACTGCTTTAACTGCATGGCATTTTTTCTTTGTTGTGGCTTGCTTCTGTAATTCCAAATAAGAACTACATAATATAGTTAGTTATCTCTTAAATCTCTTTTAATCTGTAAGTTTTTACTCCATCACTGACTGTGGAATTTTGTGTTGAAGAAAGTCAATTGTCATGTGATTTTCCCACAGTCCAGATTTTGCTGATTGCATCTCCTTGATAACAGTTAATACATTCCTTTTTTCTCTGCATTCCATGGAATTTGTTAGTTCCAAATGATTGATCAGAAAAAGGTTCAATTTCATTGGAAACATAGAGATGATATATTCCTTTAAGAGTTACATAATTTCTACTTCCCTTTCTTTTGTGATGTTAGCAGATGTTGATGATTGATGACTAGTTTCCATTAATTATTGGAGGCCACCTTCACTTGTCAAGAATCATAAATGAGACAGGCACGGTGGTACATGCCTGTAATCCCAGCAATGCAGGAGGCAGAGGCAGGAGAATCACAAGTTCAAGACCAGAGGCAGTCTGCATAATTTAGCCCATGAGGGTCTCTATGAGTCAGATACCGACTCTACGGCACCTAACAACAACAACAAAAAGGGCCTACCATGCTAAAGGGTTGGGGTTTATCTCAGCTGGTAGAGCGCTGCTCTGCACTGAGGAACTGGGTTGGATCTCCAGCACTACAAAGATTGGAGAAGGACTTGGCAATCCACTCCTGAAGCAATCTCAAAACAATCAGCCACTGAAAACCCCATGAGGGTCACTGTGTCAGACCCAACTCCAAGGCACCTAACAAGAGTAACAAGTATATATCACAAAGCCTCTCAGCATCAGAGGCCAAAAACCCTTGATCTCTCTTCCATTGCCAACTATGTCCAGCCACATTCTCCATTATTGTAACTTAGTGGAAGTAATATAATGAACCCACACAATTATATGCCCCCAATAATACAGCATCCCCTAGGAACACCAGGTGCTGTAGACTTGGGAGGATCCAGCAACCCACTCCCAAAAAATAATCAGCCATTGAAAATACTATGATTGGCAGAGAAGCAGTAACAATACTGTTTTTCCTGTTGTACCCAGGGTCGCTATGAGTCACACACCGACTTGATAGCACCTAACAACAATAATAGTACAATGCAGCAGTATTAAAATACCCTCCAATTTGAATATGAGCACATGACCAGGAATAAGTTCCTTGAGAGAAATAAAGGTCATAAATTATATCTCTTTCCTCATCATATATTAAATCACAAACACTTTTAAAATATTATTTTCCTATTTTCTCATTTCTTACTCTGCCAGAGTGATTTCTTTTAAATATCTGGGTATAAGTGAGGTTCTTTCCATGGCCACAGCCTAGGATATTTCACCAAAACCAGTCACTTGTTCTATGCCTCTAAGTTACATTAATCAAATCTTCAATCCCATTTTAAATTAAAGATTGAATCAGATATACAAGATTATGGAAGCACTAGGCCCTACACACACACACACAGACACACACAGACACACACAGACACACAGACAGACACACACACACACACACACACACACAAATTAAAAACATAGCATGTGTCCATTCTAGCAAAGCAATACCCCTTGTTATAGTTTGAATCTAAAATGTCCCCCAAAGGTCATGCATTTGGATGTTTGATTCCCAGGTGCTGGCACTGTTTGTGGAGGCTGTGGAACTCTGGGAGGCAAGACTTAGCTTTGCAGAGGTAGGTCTCTGGGGGTGGGACTTTGGTGGACTTACTTGGACCCCTAGTTCTGTAAGCTCTCTTTGTTCCCTGAGGCCATGATGTGAAGTCACCTACCACAGACACTGCCACCTGGCCCCTCACCATGCCTGCCCTATCTTTATGGGCTGAAATCCTCTAAAATCCGGGCCACAGTAAATCTTTCTTTTCTTAGACTGCTTGTGTCAGGTATTTTCCACAGTGACACACAAGCTAACTAGTACACCCCTACAAACATGTATAGTACAAGCTTTAACCATGGGCGGATGCCACTAGCAACGGTCAGCCTTCATTGTTGACTTGGCCAGATCAAGATTCCTGGAATTAATCTGCAAGGGCGTTTCCAGAGAGGCCTGACAGGTCCATCGGTAACTGAGGGAAAGAGATCACACCCCAATAAATATAATGTGATCAGGGGGGGCTCTAAGGAAGAAGTGTGGTAGAGGAAGGAAGTCAAGGTGGGTTTTACAGGCTCAAACTCTCCTGGAGCAGAGCCTGTGTGTATTTAATTGCCACCACCCACAGATATCAGACTATAATTTCCTACACTTTGTATTCAACACTGACCAGCAGCCTCCAGACCTAGCATCAGGCAGAGACTTTTCAGATTTCCAGCTCTTTGGACTCAATGACTAACAACTTCTGCAGGTGCTGCTATGGAATTACTCTGCTCCCCTATCCCCCACATATATATATATATATATATATATATATATGGATATAGATATATGGATATAGATATATGCACACATACATACATACACACATACATAATATATATACTTATATATGTATGTATATATACGTGTGTATATACACGTGTGTGTATATATATATATAAAATTGCAATTGTTATATGTAAGATCCCTGTTTCTCTGGGGAACCCCAACTGCTATACCAGTCAAACACAGTAACAGAGACTTCCTAGACTTTCAAGGACCCAGGTTTGATCAAGAAATTCCAATCCATCAGATTAAAAATATGAAATACTTTTGCATATTTTCAATAATCATTACCATCTTTCATTTGTAGAACTTTTACTTTACTGAGCAATGAGGCTACTTAAGCTAACCATTTCATTTTAGGATTAAATCAATCCAATCCAATTATTTAAAACATTATTATTTATACGTGAGTTACGTATTGGTACAAAATCCCCTCCTCTAGCCCACTCCTACACACTCTTTTCTCTTCTTCCATTCCAGCCTATATTGAGCCATAGCACTTTTGCTTTGGATATAACTCTCTCAACGTTGTCTCTTCTGCTATTCTCTGTGCTTCCCCCTGGGAGGGGTGCCAGTTAGGGGTGGCCATTGTTTTACAAAACTCCCTGTTAAGTATGCTTTCTTATTTTTTAGTATATTTTATCTCATATGATATATCTATTTGTTCATTTGTTTATTAGCTATCTCTCTCAGTGATTAAAAAACAGAGCCTTTAGCTACTGTTCACTACTCTTGTTCTTATTTTTGTTAAGTGTCATCAAGTTGGGTCTAACTCATAGGGACCCTATGTATCACAGAATGAAACATTCCCTGGCACTGTGCCAAGCCTGGCACTATTGTCAGTGTTTATGTGCTATTCATAGGGTTTTGATGGCTGATTGTTTCAGGAGAGGATTGCTGGGTCCTTATCCCTAGCCTACAGCAGCCAGTATTCCCAGGTGTTCTCCCATCCAAGTACTTACCAGGCCCAACCCTGCTTAGCTTTCAAGATCAGACAGGATCAAATGTCAGGGTGGTTTACTACTCTACCCTTCCCCAGTAACAGCTCTTGACAAATAAGAGTTTCCCAATCAATATTTTACTGAGTGAATGAATCATTGGTCATCTGGCTCAGGTTATGGACTTGATATGTATAACTAGGAGGATAATGTCTGGTTAGTAAGGGACCCAGTTCCTTATACCTTACTTGTAATGAGTGATCCTTCTGGAAGATTTAGTTAAAGTCTCCATTTGGCCACCAGGTGGAGACATCATGAGCGTATTCTGGTGTTTGTGTGCCTCAATGCCCTGGCAATTCTGGAAAGTCTGTGGAGTACTATTTTCACCTATCAGCTGCATCCCTTAATTGGAGCCCACTGACACATGGTAGAGCCAATCTCCTATGGAGACCTGGGCAGAATGAGATGGCCACTCCATCTTCTCTCCACAAGGGTCTTCCCCTTTGTGGTGGTATTTACATAACTTTCCATGTCCTTTCACTCAGCAGCATCCTACTAGGAAACATGATTCTAGTCTTTCTTGCCTATGTTGTTGTTGTTAGATGCCATCCAGTCAGATACGGCTCACAGCAACCTGAGGTACAGCAGAGAGAAATGTTCCCCAACACTGTGCTGTGGCTGGCACTGTTGTCAGTGCTTCTCTGCTATGAAAAGGGTTTTCAATGGCTGATTTTGGGGAGTGGGTTGCTGGGTCCTTCTCCTAAGCCTATAGCACCTGGTGTTTCCGGGTGTGTAGGGAAGAATTGGGAGGAAATTGGCAAAAACTCCCAAACTGGGAAAATGGCATTTGAATATCTGGTTTGTAAATTAGAAATCTAGGGAAAATGAAAGTAACTTGGTTGCATGTTTGTACAAAACCCTTCCTGATTGGACAATTGGACTGAAAGCTGATTGGCTCAGGCCATTCTGCGGGCGAACTATATAAAGAGCTGCGCTGTGGCACGGCCTTTCTGGCATCCCTTTCTGCGCCTTCTCGCCTATTCCTGCCCAGACCACAGATGAGGACGCGCCTCTCCCGCTGCTCTCTCCCGTCGCAATCCTCAACAAGGAAAAGAACCTGCTCTCCGTCTGATCACCGAGGAAGCGGCAGCTGTCTCCTTCTGACCACCGAGACGACCAATACAGGTGTTTGTCCCTGGAAGGCAAAAGCGCCTGAGGCTTTTCCTTTCTCCCGTCTCTGCCGGGGTCCTGAGGGCCGAGGAGTCTGCACCCCTCACCTGAGGGTCCTGAGTGAATTGTGTTTAGTATCTGTGTGCGCGGTGGCGCAGCCCATCCGAACCTCCAGGCCGGACCGGGAGGCATGCGCCCCACAGGGTGGTCTCCCATCCTAGGACTAACCAGGAAAGACCCTGCTTAGCCTCCAAGATCAGATGAGATCAGACAGCAGGATAGCACAGCTGTAGACATCTTGCCTACTTCACCTGCAAACTTCATACGCAAGGTGTTCTTAGACACAATAAGGCTGACAATAATGAGTCTTTAAGAACTCTTCTTGGGGGAACTAGCAGAGGAAAGCAAAGATTGGAGAAGATATAATGGGAAGGGCCTTCAGCCAAAGCACTGTGGCCTCTGATCCCGTCATATCTCAGAAGCTAATCAGGGTTGAGCCTGGTTAGTACCTGGATTGGAGACCACTGGGGAACACCAGGTGCTGTAGGCATGGGAGAAGGACCCAGCAACCGACTCCCAAAAATAAATCTGCCACTGAAAACCCTATGAATAGCATAGAAGCACTGAAAATAATGTTTTGTCTGTTGTATGTAGGATCACTATGAGTCAGACACTGACTGGATGGCAACTAACAGCAACAACAACAGGATGGGGAGGAGGATCAATGTGTGGGATGAATGGGGAGAGGATGAACCCAATGTAAACAGTGCAACTTCAGGAGTATATTGGAAAAATAGGGGAATATAACCCAAATAAGCATTGAGTTTTACTACATATTAGCCATGTTGTTGTTAGGTGCTGTGAGTCAGTATCCAACTCATAGCGACCCTCATAGAGTTTTCAATGGCAGACTGTTTCGGGATTGCCTTGGGAGTGGATTGCCAGGTCCTTCTCCCATTTTTGTGGTGCTGGGAATTGAACTTGGGACCTCAGAGACTGCAGCGCAGCGCTCTACCCACTGAGCTAAATCCCAGCTCCATATTAGCCATAAGGCTCCATAAATTTTGTGGGCTGATGAAAGTGTTGGCAGAAGTGATGTAAAGGATGCATAATGGAAAAAGCCAATGCTATATTACTCTATGCTATAGTACCCCATCATCATTTACTAATAAAGGAAAAACAAGAATCCCTCTTGGGACTATTTTTGCTGTAATATCCCCCCTCACTAACTCTAGGAGAGCAAGAAAAGCTCATAAAAATAATTTACAATTTTATAATACATTGAAAAAAAAGAAGGTAGACAAAATCATGATAGCAAAAACAAATCTTTTTGTTACATCCTTGCCAGCCAGTCTGCATCAGTTTTATAGAACTCACATCTATTCTCCCTATTGCTGTTTCTGGAGTTTCCCTTAAATTTCCAATGAGAAGCAGAAACCTAGGACATAATTCCTCTGCAGAGGAATTAGAAGCAGAGGTGATTTACATTCTCATGTCCTTATGCCCAGCACTACAAAAAACAGCAGACAGTAGAAATTGGAGTTATCTGTTGGAGCTCAGTGCCCTCTCAGGCCTGGCTGAGAAGCCTGGAAGAGGCCCTGTCTCTGTTGAGGTGAACATGTTCTACTTCTATGCTTCTCCCTGAGAGATTTTGAAGTTGTTAAGAGATAACCCTATTGTTCTAAATCAAGAGAGCTTTTGTGGACTGATGGAAAGAAACGTCAGTCTCTTCCAGAATCTGATCATTCAACTGAAGACCTAATTATCTTAATCCTCAAACTGAAGGCCTTTGTTACTAAACCCAGATACAGTACAGCTCCACACTTGAAGACACAAGACCAAAAAAAAAAAAAAGTAAAATAGCTTAATCTTCCAAATCTGGCAATGCTTTTAAAGCCAATGACATGCTGCAGATACTAGTCACAATATGACCTGTTGCAGCCCAGTGATTCAAAGACTGGCAAGGCATAATTTTTAAGTCATTCACCTAAACTATTTCAAGACGTTTTTTTCCCTATTGTACCCTTTCTCTTGATTTCTTGAGGTTTGCCAGCCCATGTACTGTGCATGGAGTTTGAGAGTGAAAATCAGGTTCCTTGTCCTTTTAGATTCTGATGCAGTTAAAATAAAAAGATACAATACATTTAGGTCCCAACATAACAATAATTGGTTTAGTGAAAAATCATCAACTGAAGCTACAACCAAGGTTTTACATTTTGTTGTTGGACAGAACTAATCTACATATAAATTAGGTATGAGTTACAAGAAGAAAAATGATTCCTTTGTATGGAGAAATACCAAGTGATTAAAGTTAACATCATCTCTAATAAGATGAACCATCATATGCCTCCAAACATGATGAACTGAGAAGGGCCTCATGTATATATATTTCTGACCAAGAAACAAAACCAAAATCTAAGCATGAGAAAACAACTAAATGACTCAGACAAAGAGGGCATTCACAAAACATTTCATCTCAGTCAATGTCTTGAAAGCCATAGAAAAACTAAGGAATTGTTCTTGATTAAAGGAAATTTTAAAGAGTAGTGACAATCAAATATAATTTGTAATCTTGTATTGGAACATGGATCAGGAAAAACAATTGTTATAAAGGGTATTTCTGTAGCAATTAAAGAAAGTTGAATATGAACTGTATATTAGGCAATAGTATTGTGTCAGTACTAAATTTCTTGAACTTGATAATGGTATTGTGATTATATAAGTACATGTCTATTCTTAGTATACACATACTGTATCAAAGTATTTCACAAAACAACCAAATTGTAGATTTAATGGAAGATTCATAATATCTTTATTTTTTTCTCAAATGGTTCTGAGAGGTAATAATGATATCAATGTGCGTATATTTATGGAAAGAAATAAATGATATTTTTTAAAATGTTAACTATTACTGAATCTAGATGGAGAATATTCATTGACTTCCTCGTAGTTGGAGGTTTTTGTATGTCAAAATTTTTCAAAATAAAACATTAAAAAACAGTGATATCACGAATCTTCCAATAAATCTACAGCTTGTTTTTTGGGAAATATTTTAGTATATGTATACTAAGAATAAGCATACTCTTATATAATTACAATATGTTATCAAATTCAAGAACTAAAATGCTTCCTACTCCTGCCTGAAGTGATTTACTAGGGACAAAATGACTTGAGGAACTCTAGGCGTGCCCCAACTTACCTTCCCACCTTCTCCTCTCCCTTTATTGGGCTTCACTAATATGTATTCTGTTCATTTTTTCTCACCTCTTGTATTTTTCAGTTGAAACATACACATAGTAGTTTTTATCCCAAAGTTGCTATTTGTTTTTGAAATTTCTCTGTATGGTGTCTAAAATACTCAAACTCATAGAAGCAGAGAGTACAGTGATGATTTCCAAGGGCTATGGATAGGAGTGGAGAATGGAAAGATATTGCTCAAAGAGTACAAAGTTTAAGTTATATAAATTATTTAAATTCTAGATGTTTAATGTACAGCTATGTGTCCATGGTTAATACCATATTGTATACTTAAAATTTACCAAGATAGTAAGTAAATGTTCTCACTACAAGAAGAAGAAGAAGGAGGAGGAGGAGGAGGAGGAGGAGGAGGAGGAGGAAGGAGGCAGGAGGAAGGAAGAAGGAGGAGAAGGAGAAGGGGAAGGGGAAGAAGAAGAGGAGGAGGTGGAGGAGGAGGGAGGAAAGAAAAAGGTAACTATGAAGTGATGAATATATTAACGAATTTGATTGTGGCAATTTTTTCATAGTATATACATATAACAAAATATCAAGTCGAACACCGTATATATTATTATTGTTGTTAGGTGCCGTCAAGTCATGTCTGACTCATAGCGACCCTAATGGGGTTTTCAGTGGATGATTGTCTCAGGAGTGGATTGTCACATCCTTCTCTCCTTTTTGCTGTGCTGGGGATCAAATCCAGGGCCTCAGAAAATGCAGAGCAGCACTTTACCAACTGAGCTAAACCCCAACTCTATCTGATATACATACGTGTGTGTGTGTGTGTGTGTGTGTGTGCGTGTGTGTATATATGTATATGTATATTTATAAGTTTGTTAATGATATGGCAATAGTGTTTAAAATAAAATTAGAAAGATCTATTTATTCTTGATATTTTTGTTATATCATCATTGCAATTGCATACTTGATGTTTTAAAATAATGTCACACTTTTTTCTGCATCAGATAACTGTAAGTTCTAACAATATCAGTCTTCTTTTAATTTCAGTGTTTTGTTTATGGTTTCACTATGCTTGTTTGACTTCTCATTTATTAGTTGTCTTGTGTTCTGAAATCATGCTTATTTTTATCTTTGAGAGTCCTATTCTGAGCCAACTCTGAGCGAGTTTCCACACTGCTGTCAGCCATGTATTCCCCTCTACAGGGACAAGCCCACACTCTCCAATTATTTTGGCATCAAATGGGTATCTTAAACTCAGCTTGCCCTTTTTTTGCTGTTTTGAAAATCAATATCCCCACACCCCTGGTGTTATATGAATCTGGCTGGCTTTAAGGAAATTCCCACTGTTGTTGGCCCTAAGTCCCTGTCACTCTAGTTTAGCTATCCTCATTCTTAGCTGTTTGAACTATTGCTCCAAGCCTCTAGGGCTTTGACTTCATTCCACTCTGGCCCTGCTTCTAAGTCTTCCCACCTCAGCTTCTGGCCATAAGAATCCATGCCTCATCCCCTAGAAAATCCAGACTTGTTTTTGTTACTGTCATTTTTAAGTGACTGTTGACTTTGATGATATTCCCTCAAAGTGGCTTTTCTTATGTATTAGTTAAGTTTGGATTGTCAGCTCATCTTCACTGATTTCTGCCCCCGTTGTGAAGATCTTGTGTGCCCTGGGTTATACAAGTATCTCCTTTGGAATGATTTTGAATTTCATTCTGAAAAAACTTCCCAGGTTTTAACTTCTGAGTAGTTTAAGGGTTGGTTTGTTTGGTGGTAATTTGGGTTGAACCCAGGGCCTCACACATACTTTGTAAGTGCTCTACCATTAAGCTGCACCCCCAGTCCAGTTTTATTTTTTGAGTTAGGATCTCGTTAAATTACACAGGCTGCCTCTGTCCTTGAACTTTCTATCTTTCTGCCTCTGCCTCCCATGTTATTGGGATTACAGGTATGTGTTACCCCACCAGGCTTCTTCTGACTAGTTTTTAATGCTAATTTACCAGCCTAGATTGTTGGTAACTAGAAATGACAATTCCCCATGCACATTCCCAAGAGGATGATAAGCATGTTTTGTTATTGCTGTTTTGTTTTGTTTTCTGTTTTGAAACAGAATCTCACTGTATAGCCCAGGCTGCCCTAGAACTGGCTAGATAGACCAGCCTGGCTTTGAATTCCTGTCCATCCTCTGGCCTCATCCTCTACAGTGCTGGGATTACAGGCATGTGCCACCACACTCGGCAACAAGCATTTCCTTTGTAGTTTCCTATTCCAACCATTGTAACTGGAGTTTTTGTAATCCTTTTCCCACAAATGAGTGTGATTTGAAGGCTTCCAGATTCATACAAGAGTTTAGTTTCAGCATTCATCCTTTCGTGGACTGAAGACCACATCTTCTGTCCCAAATCTTGTGTTTGAGACTTGTGCTTTATTTTCACTACTGTGTTTTAAGATCCTGATCATCTCTTTGCCTTGAGTTCCTCTGAATTCTGACATCTTGGTACGTCACATTTTTTTCTTAGAGTTATAGAGATATTCAATGTGTTTGTAGCACAGAATAGGGAGAAAAAATTATAGTTTCTTTGGTCTATTTTATTCCAGCCTCCCCCCACACACACCTTTTCCTGGCTGTATTCATGATGCTTCCTTTATAGTATCATGTAACCTCCCTGACTTCAGTCAATAGGATTGATAGTTTGTAGGGTTGAATCTCTCTCAGGTCCGTGAATTGACTTAAATCAACTGGTGAAGTTCATAATCCTTGACAATGATTGGTTTAGAGATGATCATGTTCACTCAGTAGGGGTCAATGAGACGAAAGAAGATATTTTCTGACATATTAATAAAAAATTTTAAAAGATTCATGAACGGTGTATGGTAATATTATCAACCAGAATGTATATTAGAATTTTTATTTTATAAGTTTGCATTAATTTTTGCTAGCTTATCTCAAAAAATCACTCAAAAGAATGCAATTGATGGTTTTACAAGAAATGTACTACTTATTTACTTTGGATAAAGGGAGCATATGGTATATGGACAACTAGAAGCCCTTTCCAGAGGGGTCTTATGCATTAACACAAGGTAAAAGCCTGTCATTAGCTGGGCATAGTGGCACACACCTGTAATCATGGTGCTAAGGAGGCTGAGGCAGGACAATTGCGAGTTTCAGGACAGCCTGGATTACACAGTGAGACTTTGTTTTTTAAAAAAAAGAGCCTGTCATTTATTTGCCACTGTGCAATATAATTTGATTTTCTTCATTGTAGTATCACTAGCTGAAGTTATCATATCTATTTTATTATTTTGTGCTTAATTATTATTTTATATCTTTCCCATAAAATATACTTTCCACAAGAACAAATACTTTGTCTCAATTATACTCTGTATTTTCAATGTCTAAAATAGTTCCTGACATCTTGCACATAAG
The DNA here is from genome assembly GCA_007922755.1 of Pedetes capensis. NCBI lineage: Eukaryota > Metazoa > Chordata > Mammalia > Rodentia > Pedetidae > Pedetes > Pedetes capensis. Next base: position 199,854 of record VMDO01001561.1, read on the forward strand.
TCAAGATTGAGTCTTACTTGATTAAACCTTTATCACACCTTAGGATTTTCCACTAAATTTCTTTCCAATTACTTGTTCATGCCCCAAATAAAAGACCATGCTGGGTGTGTTGGCGCATGCCTGTAATCTCAGCAACTTGGGAGGCTGAGGCAAAAATATTGCAAGTTCAAGGCCAGAGGCAGACAGCAGAACTTAGCAATACTCATCTCAAAATAAAAAGTAGGAAAAAAAAGGGTGGGGGACATGGGGTGCAGGAATATGCAAAGCCCTGGGTTCCACCCTAAGTACTAGAAAGAAAGAAAGAAAGAAAGAAAGAAAGAAAGAAAGAAGAGAGAGAGAGGGAGAGAGAGAGAGAGAGGAAGGAAGGAAGGAAAGAATCATTTCTCTTAGTAACTTTATAAGAAGTGTGAGGATTTTTTTTCCCTAGAAGACATGGGAAAAAAAAAATGCCTCTTTACTTCATTGGCCTGAATCTGAAAATGACCAACCCTGAGGTAATTGCATTGGCCCAAATCATGGTCTTCACAAATTGACTTCAGCAAGTGAAGCCCCACACATAGAGCTTGGGATGAGAATTCACTTCAATCAAGTTCCTCAGCATGGTATGGGTGTAGTCAAGTGAGTCCCCCAAGAGTTCTTGTATTAGAAGCTTTTTCACTGTATGTTGATATTAGGAGGTGTTGGGACCTATATGTGGTGAGACCTAGTGGCAAGTCACTCACTAATCAAGGGTATGGCTCTTGGGAGGGATTATAGTAGTTCTCATGGAATCCTGGTTAATTCTCCTGAGAGGGTATTTATAAGAGTTAGATTGGCTCTTCTGTGCACTCTGGTTTCCCATCCCACTGTGTGTTCTCCCTCTCTCTCATACGTCCTTGTGTCATTGTGATTCCTTCCACCATAAAGTCCTCATCACTGTTTAGCCAATGTCAATACCAAGCCTTTGAACCTCTAAAACACAGAGTTAAAGACACTTCTCTTCCTTATATATTATCCAGGCTCATGTACTTTGTTAGAGCAATGGAAAAATGGAGTAATACAATATTAAAGAGGCAGTTTAATATTCTGAAACTATTACAGTAAAAGAAGAGATATGTATCCTAGTAGCTCCCAAACAGCAGTTCATTATAAGACCCAACCTGTAAGAAAAGCAATCACAAGTGACAGTTCAAGTCCAAGAAGCTGAAGCATAAGCAAAGTGTTAAAATATTATGTTCCTACAAGGTAATTTGGGCTGGGCGAGGTGGCACATGCCTGTAATCCCAGCGGCTTGGGAGGCAGAGGCAGGAGGATCGCAAGTTTGAGACCAGAGGTAGTCTGTGTCACTTAGCACGACCCTGTCTCAAAAAAGTTAAAAAAAAAAAAAAAGGGCTGGGTGTGCAGCTCAGTGGTCAAGCACTTGCAAAGTATACAGGCGCAAGGCCCTGGGTTCAACACCCAGTACAACAACAACAACAACAACAAAAAAAAAGTAATTTGAAAGAAACATCCACTTCCTTTAACAATTATATAATTTCTTAGCATATATTAATTCTTTTGTTTATTGTTGTTGTTAGGTACTGTTGAGTCAGGTCCAACTCATAGCAACCCTATGTACAACAGAACAAAACACTCCCTGAATCTATGCAAAGTATACAATCTTTTTTATGTTTAAGCTCATTGTTGCAGCCACTGTGTCAACTAATCTTGTTGAGAGTCTTCCTCTTTTTCATTGACCTGCCACTCTCCCAAACATGATGTCCTTCTCCAGGGATTGATCTCTCCTGACAGCATTCAAAATACATAAGACACAATATAGCCATCCTTGCTTCCAAGGAACACTCTGGTTGCACTTCTTCTAGGACATATCTGTTGGTTCTTTTGGCAGTCCATGATGTATTCAATACTCATATCCAGCACCATAATTCAAAAGCACCAATTCTTCTTCTGTCTCTCTTATTCAATGTCCAGTCTTCACAACTATATTATGTGATTGAAAATACCGTGGCATGAATCAAGTGCACCTTCATTTTCAGTGTGACATCTTTACTTTTCAACACTTCAAAGAGGTCTTTTGCAAGAACTTTTCCTAATGTGATGTGTCTTTTGATTTCTTGGTTGCTGCTTCCACGGGTATTAATTGTAGAGCCAAGTAAAGTAAAATCTTGGGCAAACTCAATCTTTTCTCCATTTATCATGCAGTTGCATACCTACCCAGTTGTCAGGATGTTTGTTTACTTGATGTTGAGGTACAATCCATACTGAAGGCTGTGTTCTTTGATCTTCATCAGTAAATGTTTCAAATCCTCTTCACTTTCAACAAGCATAGTTGTGCCAAAATAGGCCCGAAGACATCTGGAGCAGAATAGAAGACCCAGATATACCTCAACACACCTATAGCCACCTTATTTTTGACAAAGGAGCAAAGCAAGTAAACTGGAAAAAGGACAGCCTCTTCAACAAATGGTGCTGGGAAACATGGCCATCCACATGCAGAAAAATGAAAGTGGATCCGCATCTCTCAATATACATGAGAGTTAACTCAAAATGGATAAAAGATCTCAACATAAAACCAGAAACTTTAAAACTCATAGAAGGCAAGATAGGCAATACACTCCATCATATAGGCATTGGAAAAGATTTCCTTAATAGGACCCCAATTGCTCAAGAAATTGCAACAAG
>VMDO01001562.1:0-202201 GCA_007922755.1 Pedetes capensis
GGAGAGAGATCAAATGCCTAGAACAATTGAAACCAACATTTCCTATTTATTATGTGATTATTTAATCATGTAAGAACAATAATAGCAAACACAACAAAGATAATAGCAGTTATACTAACATTTATTGAGCACTTATTATGTGCCAGATATAATTCTCAGCACTTTTTGTGCCTTAACTCTTAGTCTTCATAATAATCCAGTGAGGTGGGTGCTCATTACCACTCCATCTTCAGAAGAGAAAACTGAGGTTCAGTGAGTTTTAGTAACTTGCTCAATATCAAAGATTAAAAAAGGCCATTCATAAGATATGATTTGTACATTAGGAAGGCAAAACCATCCTTAATATATATGCACCTAACAGAGCTTCAAAACACATGAAGCAAAATCAACAGAACGAATAAAAAAAAACAAAAAACACAGCTAGAGTTACAGATGTCAAGACTACTGTGATTCTGCAAAAACATCACAAGGTTAGTAAATCTCTTGATAGACCTATCATGAAGAGCAGAAATTTATTCCCAGTATCAGAATTTTAAACAGGGGAAATCCCTAAAGATTCTTCAGAGATTAAACGGATAATAAGTGAATATTATGAACAACTTTATGCCAATCAATTTGACATCTTAGAGTAAGTGGACGGATTTCTTGAAAGACACAAATTACTTGAAGTGGCATAAGAAGAAACAGAAAAATCAGAATAGCCATAAATCTACTAAATAACTTGAATTTGTAATTTTAAAAAACCTTAATACAGAAAAGTCCAGATCCAGAAGATTTCACTAGTAAATTCTATAAAATATTTAGGGAATAAATACTACTGAACTTATATATAGGCTGGGGTTTAGCTCAGTTGGTAAAGCGCTGTGCTGTAGTCTCTGAGATCCCAAGTTTGATTCCCAGCACCACAAAAATGGGAGAAGGACATGGCAACCCACTCCCAAGGAAATCTCGAAAGAGTCAGCCATTGAAAACCCTATGAGGGTTGCTATGAGTTGGACACTACTCGATGACATCTAACAACAACAACAACAAACTTATATATGCATACAAAATGAGGAGAGAACATGTGTCAACTCATTTTTTTAAAGAACATTAATACCATGACACAAAGAGCAGACAGAAATATAATAAGAAAAAAGTAACCCTATAGAGTATCTCCAGTAATTAGCTTGGTTGGTAGAGCACTGCGCTGCAGTCTCTGAGGTTCCAGGTTTGATTCCCAGCACCAAAAAAATGGGAGAAGGTTGTGGCAATCCACTCTCGAGGCAATCCCGAAAAAATAAGCCATTGAAAACTCTGTGAGGGTTGCTATGAGTCAAACACGATTTGATGGCACCTAACAACAACAACATAGACTATCTCCTTAACATATATATAAACATTCTTAACAAATATTTTGAAATGGAATCTATCTATGTACGTGTGCGTGTGTGTGTGTGTGTGTGTGTGTGTGTGTGTAATAAACCATGGCTAAGTAGGGTTTAATCCCAGACATTATATAAAAGAAAAAAGGAAAAAAAAAATCCACCACCAACCAAACGGGTGCAGAAAAAGTATTTCACTAACATCAATACTCATTCATGATAAGCTCTGAGCAGAATAGGAATAGGAAGAGCTTGCTTAATCTGAAAAGGGAGACTTAAGAACAATCAAAAACCTCCACTATTCATACTTAATGGTGAATGACTGAATCCTTTCCCCTTAAGATCAAGGATAAAGCAATGATATCCTATCTCACCACTTCTGTTTAAATTTTCCTAAGGTCCTTGATGGTGCAATAAATCAAGGAAAAGTAATAAAAGTATAAAGATTGGAAAGGAAAAATCTCAAACTATCTTTATTTGTAGATGGTATGATTATGAGCATAAAAATTTCTAGGAACTGTACAAAAAAACTACCAGAACTTATAAGTGAATTTATTAAAGTCATAGGCAATAAGATTAATATACAAAAATCAGTTGCATCTCTGTATGCTATCAACAAAAACTGGTAAATGCTACTAAAAGTATGATTTATAACAGCAAATAAATCCATGAAATCAGTAAGAATAAATTTAATGCATTATGTGCAGGAACTATTCATGAACACTATAAAATACTGGAGAGATATTAAAAAGATGTAAATAAATGGAAAGACATGCATAATCGTGAGTTAGAAGACTTGATATTGTTAAGATATATCTGATAACAGGCTAATATTTAAAAAATATAAAGAGCTCAAATAGCTCAATAGCAAGAAAACAACCTGATTAAAAAATGGGTAAAATATCTGAATAGACATTTCTTGGAGGAAGAGATACAAGAGGCCAATGAATTTATGAATAGATGCTCAACATTCTGAGTCATCTGGGAAATGTAAATTGAAATCACAATGAGATGTCACCACACATGTGAGAATTGCTATTGCTACCCGTGGTGAATGTTGGTGAAGATATGGAGTAAAGGGAATCCTCACACTCTGTTGGTGGGAATGGAAACTAGTGCAGCCATCTTGGAAAGTAGTAATGATATGGAAACTAGTGCAGCCATTTTGGAAAGTAGTAATGATGTTTTCTCAGGAACTTGGGGCATTTTTTCCCCCATTTTATATGCCTTCTATTTCTTTTTCTCGCTGGTTTTGTTTTTCTTTCTTTCTTTCTTTCTTTCTTTCTTTCTTTCTTTCTTTCTTTTTTTTTGGTTATATGCTTCTCAAATCTACTTCTGAAATGGTGGCAAAACCAATGGTTTTTGTCTCATTTATTTTCCTTCTTGTTTTCTTTAGCTTCTTACCAATTTGTTTTACCCCCTTCACCTCCCTCTACTTTCTTACTTCCCTCTTCTTTCTAGTCTTTATTACACACGTGGTGTTATAGCTTTTAGAAAGCAAGCTAAGAATATGCAAAATTAGATTTAAAGAATTTAAGAGTTTAGGCCAGGAAAACTAAATGTCCAAAAGACTATGTTAGACAAGAGGAGGCAAATAAGTAGTCATAAGGTCTTACTGAATTGTGTCTGTTGATAGGAAAGTAAATTTTCATGGTGAATGATTTTGTTGTTACCATGAACTTTGCCGTTCTAGTGTTTTTTGAACCCTCTGAAATTATACATAGATTTTTTTTTTTTTTTGGTGAATCTATGTTCCTTTAGAAAGTGGTTTTTATTTTCTTGAGAGTCTCAATATATTCATGATGAAAAGAAACATAAAATACTGTGTTAATGGCTGGGAATGTAGCTCAGTGTAGCAGTACTTGCCTACCCTGGACAAGGCCCTAGGCTTGATCCTCAAAGCTACCAAAAAAAAAAAAAAAAAAAAAAAAAAAAAAAAAAAAAAAAAAAAAAAAAAAAAAAAAAAAAAAAAAAAAAAAAAAAAAAAAAAAAAAAAAAAAAAAAAAAAAAAAGCCAATCAAACTGGAGATAAATTTTTCCCCTGGGTATATACCCAAAGGAATCAAAGTCAGCACATAGTAGAGATACTTGCATATTCCTGTTCATAAGGACACTATTCACAATACCCAAGTTATGAAACTAGGTGCCCATCAACAGATGAAAGGATAAAAAAAAATAGGTATAAATACACAATGGAATGTTATTCAGCCATAAAGAAGAGCAAAATCATATCATTTGCAGGAAAATGGGTGGAACTGAGGGTCACGATGTTAAATGAAATAAGCCAGATTCAGAAAGACAGATAGTATATGTTTTCTCTCATGTGTGAAACCTAGAGGAAAAAAGACGTAAAAGTAGAAGGGAGAAAAAGGGAGGGAATTGAGGGAAGGGGATAAGATAGGCTGATGGGAAATGAGTCTAATCAAAGTACATCACATGCATATATACAAATGTCACAATAATACAATTAATATTCACTAATAAAAAAGATTATCACATTTACTACTTTTATTCAGTACTGAACTAGTGGTTCTGGTTAGGAACATTAGTCATGAAATGGGAAAAACAAAACCAAAAAACAAATGAACAATAATAACAACAACAACAAAAACCCCACTGTATTAGCTATATCTGTCTTGTCTCTCTATGATGATAATTGCTGGGACTAATTTTATGCGTTCCTAATAATAAGTCTACAGCCATACCATCCTGGTGTCCAATCTCATCAGATCTCAGAAGCTAAACAGGATTTGGCCTGGTGAATCCTTGGATGGGAGATCACCTGGGAATACCAGATGCTGTAGGCTTGGGAGAAGGACTTGTCAGCCCACTCCTGAAACAATCCTATGAATAGCAGAGAAGCACTGATGTAGTTCCGGGCATGGCACAATGTCAAATAGTGTTTCATTTTGTTTACACATAGGGTCACTAGGAGTCAGACCCAGCTCAACAGTGCTAACAACAATAATGGTAAATGTGGAATTTACAGGCAACACTAGGAATCCAACAACAAAGAATCGCCCAAGTGTGAAAAGTAGTCTACAAGTACTAACCATTATTGCTGTTGTTAGGTGCCATGGAGTGAAATGAAAATTGATAAGGAATTTAGTACATACCTTAATTTTTATCAATGAAATTTAAATTAATTTACATAAAGGAAATAAGTATGAAAGATTTAGCCACAAGGATATTTATCACTACATTGTTTGTAATAATGAAAAACTGATACTGAAGCTGAATAGAAAGACAGGGAAATCTGGGGGGCATGGAAAGGGAAAGACTCACCCCAGACTCTGGTTTGAACCTCACCAGTTGAGAATCAAAAACTTTGACACAACTACCAAGAAGATGGCTGTAAGGACTGCCCGCATAGAGACGTTATTTTTCAAAGATAGTTTTAATAACGAAAATGTTAAAATAGCAACAAACCATGCTTGGGGTCAAAACATATGTCACCTTTGAGTTTTGCCTCCCCCTCTATAATTCTGTGCTTCTTTGAGACCTGCCCAGGCCACTCCCTTGGGACTCTTTTATTAAATGTAAAAAGGATGTTTTTACCAAAGGGAAGTTCCTTCAATAGAGAAACCTAAACAGTGGACCTTCTTCTTTTGCTTTTATTGGCACCTCCCCAGCCTGTGGCAGAGGCCTTCTAGGCTCATGTCACAGTAGGCACTCAGAGCTGGGTGCACAGGACTGACATCACACGGAGCGTGCCCTAGGTTAAATAAAACTGGAGGGACCCTGTGCATTGCTCTCTTGTTGAGCTTCCTCCCCTGTGCAGTCTTGGTGAGTCCTCGTAGTGTCTCGGATGCCTATCTCTCTCTCTCTGAGTGCACACATGTATTCTAAAGTGTGGACTTAATAAACTCTGTAGCTTTGTTTTTCAACCGCACCTAACCACCACAACATAGCTTTGTTTTACTCTCTCTGGCTCATTCTGAAATTCTTTTCTGCAACAAAGTCAAGAACCTGCCTTAACCTGAGTGGAGGTTCCAACTGGGGGAACTCCTCAGGCTAGGCGGCCATGCTGAGTTGTACCTCTCTGCTGTGCCACAGTGACAGTACCGCTGAAATGTCAACAACAACTAATTATCTTAAAATCATGGCCCATCAGTGGAGTAGTACGGTATGGCATCTTTAAAAATACTAGTGATATGTTGGGGCTGGGATTTATTTAGCTCAGTTGGTAGAGCGCTGCGCTGCACTCTCTGAGGACCGGAGTTCAATTCCCAGCACTGCAAAAATGGGAGAAGGGCCTGGCAATCCATTCCCAAGGCAATCCCGTAACAGTCAGCCATTGAAAACCCTATGAGGGTCGCTATGAGTTGGATACCGACTCGACGGCACCTAACAATAAAGTGATATGTTGAAAAATACTAGTGGCATGCAAGAAAGAATTATCCGACATTATGAGTCAGCAAACTAATGACATGGTCCAATCTCTTGCCCATGACCTATTTGTGTAAATAGTTTTGTTGTTAGGACACAGCCATGGCCATTGATTTCTTGCTGTCTATGGCCAATTTTGTCCTGTAGCTTCAGGGTTGAGTAGTTGCAACAAAGACCTTACACCAACAAAGCTCAAAATACTTCATATCTCGTCTATTAGAGAAAAATGTTTCCCATCCACATTCCATGCCATGAAGTAGAAACATAATTTGGTTTCATTCCTATAAAATACCACACACACACACACACACACACACACACACACACACACACACACGGCAGCATTCAAAATATTCTTTGAATAATAAATGGTGGTTATTTTGGATGACAAAATAAGAGGTAATTTTAATTTTTATCCCTTTGATTTTTAATACTTTCCAGAATTTGTTTATTGTTATTAGGCATATTAATTATTAGCTATATTACTAATTCCCCCACCTGTCTGTCAGCATGGCATGCTGTGGGGGCTTTTGTGTTGCTGTAATGCTGAAAGCAATGCCACTGTTATCTCAGACACCAGCAGGGCCACCCATAGTGGACAGGTTTCAGTTGAGCTTCCAGTCAAAGACAGACTAGGGAGGATTCAGCAGCCTATTTCCCAAATAATTAGCCATTGAAAATCCTATGAATAGCAGAGATGCACTGTCAAATATAGTGCCAGAAAATGAACCTCCCAGGTAGGAAGTCATTTAAGAAATGACTAGGGAAGATTTGCCTCCTCAAAGTAGAGTCAACCTTAATGACCAGAATGGAGTAAAGTCCCTGACACATCATTTTGCTCATATAGCATGACTCAAAATGAGAAGAAACTTAGTGTCTGCAACAATGGGCTCGAATATAAAAAGACTGTGTGCATGGCACAGTGCAGGGAAGTGTTTCCTTCTGTTATATACATAGGGTTACTATGAGTTGGATGCAACTTGACATCACCTGCCAACAAAAATATTACTAATAATATAACTATTACTCTTGCCGTCACATATACAACATTTTAAATTGTGTAAAACCATTTTTAAAAACCCTCTCTATCTAGCTTGCAGCCTGCAGCAGTAACACTGTGGCGTCTGGTCCCGTCAGATCTTAGAAACTAAGCAGGGTCAGGCTTGGTTAGTATTTGGATAGGAGACCGCCTGGGAATACCAGGTGCTGCAGGCTTGGGAGAAGGACCTGGCAGCCCACTCCTAAAAAACAATCAGCCATTGAAAACCCTATGAGTAGCAGAGAAGCGTTAACGATACTGCTTTGCTTATTGTAGTAGGGTCGCTATGAGTCAGACACTGACTGGATGGCACCTAGCAACAACAACAACAACCACCACAACAACAATCAAGCCTGTCTCATCTCTCCAGTTGTCCAATCTCTTCTTGTGGTTACAGTTGTGGCAGAACAATCTCTAGTGACTCCTTTGAGCGACTGCGAAGCCACCAGTTGCCCTGTGGCCAGGTTCTTTGTAGTATTATACCTGGAGGACGTAAGCACCAGCAAAGGAAGAGCAGGGCAGCAGCACTGGGAGAGAATTAAGATCCGCAGATGTGACATTTCCTAGAAATCAGCCTGTCTTCGTTTCTCCCATAATTATTCACCATTTTGTTTACAAATGGGAAATAGCGTTCTATTGCGCCATGTCTTCCAAGAGACTGAAGTTAATTTGAAATAATCCTCTAGCAAAAGCACCAATAAAAGCATCTGGAACGCCCTGTTGCCATACCCTCTGGCTACTGACAGGACATTATTGATACACAAATCAAAGTTGACTGCTCCAGTAATGGGGAGTCCCCCGGCAGCAAGAGCTTTCAACAGGGAAGGTGTTCCTTTCTGAACACAGGACCAACTTAATGCCATGTCTCGTGGCAACGTGACAACAGACTTAGTGAAGATATTAAAAGGATCCCACACTGAAATTGAAATTCATCTTCCTATTTTTTTCCTCTTTAAATGGGATGGGCCAACAGAATGCAATAATATATCAATAAAAGAGGGAGGAATTCAAAGTATGCTTAAGAACAGCCTCCCGGGACATCAAGAAGTCTAAGCGCATAAGGTGACTGGAGGTCTGTCATTGAATTTAACATGTCAGAAAGCTGTAATGGAAAACTTCTGCCCCCCTGAAGTTTCCATCATTAAAGTCACTTCGTTGAGACAGTATTTCATAAAAGGCTTGGCTTGGATACAGATTTACAGAACTTTGGGGTAGAAAGGGCCCTTGTTGTTGTTGTTAGGTGCCATCAAGTCAGTATGCAACTCATAGTGACCCTACATATAACATGGGAAACACTATTGTCAGTGGTTCTCTGCTGTTCATAGGATTTTCAATGGTGGATTGATTTGGGGGAGTGGGTTCCCGGGTCTGTCTCCCAAGAAAGGGCCTTTCACACTCATAAATCCACTCCTGAATGGATATGGGATCGACTCTTCATTATCCTCTCTCAGATATGCCCAGCCTTGGTAGAAAACCCCACCATTCCACAACAGAGAACCCTTTACCTCAAGAAAACCAACTTGCTTCATACAGAGTGGGGTCAAATGATATAAAAGTCTTGCTTCTGGTAAAGTCTGCCTCGGTATTCTTTTTATTTTTTGAGCAGTAGCCTGCTTAATCAGGCAACTATGTATAACGTACCATTTGAGGCCCCACCAACATAGTGGCATTCCAGAGACCTGAAGTTCTTGCTCCCCAGGATCTGCCATTCGATGAGGGAGTTGGCCAGCAGGCAAATAATCAGATAAATAAGATTGTTTCAGACAGGGTCAAGATAAAGGAAGTGATAAGGCCCAGAGAGACTGGGTGGGGCTACTTAGATGTCAGGGGTTATAGATTGAATTGTGCTTCCCCCAAGTATGTTGAAAGGCTGGGCTTTAGCTCAGTTGGTAGAGTGGTGCTCTGTACTCTCTGAGGGCCCTGGTTTCATTCCTAGCACAGCAAAGGATAGGAGAAGGACATGGCAGCCAACTCCTGAGGCAATCCTCAAACAATCAGCCATTTAAAACTCTATGAGGGTCACTATGAGTGGGACCCAACTCAAGAGCACCTAACAAGAACCACCACATATGTTGAACTTCTAACCTCCTGTATCTATGAATGTGGTACTCTAAAGAAATAGGGTCTTTGTGGATGTCAATAAGATAAAAATCAAATATGACTGGTGTCCTTGTAAGAAGAGGGGAAGAGACAGGTACATAGAGGGTATCAAGTGAAAAAACACAGAGAGAGGACTAGGGGGTGATGGGGGAGTGATTAGAGTGGCTGCTACAAGCCAAGGATCCCAGAGGAGTGATGCTAAGAGAAACACAGGGGACAAATATTTCCCAAGAGCCTTCAGAGAGAGCATAGCCCTGTCAACACCTTGATTTTGAACTTTTAAACTCCAGAACTGTGAGACAGTAAATTTCTGTTGTTTCCAGCTCCCCAGTTTGTGGTACTTTGTTATAACATCCCTAGGAAACTGCTTTGGAGGGCCAGAGAAGATGTGATCAAGGCAGGTCTTTTTGAGCTAATGAGCCAGCTTCAATCAGAAAGACTTCTGCAAGCACAGGGACCAGAAAGAGCAAGCGCTGGAAGTTAGGATGAACTTCGAATGTTCCAAGAACAAAAAGGAGGCCAGTGGATCCAGGGAAATGAACGAACAAATTAGGGGTGGGAAATGAGCCTGGAGAAGGAAGCTAGAACTAGACTATGATAGCGGTTTCCCAACCCACCCTGTGCAACAAAATGCAGATGCCCAGATTCCCAAGCCAGGGTTTGGCATGTCATAGGCTCAGGTGTAGGATATACTTTTTAAAAAGATCTCCAAGTGACACTAATGTTCAGACAATTCTGAAAACCATCTATATAGCTGACTATGTAGTCCTGATAAGAAATTTGGGATTCTATTGTTTAGTCAATAGGAAGTCATTGAGTATTTTAGCTCATTTGCATGCCCTAAGTCCTTATAGGACTGGGGTTTAGCTCACCTGGAGGAGTGCTTGCTCTGCATGTTCTGAGGCCCTGGGTTCAATCCCCAGCACCACAAAAATGGGAGAAGGACCTGGTAGCCCACTCCCAAAACAACTCCGAAATAATAAGCCATTGAAAACCCTATGAGTAGCAGAGAAGCACTGACACAGTGCCAGGAAGAATGTGGAGTAGTGTTTCATTCTGGTGTACATAGGGTTGCTATGAGCCATATGATACTCTTCAGATATTTGAAAGCAGCCACTGTATGTTGCTTCCATGCCCAAGGCCCCTCCTTTTTTCCCTCATCTTCTCTTCTCCAAGCTGAACACTGCCAGATCCTGGTGTGCAATTTGCCTTAATAAATATTTATTACAGACTTAGCAGGAAGCCATGAAAGTAGAACATTTCAATATGCCTTTGTGTGATAGTACACATTTGTCTCTGAGAGGAGCTCATTCAGGAGTTTCCAACCTTTGCATTTGTCCCAGGAGGCTTATATCTCCCTGTGCCTTTCCTCTCTGTGGGAGGCATAGCACACCATCAGTGGTGGAGCAGATTAAAACATGGCCCCTTCCCACATAGCACACCATCAGTGGTGGAGCAGATTAGAACATGGCCCCTTCCCACAGCAGATATTCTGTTCTGCTTTCCCACTGGTCTAGACTCATGAAATTGATTGGTTACTAGAAGAGACTCAATGCTGAAGACATTTTGTGTTGGGGAAGAGGAAAGATTTCAGGACACAGTTATTCACTGAGCCTATCTTATGTGACAGACCTGTTGTGACCACGCCTCCCCATTCTGTTAATAAGGGCAAGAGGGCTCAGACAGTGTCACTCACTGCTGGGAGTGGGGCCTGCCAATGCAGATGGATGGGAAGAATCATTGCACAGTTTTCCTCAGCTTCTTAAGGCTGAGAAGAAATTAGACCACGGGATGTCATTCCTGCAGTGTAAGTTTTAAATCTCCTGACACAGAAATTTCTTCCTGGGGGATCCTTGCTTCTGGCTGTAGGGTGTCACTGGAAACTCCTGAAAGCAGAGCCATAGGACAACATTCTGACTGTTTGTTTATGCTCTCTTCTTTCCAGAGATTGACAAGACTCCTTGGTGAACACAGAGGTTTGATGACTCCCCAGGCAACAAGTACCAAAAGACCAGAATAAATTACAAAATAGTTGCTACCTACCCACCTGTCTTTTTACTCATTGTTATAGAGAACTTCTCATTCTATAGAGCCTATCTCATCTCCCAATTCCATAAAAGAACTGATTCTGGAAGAAGTAATATCTAACATTCATTTTTAGTAAAGGATTTTACATTATTTTACTAGAGTGTGTACTGGCCAGCTCAGGGTGTGTGTACTCAGCCAATTGTTTATATCCTGGGTCTGTTCTGATTGATTGGTATCTGAGGTTAAATATTTTGAATATTACTCCTTTATTTAGGGCCCCTATGGAGACACAGCCTGCAGCTATAACCCTGTGGAGTCTGATCCTATCAGATCTCAGAAACTAAGCAGGGTCAGGCCTGGTTAGTACCTGGATGGGAGACCATCTGAGAATACCAGATACTGTTAGGCTTAGGAGATGGACCCGGCAACCCACTCCCAAAAATCAATCTGCCATTGAAAACCCTATGAATAGGAGAGAAGCACTGACAATAGTGTTTTACCTGTTGTATGTGTTGCTATGAGTCAGATACCCACTCAATGACACCTAACAACAACAACATGGAGACACAATACAGCAATGGAATAGCAGCTCTAAGAATCACATCTGTGAAGGACAGCTTGTGGATTGTCAAGCTTTGCATGATGGTTGTTGTAGTTTCTATCCTACCTAGATCTACAAGAGTGGACCCTTGGCAATTCCTTTATGCAGTGACAAGCATCCCATCCCTACCCCAAATACACTGATTAGTTAGAGTAGGAGCCCATCAAAATTCCTTTTCCAGGCAAGGAAGAATTCAGTTTCTCTCTTTCTGCTTCTGTCTTTCTGACTCTTTCTCTTTCTTCCTCTTTCTTTATAACACAAAAACTTGGACCTTGTCAACAACCCTATCATATAGTCTGGAAACTGGGAAACCAAACAAGACAATCTATTGTAAAAGAAAAGAATTTATCAGATGCAGTTAAGTCATGTATAATTTACCTTAAAGTAGACTGAATGAGATGAAATTGCCAATGTTTGGCCAGCTGAAAATTGGCCATTAACAAAGTTGACATGAAGTTTATTTCTACCTGTGCTATACATTATTGTCCTTTATAATACTCTCTGATAGGACGTTTTGTTATTGTTTATTTTTCTCACAGAAGTAAATACTATGGCTTCTATATACAAATTATGAATCTCTCTTTCTCTCTTTTTTAATATAAATTTTAACAGGGACATGGTATACATACGGCAAGTAGAAAGACCTATTCAGACTTGGGAAAAGGCTTTGTTACCCAAAAGCCTATTCTGTAGTGGCTCAGAATTTTTTTCTTGGGTGCCCAAACCTCAAAAGCAGACCTGGAGGTGAGTCTTAAACCCATGTTAAAAGAAGATCAACTATAAGCCATGGTACAACTACCCCTCAAACAGCACTCTCAGGCTTTGCCACAAACTTAAGAATCTCCGTGAAGACAGTCTCTCAGAACCTGGATACAATAGGGAAGGGAAGGCTGCAGGTGGTGGCACATACCTGTAATCCCAGTGACTTGGGAGGCTGAGGCAAGGGGATCTCAAGAGTGAGGCCAGAGGCAGCTTGCATAACTTAATGAGACCCTGTCTCAAAATAAAAAGCAAAAAATGAGCTGGTGGTGCAGCTCAGTGGTGAAGCACTTGTAAAGCACATGGGAGGCCCTGGGTTTATCCCCTCCATACAGAATAAAACAGGAAGGAAGGTAAAGGATTGGGCACTGGATGCATGCTGCTGGATGGAGACCAAACACCAAGATAGCTGGAGTGGTGATGTTGCTTAATACTCAAAATAGCAGAGAAATGTTTTTCTGAGCACATTATATAACCTGCGACAATAAATGAATACTCATCAATAATCAAAAGAGCCCAGGACAATGGCTAGAAGTTGAGGAAGCTTCCAAGCATGTTAGGAAGACATCATCAAGAATGTTCTGGAACTTACACAGTGGTCTACAGAAAGCACAATGCATAGCCTCTTTTAACAGCCAGATGAGAAGAAAACAGCAGAATCATCTTGTCACAAAATTGTCCCAAGCTTGATTTGTGAATGCTTCTTAGACTGCTGATCTGTCCAATTCTTTGTCACTTCACTGTCCTCAGAAATATGGCACTAGAGGAACAGTTAGCACACTCTGGCCCTTGGGCCAGTTCCAACCCATCACCTGGTTTTATATAGTCCATGAGCTAGGAACGTTTTTTATATTTTTAAATAGTTGAAAAAGATGAAAAGGGTATTTCTTGACATGTGAACATTATATGAAATTCCAAATTCAGTCCATAAAGTTTATTGGAATAGACCACAACTAATTCATTTACGTATCGTCTAAGGCTGCATTTGCCTTAAGAGAGTTGATTAGTTGTGACAGAGACCATATGGCCTGCAATCCCTAAGTGATTTATTACTTGGCTCTTTAGAGAGAAAGTGTGCCAACCCCCGTGCTAGCCTACCATTACCTTTGCTTCCAGAATGCTTTTCAGGTAAGATGTTTCAGGAGTACCTAAAGGGTCAAAGCTTGAAGGTTTGTCTATATCACACTTAAAAAACAAGAGATTCTGTTTGTGCCTGTGGGTAGGAGCTGTGAAAATCTGGTATCTGATTGTGAGGTCTTGGAGCAAAGAGCTGACACCTTTCTCTAACTGTTGAGAGTTAATGATATCGACCAAAACAATGTAACAGCTGGGTATCCTGTGTGTTTAGAGCATCTCATTGTAAATGCCCTGAGAGGGGCAGAAAAGAGGTGGAACAAAATTTCTTTGGTCTCTTAGTTCCTGGTTCCAGACCTTTCCTAAGACAGTTATTTTATTATTCTGCACGCGGTGAAACACCAATATTTTAAAAATAAATCCCTTTTGTCTTGCTTAGCTATGTCTAGCAGATTTTTATCACCGCCACCACGTAGAGTCCTTATTTATACACTCTCAAGGATCCACGGAAGGGGAGGGAGGTGCTAGATTTGCAGTTGCTCATTTTATAGAGCCATAAGATCTTCCTGAATTATTTAGGTAACTGTCCACTAGCAGTTATAGCCAGGTACCTCTCACACTTAACCCAGAAATCTTAGTTATTAAGGTGACATTTTATAATCTTTACATTAGACAACAACACAGCAAAAATACTGATGCATTTTAGGCTAGACCAGGGAGTACACGGTGTACTGATAGATAATAAATAACATACACCAAAGCTCTTTTTAAGAGAGGTCAAGCCATTGCACTCCCAAGACAACCGAAATGCTTCATCTATTATTCACAGGTGATTCCTAAAGATTCAGCAGGTGATCAAACAGACCTTCCAAATACAACACGGGGTCAGTGCAAATGCTCTACAAGAAACCAGTGCTTCCCTTGGCCGGCTGTGCCTCATTCTTTTTGTGGCATTTGCCTTCCTTCCTAGGGGAAGATGTCCCCCAAAGTCACTGTTCCTGGCAGTTCCCAACAGCCTGTCTTTCCAGTGTCAATTCCAGTAACTGCTTGACAGATGTGCAGGGAAGACAGTAGTAGGAGTGTGCTCTTTGCAATGACACGCCACACCAGTAAACACCATCATGCAAGCCTGTTCCCAGTTAGTGAATAAATGGGGCCCTGCATTAATTATTAAACAAGAATTGGCAATAGTCCACAGATAGGCACTTTACAAGACAAAAAAATATTTCCAACATGAAATCGAATTGGGTGTCTCCTTCTGACTCAGTTTTCTTCATCATCTCATTCATTACCACACGAGAACCAGAAACAGTCTGCTAACCAACAGACACGCTGCCTGTTAGCGTCACGGCCAGGAAGAGAACATTTGTGAATGTCCGGTAGAGACATCATTTTGCTATTTGCTACCGACTTCCAGCATTGCTCATCTCTCCACGAACTCCATGGGTCCTCATGGAAGGTGCACCGATGAGCCTGGGGAACTCTTTTGTAGCTGTATCCTGTGGTGGGAACACATCGGTTTCAAAAGGCTGAGCTACATAGAGCGCTCACGTTTCCGGCACTAATCCTAATAAATCCAGGAGAAAGAGCCAGGCGGAATGGATGGGCCTGGGCCTGCTTGGTGTAATGGGGATTTTATGCTGACATGCTCCATTAGGGACCACCACACACATCTTCCTCCATAAACAAGCTTACCGCTCAAGTAATAAAGTCATTTGTGGAGAGAAGTCAGCCAAAAGACCAGGACTCATGAGAGGTTCTCAGGAAGTGCACCAAGGTAGGTGAAAAGAGACTGCTGTGGAGTCCAATCAAAAGACCATCTTTCAGCTGAGAACATGGTTTCCCTGATGCCTATGGTCCCATTATCAGACCTTTTCTTTGTGGCCCATCTGTGCTGTCCCAAATAAGGAAAGGGAATTTGGTGATTTTAAAGCCAATTAAGCCCTTTCTGAGTGTTAGAGTTTTCTCTTTTCCCAAACACAAGAATTCTTGATTAAACAAGAACTTTTCTACTTCTAATTAGCCCCTTGTGTTCTGAGAAGAGAGGCAAGGGTGAAAGTTATTTTTTTCAGAAGTCTTTAAAGTCATCATTACATGGATTTTAAATTTTGAGCTCTATTGATTATTAATGGAAAATGTCACAAAGAAGCAACATTTCTATTTCCCTGGTCCCCATATGTTCTGGGGTGGGAGTGACTCTACGTCTTATCCAGGACCATGCAAATCCAGGAGACCCAGAGGACCGCTCCTGCAGGGTAGGTGGGAAATGGGGTCAGCTTCCTGCAGGATTGTTGGCTTGGCTGATCCTCACAACGTACCAACTGCCCGTAACAGGACTCTGTGTATTCTGGGTATTACTGCTCTGTGAATGTGTGCATGTACAGATGCATAGGGCATAGGCTGGAGGATGCATATGTCCAAATGTGTGGATACATACATAAATGTATGTGTCTGCTGTGTATCTATTTAGATATCCAAACAAAAGTGAAAAGGCCCTTGCATGCGTCTCCTCCTTTGTCAATTTCCTATCTTTTTCTCATGATTAAGGACTCAGACATATAGTAAAGTGAACAGAACTTAAGATACGCAGAATGACTAATTTTTACATGTGTTCATGTCTAGGTAACCACTGCACAGGTCAAGACATCAAACACGTCCAGCCATGCATCATGTTGCATGCCTATAATCCCAGTAGCTTGGGAGGCTGAAGCAGGAGGATAGTGAGTTAGAGGCCAGAGGTGGCTTGAGCAACTTAGTGAGACCATATCTCAGAATAAAAAATTAAAAAGGGGTTGCAGCTGTGGCTTGGTGGTAGAGCAGTTGCCTAGCATGTTGAAAGCCCTGGGTTCAGCCCCCTAGGACTGCAAAACAACCACAACAACAACAAAAGTGAATACTCTCAAGAGCTTAGATTTTAAATCTAACTCAATTACCTCCCAGAAAGTTTTTACTCTGCATTCCATAAGAAGGGACTGGTGCCATTAGCACTGAGCAGCCTCCAACCAGATAGTGTGTGTGTGTGGTCTCTTAAAAGTGCTGTGATTAGTGGCCCAGAGGAGGTGGACAGTTCCCAGTGAGCACATCTCATCAACCAATGACAGGAGAAGGATCCTCCCACAAGGGAATAGGAAGATACCAATCATGCCCTTTCCTAGGCTCCTTTTCAGCTAGTTCATGTGATTGGGTCCCAGCCAATGAGAGCAGAGAGCATGCTGTGGCCTTCTGGGAAAGACTGTTGTTTCATATAAAAGAATGATAAGTGAGGAAGAACTTTTGTCTCCTCTGTCCTCAGGCCTACAGTGAAAGCTGGGGCACTTGTCCATGAAGGAAGGCAATGCCAACAGGCTAACAGCAGGAAGATAGAAGCTGACTTCTGGATGACATGATTGAATCTCTGAATCAGGGTTCAGCAAGCCTGTCTTGTGAAGTTAAATATTTTAAGCTTTGTGGGCCACATACGTTGCTGCTGCTGCTGCTACTATTTCTTTAGCAACTTTTCTTAATTTTCAGGCTGAAGGAAAAAATGGCTTGTGAGGTGGATTTGACCCCTGTGCCAGAGTTTGTTGACCTCCTTCTCTAAGCCAACCAGCCAACCGATAATCTCCAAGGCTCTTGTTAAGGAAGCTGATTTAAAACAAAAACAAAAAAAAACTATTTTAAAGCTACTCTAACTCAGATAGTCTGTTACTTGCAACTAAGACATCCCCCAATGATATTGTAGTGCATCTATTTTCCCAGACTCACTTCATCCAGGCCCTAAGAAGACAAGAAATAACACTGAGGAAAGCATTGAGAAGCCAAAGAGGAAAAGGCCACAAATGTGTGAGAATTTTTTTTTTTCTCCTCAAAATATGTAGTGGCTACTGCTGCCTTGGAGGGACAGGACTGGATGGAGGGACAGATGGCTGTGGAAAGGAAGAGCCAAGTGTGGGGTGGGGGTAGAGCTCTTTGAAATACTAAAAAGAAAAAAGAGGTTTCAAAAAGTGATTAAAAGCAGAGCCCAATTAGCAGGAATTTTCTTCCCTGAACAATTCAAATGGTTTATATCCCCATCTCTTGTTCTGTTTGACACCATCAGTGATAGGTAGTGTTCTGTGTCAATTTGGCTAGGCTACAGTATCCAGTCAGTCCATAGAACATTATCTAGGTGTTGCTATGGAGGTGTTTTGGAATATATTAAACATCTACAATCCGTTGACTCTAAGTAAAGGAGATTATCCTTGGTAATGTGGATGGGACTTCTCCAGTTGGTGGAAAGTCTCTAAGGACCAAAAGTCCCCCAGGTTGCTCCAAGGAAGAAAAAATTCTTCTCCAGGACTGTAGCATAAACCCCTGTCAGCAATTTTCCAGTCTTCTGCTTTGCTTTATGGATTTTGTACTTGCCTACCTTCACAAAAGAAATATGTACAGTGGATCCTCCTTCATGGAGTCTATATTGGTTATTTCTCTCCTACTTACTAAAATTTATTTGCAACCCCCAAATCAATACTTAGAATGCTTTCATCATCATGGGTGAACCCACATATAGTGGCAAAAGAGTCCCCTGGCATGCATGTGTCCAGCTAAGGTTGATCAAGGGTCATGTTTTTTCACATTTTTTTGTACTTTTTGTTGGTGTGTTGTTTAAAATCCCTCCAATCACAGTGCTGGGGTGCTGTCCAGTGTGGTAAGCACAAGAAGGCTGTGGTGTGTCTTACATGGAAGGTAGGTGTCTTTAGTCTAGTTTGCTTGTTGTTGTTGCTGTTGTTAGGTGCCGTGGAGTCGGAATCCAACTCATAGCGACCCTCTGTTCAACAGGGGAAACACTGTTGTCAGTGCTTCTCTGCTGTTCATAGGATTTTCAATGGCAGATTGATTTTTGGGAGGGGGTTGCTGGGTCCTTCTCCCAAGTCTACAGCACCTGGTGTTCCTCAGTGGTCTCCCATCCAAGTACTAACCAGGCCCGACCCCGCTTAGCTTCTGAGATCTGGCAGGATCGGATACCACAGGGCTATGGCTGCAGGCTTCTAGTTTGCTTAGGCACAAGTAATAGTGCTGTTGATTGTGAGTTTAATGCTAAGGATCAGCAATATATACTAAGAAAGGTGTCATTAAACAGAAATATACATTAAAGAAAGTCATGTATTGATCAATTGATGGAAATCCTGTGGTCAGAGACTTAAGAACCTAACCATGTATTTCCTCTAGGAACAGTATCAGTAATTCAGTGTTTGTGGCAATGGTATAGAACAGAACTACCACGAGTAATGAGACTCCGAAAACAGAATCTCGTGTGTGTGTGTGTGTGTGTGTGTGTGTGTGTGTGTGTGTGTTCATCCTTCGGCATCTATAGTGGATGGGTTCCAGGGCCCCTCTTGGGTACCAAAATCTACTAGGTGTCTAAATCTTCCATACAAAACAATGTAGCATTTATATATAATTTGCATGCATCTTCTTGTATACTTTAAATTACCTTTAGATTATTTCTAATACCTCATACAATGAAATGCCTGCAGCAGTACCACTGTGGTGTCCCATCCTGTCAGATCTCAAAAGCTAAGCAGAGTCGGACCTGGTTAGTACTTGGATGGGAGACTGCCTGGGAACACCAGGTGCTGTAGACTTGGGAGACGGACCCAGCAACCCACTCCTGAAAAGCAACCAGCCATTGAAAACCCTATGAATAGCAGAGAAGCACGGACAATACTGTTTTGCTTGTTGTACATACGGTGGCTATGAGTTGGATACCAACTTGATGGCATCTAACAACAACAACAATACAATGTAAGGGCTGGCGTTTAGCTCAGTTGGTAGAGTGCTGCTCTGCATTAGCTGAGGACCTGGGTTTGATCCCCAGCACCACAAAAATGGGAGAAGGATGTGACAGTCCATTCCCGAAAACAACCCAGAAACAGTCAGCCATCGAAAACCCTATGAAGGTCTCTATGAATCAGACCCGACTCCATGGCACCTAACAGCAACAACCACCACAACACAATGTAAATGGTATATAAGTTGTTGCACTAGGATTATTAAGGGATAATGACAAGGAAAGAGAGTCTACATATATTCATTACAGAGGTCATTTTTTCCCAAATATTTTCAATTCATGGTTGGTTGAATCCGAGGATTTGGAACTTGCAGAAATGCAGGGCCAACTGTATACAAGTTCTGTTTCTTTGCAGAACCCTGACTGAGACAGCAGCTCACTATGTGGACTCTTTAGGGACAGGGTGATTAGAAAATGTCTGATGGCTTCTACTTCCCTCAAGACAAGATGGGCATGTGGGATCACAGCCCACTTAGTACCTATCATGTCTCAGCCCCAGTAAGCTCATGCAGCCTCATCTTTCCCCTTTCTGATATGGGTACTGCCCTTCAGCCAAGCCCGACTACATATGGTCCCTAATGCACCACCTCATTTTCCTCTTTGATGCCTTGTGCACCTGCTTGCTGACTCTACTAGTGAAACCTCTGCCCACCTCTCCAGCCTCATTTCCGTCTATCTCTTGCAACCCAGCCCTGTACCAGCATCCCTGGCTTCCCGAAGCCCTGCCCATCTCAAAACATGTTTGCCTAGGTCGTTTCCTTCCCATGGAATGTTTTTTTCATACTCTCTTCCATTGTTACAAGTTGTATCTTCACATGCAGCAGCTCACATACAGCTTCCACAGGGAAAACCTTCCTTTTCCTCCCTCACCAAATTCTCCTTGCATTGCTTACCTCAATCTCTATCTTGTTACAATTGAAATTTTTATTAGTTTCAGTTATTTAATCAGTGCAGGGCTTCTTAATAATTTTGTTCCATGGATCCCTATGGCTGCCTAGGAAATCCAGAATAATGTTATCAAATGCATGATATAAAATACATAGTTATATAGAAACTCGAATTTCAATATAATTGGTTATCAAAATATTTTTTAAACACAGCACAGCAATAAAAGTGCTTCTTTATTACCTAGTGCATAATAAGATCTAGTGGAATATCTAACAACTGCAGGAATTTTGAAATGGTGGTCAGTACCAAGGATATTTTCAGGCATCTTTCACAATTGTAATGGTATATAAAAATCTAGAATTTATACTGTTGAACAAAGTCATAGATACTGGTAATTCACCTAGATTTGTTGCCAAAATTAGTAATGGAAGGAAATGCTAAGCTTTCATTAAGAGTTTCTGAAAAGAAAGATGTCATTTATTTTTTAGCCAAGTTCACAGATTTCCTACCCCTCTGCTGAACTGCATCTATGTCCTATGGGTTAGGGAATCCGGATTTATGCTTGGACAGTCCACTCTACCATCAGCTCTGAAAGAACAGAGCCATGTCTGATTTTGCTTGCCATTGAACCCTTAGTAGTTAGGACATGTTGTTGTTGTTGTAAGGTGCCATCAAGTCAGTATCGCACTCATAGCGACCCTATGAACAACAGGCAAAACAGTATTGTAGTGCTTCTCTGCTATTCATAGGGTTTTCAGTGGTTGATTGTTTTGGGGGAGTGGGTTGCCAGGCCCTTCTCCCAAGCCTACAGCACCTGGTGTTCCCAGGCGGTCTCCCATCCAGGTACTAACCAGGCCCGACCCTGCTTAGCTTCCGAGATCTGACTGGATCAGATGCAACAGTGGTAGGCTGCAGGCAGCTTAGAACATAGTGTACCCAATGAATAGCTGCTGAAGGACAATGGGGAAGGAAGAAAGATTCCATTGTCTGCTTATTTGAGCAACATTTTGCCTGCGTGCTTTAAACCTTTCAATCTCAGGCCCATCTCTCTCTCCTTCAGAGAGTCTTCCATGCCACTCCTCAGGACACCCATTGGGTTGGTTGCCCCTCCTGTGGACATTCATCCTCTCATCATGAAATGCCGCCTTTTGACCTCAATCTTCCAGACAGTCAACTTAATTATCTCCTTTTTTACTCATCCTCTTTTGATTGGAAGACTTTAAGGGTAAGGGTTATATCTCGTCTTCTCTTTGCATCTCTCTACATCTCTCTCTGTCTCTGTATCAATGTTTATCAATCTAAGGAACAAGATATAGTTGTGTACCAGATGGAATTTTTAAAAAATTGAACAGAACTTCATTCTCTCCTTTTTTAGAGGTAGAGTTAAAGCAGTTGCTTTGGATGAACATTTTGCTTATAGGTGAAGGGTTACCCAACTGACCCACACTTGGAGCAATTGTTACCATACCTGAGGATTAAATATATCATTTTTACTTAAGATTTTCTCTTTAAGACAACGTCCTTATTTATGTCATAGAAGTTACACATTAGAATTATCATATTCATGATAATACCCCAAATCTTTTCGTGTACTAACAGTGATAGCAAGTTCATGGACTATTGATCAGACTCTACCTATATTCCCATTTTTTTTGGCTCAAAGTCTGCTAATAGGGTAGAATATTTTTAAAAATCACTGAAAATGTTTTATGTGTGCTCTACAAATGATAGTTTTTATTTTATCCATATTGAACATTTTATAAATGGCATCACTTCGTTCATATCCATCTGCCTAACTTATTTTGGGTGCTCAGCTTTATGTCTTGAGGATTTAGCTATATTGATAAATGCAATCCTTGTTCAGTCATTCTAATTGCTGAAGGAATATACCACTATTTGTCCATTTCCCACACAGAGACATTTAGGTTTTTCTAATCTCTCAGTATTATAGATAGATTCATTTGCACATAAGTCTCCTTGGGCACATTTTTGAGATTTTGTCTAATATATATACCACAGAGTGGAACTTCTGGGTCATACTGTCTACGCACATAAGCGGGATCAGATATAGCCAACTTCTCCCTAACACATGTACCATTTAAACTCCCAGTAGTTACATACAAGAATAGACAATATCGGTATTGCCAGACTCTTACATTTTGTTAATTTGGGGGTGCCAAATGGTAGGCCATTGTAGTTTTCATTTACATGTCTTTGATGTGCACCTTTTGTGAATTGTAGCTATCCTTAAGTGCTTTTGATCTATTAAATATGTTGTCATAATCAGTCTGTCTAATGGCTTATAAGGAAATATGACTGGCAGATTTTAAAAATTTGCTCTCAACTATACAGCTGGAATTCAAACCCAGGCCATTCTAAAATCTATCCCTAACTATCCTTCAATGTGACTTCTCCCCTTCCCCTATGTTAGCATGAGGGCCACTGTTGTTGTTGTTAGGTGCCGCTGAGTCAGGTCTGACTCATAGCGACCCGCATAGGGTTTTCAACGGCTGATTATTTTGGGATTGCCTCAAGAATGGATTGTCACATCCTTCTCCCATTTTTGCAGTGCTGGGAATTGAACTTGGGACCTCAGAGACTGTAGAGCAGCACTTTACCAACTAAGAAGCTAAATCCCAGCCTATGAGGGCAACTATGTATTACTAAAGACTGAAACTCGGTTGCTACTCAGAACTTTCTCTCATGATCCCATCTCACTAGTGAACTTATAAATCCAAGAGTGCGCCTCCTCTTACCCTAGGGCCCAGCACAGGTTTGCACACATATTAGGTTCACAGTATGTGAATTTTGATAGCTAAGACAATAATTGTTGTTAGGTGCCATTGAGTCGTGTCCGATTCATAGCAACCCTCATAGGGTTTTCAATGGCAGATTGTTTCGGGATTGCCTTGGGAGTGGGTTGCCACATCCTTCTCCCATTTTTGTGGTGCTGGGAATCGAATTTGGGACTGCAGAGACTGCAGAGCAGCACTCTACCAACTGAGCTAAATCCCAGCCCCAAGACAATAATAGTGATAATAAAATCCTACTGGATTTTACAAAGGTTATAAGGTTGTATGGCTTAAATGCTCTTTCCTTCTTCGTGGAACTAAGCTTGACATAGGTTGCAATACTGTGAAGGTGGTTATTCACATCCTGCCACAGTCTCCCATGCAGCTTTGGCCTTTCTTTCCTCTCCCCCTCCTCCTCCTCCTCCTCTCGAAAAAGAAGAAGAAGAAGAAGAAGAAGAAGAAGAAGAAGAAGAAGAAGAAGAACAACAACAACAACAACAACAACAACAACTTCTTCCTCTTCTTCCTCTCTCTCTCTCTCTCTCTTTCCTTCTCTCTCTCTCCCCCTCTCTCAGAACTTGAGTTTGTTGTGGTTTTTGTCTTGTTTATTCGTTTTTAACCTTGGGGGATGCATTTGTTTGGGACATTGCCCATGAAAAGTGGAAGGAGTCACAGAAGAGTGTTTCTGATAGAGGTAAGGCAATAATAAGACAGAGTTCCTTGGGGTGGATGATTTTTTCAACAGCATTGACTTATTTTTATTTTAAACTGGACACATCTGCTGAGGGACCTGGCAAGGAGGATGTCTCTTTATCATTCAAAACCCTCTGCAAGACTGCCTTGCATAGAGAGCTGGATTTGATTTAGGGCTGTGTCCCAGTTGCCTGAAAGAGGTCTAGGGAATCACAGCTTTCATAATACACTCCGGATTAGGCATTCGGCAAGCAGGTGAGTATTTATTTTTGCCATTGTGCCTTACTAAATAATCTAGATAGATATAGAAACAGTGAATGCAGCTGCTTCTGAATAGTATGGATATTTGAGCTTTTGTGCCATACCAATTCCCAGCAATATTTTTTGTATTAAATACTATGAATCCACTTCACCTGTCAGCACTATTCAAAACACGAAATGCTGCATGAATAGGAAGGATGTTGTGGGATCTTTCAGATGATTACTGTTGCTAGGAAAACCACTTCCTGATATCTTTGTGCTCGCTGCCTGTGTCTCTCTTTGTGCATAGCTTACAGTGACAAGCAAATTCATAGCATGGTATCGGGGAGGGATTGGGGAAGTTTAGAAATGTGTAAAGAATGGTGCTTAAAGTGAAAAAGGGGGATGTCATGGAAAATAATAGTTAAGAGTTCTGGCTGCTTCTGTGTAGAGGACGATAGCTATCAAAAGGACAGCAGCGGTGCTCCATTTGTGTATGGCCGTGCAGCCATCATTTTCTGGGACCTCAGAACTGGGTTATGCTGCTCTGGTGCCTGAGGAAATGACCGTCTTCTGCTCCTTGCGAGTGCTATGCCAATTATTGTTTCTATCATGTCAGCTCCGATTAAAGTTGCAATTCGACAAGAGTGATGAGATGGAACTGTGTGAACTCTCCTGGGGACGTGGCTGGGAATGAAGCTGAAGTCAGGTAGGACGGCCCTATTCATTCGCTTAGGGTAAGGCGTTCCTCCCAGCTGTGTGACAGAGGTGTGCTATGGAAGGAGAGCTCAGCCTGAAAGCATCCAGGAGGGCTCCAAAGTAAAGGTGGGCTCAACGCATGTAGGACAGGAAGTAGGAGTGACAGCTGAGCTCAATGCAGGGCCAGAGCCATGAGTCTTCTCTGGAGGACTGTCATGACAACTGTGGTTGCTGAGGGACCTGGGCAGGTCTTTCACCTCCATGGGCCTCTCTGTCCTCACCTGGGAGAATAGGGGAACCTGTTTATGTCCTCAAAAAAGGTGACATGAAGGCTCCGTGGCATGAAGCATACAAATAACTCATTTTACTACCTGGCGAATATTAAATATTATATTAAAGACTCATCATCTGCCCAAGCATCAAGCCTGGCTCTCCACTTTGTTCACACTTGTGTTTACACCTTGTGGCACTCTGGTTCCTGGTAGTATCATGACGTAGTGCTAGACAGGGATGGATGAATTTTTTTTTTTAAAACAGGTCAGTCCATTGCTGGCCTGTGTTACTGTCTTTGTTTTTTTTTTCCCCAGTACTGGGAGTTGAACCCAGGGCCTCACGCTTGCATGCTCTGCAAGGGCTGGACCACTGAGCTGCACCCCCAGCCCATTCTTTTACTTTTTGAGACAGGGTCTCGCTAAGTTACGCAGACTGCCTCTGGTCTCGAACTTGCGATCCTCCAGCCTCCGCCTCCCGAGCTGCTGGGATTACAGGCATGTGCCACCGCGCCCAGCCTGTCTTCGTTTTTTAAACAATAATGCAACAGTAATACTAATGGCAATGATAAGACTAACATTTCTCCATCATTATCTATTAAACACATTAGTTCCTATTTGCTCTCTCACAGGAGCTGCTCTCTTCCAGACACAGCTACCAAACATGAGCAGGAAAAAGGAAAGTAAGGCGCAAAGAAATGTGAATGGCTTGCCTCAGCTCCCCAACAAACACAGGACAAAGTGGCCCCCCGCCTGGGTCTTCTGCCTTCTGTCTTATACCCCTCACTGTGTGGTACTACCACCTTTCCATCTAAGAAACAGGGCAGACTCCAGAATGGCCCCAGTGATTTCAACAATCAGAACGCTTAGTCTTGTCTCCAATTCCCTATTGAGTTTGTCACTGGTATTCATATCTTGACTCCAGGAAAGGTTGGGGGTATATGGTATCTGAAATTACAGCAGGGATCTGGAATATTAGCAAGTACCTTCGAGTCAGAGCCCCTTTTGTCTTCACTGAAATCCACCAGAGAATATGAAACACTCATTCCAGGCCCAATGGACACAGGGATTGATTATAACTTCATGTGGACTGTAGTATTTTATTGTTGTTGTTAGGTGCCATTGAGTCTGGGCCAATGTATAACAACCCTATTAGAATAGAATGAAAGTACCTCTTGTGTGGGGAAGGCAAGCCCACCAACCTGCCCTCTGTTCTGAGGACCACACCTGAGGTTAACTTTTCTGGTTAGTCTGGTCTCCACCAGCACCCCATTCCAGTGAAACACAAGACTGTGTGTTTGGGGCCATGAAGGAATAATATCTGGAGCCTTTGGGCAGGTGTTCAGCGATCATTGAGGCCCAAGATGGTAAGGAAAGCAGCAGAAGGATTCATAAAAGATAAGCTTCTTTTCCTGTTGCCTCGCGTGAGCCTTGACTCTTTTCTCCTTGGATCTGAAATAATGGGGTAGAAAGCACTTTGAGAATCGCCTTGAATGGCATGCACCTGATGCCCTTACTTCATAAGTGCTTCATTTGCAGCATTTGTCTGATGATTGCTGGGAAAATCAAGATAAATATATTCCAAGCTTCTAGTCTGCACCCCACACTCAGCTGTACAACTCCAGGCCTCTCATCCAGAGACTCTACCCCTGGCTGCTGCTGTCTTGGCATTGGAGATAAACTCTGCGTCGTGTTTGATGGATGCCTCTGTTGGGGGTGGGCGTGGGTACACAGGGAAGGAGGCAGCTCCTGGGCAGGGGCGGGGCTGTGATTGATGGAACCCTGTTTATCTCATGGCTTCCGGTGAGCCTGGCTGTCTGGGTGAGTCCTCCCCCGAAGTTAATTTGCAGTAAAGACAACAAGGAGCCCCAACATATTCTGACAATTGCTCCTTTGTATTTCCAACTAACATTTTTTAAGTGCCTCCTGTATGCCAGGCGTGATGCTATGCATTTTCTGTATATTGTTTCCCATTTGGAACCTTTTTTTTTTTTTCACTAAGTTCTAACTTTAGGACTTAAATGTTTTAAGCAAAGTTTCATGGTTTTAATTTTTAAATATTAAAATTAACAAAATGCAACCTTGCAATTCTATTTTCAGAAACTTTACCTAAAGGAATAATCAAACATTACATAACTATGTACAGGATGAATAGTGCAGCTAAGTTTGTAACAAAAGTTGAAAAAAAGGTTCTCATCAATTGAGGATGTGTATGTATCTGTATATATGGGTGTGTGTGTGTGTGTGTATGTGTGTGTGTGTAGGTAGGTGTCTGTAAGTGTATGTCTGTGCATATGTGGATAGGGTTATGGATAAATATAGTACATATATACACATATGAGTACAAATCATATACACACTTTTGTATATGTATGATAATGTATACATACGATGTAGGAGACATATAATATATTCAAGATATATTTTAAGTGAAAAATCAGATTTATCAAATGCCATTTCCACATCCTATTGTGCACATTAATAAAAGGCCGAGGAAGCTGTATGTGAGCTGCTCACTGTTATTCTTTATAGATGGGGTAGGAAAGGGAATTTATGGATGAAGATATTATCCTTCTCCTCTATAGACGTCTATATATTTTTAAACTAATAAACATTGATTTTGTATTGATTTTGTAACCATCCCCCACTTCCCCCAAGTAAAGCTATTTGCACTTACGGGGTGGGAATAACCAGGCATTCTGTACACAAGCTGTACAGGCATTTAATTACCACCTATGGAGCTGGAATTCACTGGTTTCACAGGTGTCCATTCTTCTGATCCTGAACTCATTTGATGCTCTTCATTTGCCTGATTAACTATTTTCATTCAGGGCATTTGGCACATCAAAATGGTGATTAAAATATTAAAGGAGTCTTAGAAATGAAAGAGCAGATAATTTTGGTAAAATGAAGCATGTTGTGTAGTCAATATACTAATTTTTTGAGGCTAATAGTCTATAAAGAAGGCAGCAGCCTTCAGGTAAATATATGTCATCTTGCTAAAAACAGGTGTCAACAAAGATCCTCTTCCGAGTGAAGATGGACAGGGTAGCATGACTCTTCTGGCAATTGGTTCTTCCTTTATGCATCCAAATACACGAATGGGCATCAGGGCCCAGAAAGCCTCAGAAATACTCATATGAATCCCCTGTGTGAAGTTCTCAAGGAGCCACTGAGGCACAATGGGAATAGATGGATTAGGGGTTTAGTACTGGGGTCAAACATGAGTTTTAAGATGTAGAGCAAGTGCCTCAGTGCCTTCATCTCTCTTCATCTCACTTTCCTTGTCTCTGAGATGGGAACACTGCTCATTGCTCTTGAAATGACTAACAATGCCATGTTTTACACCATGGTCAATGAATCGTGTTTACCTACTTAGTTGAATTCATATCAGTTCAATAAACATTCATTGGGTAGTTATGTGGTACCCCGGTCTCTACTAGGCTCAGGGGAGTAAAAAGTAATAAAAATCCACTTCAGGCATCCAGACCTTACAATCTAGAAAGGATTTATTTATTTCCTATATTTATTTATAGTTCTTTATCTTCTGAAACATTCTACCCCATCAAATACTAAGGTCTGCACATGGTTTTCCATGTTTTTTAGAATTGAGGAGATTAAATGCTATGCATATTACACTATCATTCTATCCCTTTCAGCTTTATTGAGATAAATTTGCATATCATACAATTAGCCTGATATATTTTCTCACTGGTTAAAAAACATGAGGAGTTACAATTAGCACAGGGAAATGCTATAGAACCCAAAGCCCTCTATACCCACCTTGTATCCTTACTCGTTATGATGCACTTTGACAAATGGTTAAAAATAACTTTCTTTACTCAGCTTCAGATAATTTTTTTGGGGGGGCATGTGGTGGCTCACATCAAAATCATATATGTGGTGTTGTTGTCAGGTGCCATCAAGTCGGTATCCTACTCATAGCGACCCTACATCCAACAGGCGAAACACTATTGTCAGTGCTTCTCTGCTGTTTATAGGGTTTTCAGTGGCGGATTGATTTTTGGGAGTGGGTTGCCACGTCCTCCTCCTAAGCCTTCAGGATCTGATGTTCCCAAGGGGTCTCCCATCCAAGCACTAACCAGGCCCGACCCTGCTTAGATCTGATGGAATCAGATGCCACAGGGCTATGGCTTCAGGCTTTGTATGTATGTAGATGTACATAATCCATCAGGAGTGTCCAGGTAAGGGAAATGATGATGGAATCCACTTACCTCGGGAAGTGCTATACAGGGCTGATGGACATACTCCTCTCCATGAGCTTTCAAAGAACATGGCTGGAGACAAATTGAAGGACTCCATTTATTTGATAGATAAGAGAACTAATTGCTGCTATTACCCATGAATACACACAGGGGATGAGGATGCTGGAGGGTGTTCGATGGGTTTCAAGGGCCATGGTCTATGAGGCTGCCTCACCTTTGGCTTGGTGAGGACTCTCTGGAAGAGGCAGGGCCTCAGGGTGCCGTGGCTGATAGAAGGGGTAGAGAGTGTGCCAAGTCCCAGGTCACAGGGAATTCTGAGCTGGGGAGGGAGAGGCTCATATCCCACCTTCTCCAATGCACCTTTCTACAGAGAAACATACTTAGGGATGACAGTGAGGTCTCTAAGAGAAGACCGACCTTTTCTTTGTGGTCCTTGAACCATTTTAATCAAAACATGGAGAACTCAGAGACATAAACACACATGCCTGTCCCCCTCTCTTTGCTGCTTCATCTCTTCCTCTTTCCTGTCAGAGTGACTCATAGTGGACAATCACTTGCTGCCTCAGCCCTGCCTAAAGGTGGAAGCCAATGCAGGAAGATTAAAACTCAGAAAGAGGGGGACAGAATTAAATCAGAGAGCAGGAGCTTCCCTGGGCATCTGGAGGTGGGTGTGAACAAATGGCTACATGCCCGTGCTTGGGACAGACAGGTCCACCTGTTGGCACTTGGAGTGACCCCTCCTGATCAACCAGTCATCCAGCCTCACAAACAGATTGGCTAGTGAGTGTGAAAGCTGCCAGCATGAACAGGAACGCCAGTAGCTTGGTCCATTCAGCTCCTACTCACTCCCGGGAGGAAATTGGTCCCTATTTGAAGGCACTAAAGAAGATTCACAAGCCAAGTGTGTATGAAAGAAGTGTTATTTGTCAATAACAAATTGCTTTTATGTGGTTGGCAGGAAGAAACAATCTCAAGACATTTATGGTTCCTCTGTGCATTTGTAGTTGTGTGTCTACATCCTAAAGCACATATAGAACAAACAGGAAGATGAGAATCAGTCTGCACCTATGCAGTCCAAGAGGGAAACCACTAGGTACACATGGGCACTTAAATAAATTAAAATGAACTAACATTAAAAATTCAGCCTCTCAGTTTCACTGACCACTTTTCAAGTCTCAAGAGGAATATGTGGCTAGCGGCTACCATCTTGGATTATGAAGACACAACATATTTCCATCATCACAGCCTGGACTGAGCAAAGCTAGTCTGAATTGTCATCATCTAGCACCTTAAGAATTTTTGACATGTTCTCATTCCCTGTTTTGTACAGGAAACTAAGACTCAGAGAGTTTGTCTAAGCTTCCTTAAGGTTGCTCAGACTCTGGGTAGCAGAACTGGAACTCAACCTCTTCCTGGGGGTGGGAGGCCGGCTAAGCAATCTGCAAGCCTTTTGCTACCCCTTTCTTTTCCCATAACAAGTCTGAGGAATCAGAAACAAGCCATGGAATGAGGTAATCTGGATCTTTACCTGTTACTCCCAGTAAAATATTTATGATGTAAACATTATGCCCAGTCTTATTAAGGTTTTTAGATACTCAAGCGTCCTGAGTTTTGGAACGCAACAAAGATATTTCTCTACAATACCACATGTTCTCACTCACATGTGGGAGCTGAATCTTACTAAAAGGAAGAAAAAATCCTATACGTAAGTTGATATATAAAAATGCACAATTAGTGAAGAAGGGACAATATAAAGAGTAGACAGAAAGAGGGAGGGAACTATCAGAGGGAAGCAAAGATTGTGGAAGGTAGGATGGGGAGGAGACTCAATGTAGCGAGAGAAAGGAGGAGAGGCAACTTCATGAGTTCATGGGAAAAACAGGGGAATATAACCAAAATATGCATTTGAGTTTTATTACATATTACTCAAAAGGCTCCATAAACCTTCTAAATTGATAAAAGTGTAATCAAAAGTGATGTAATAGTTGTATAATGGAAAAAGCCAGTGCTGGATTACTCTGTGCCCCACCATCATTTACCAATAAAGGGAGAGAAAAAAAGACTATTCTCTGCCTTTCTACTACTATGACTCTTCTTTGAGGAATTATGGCCTCTTGGTGGAGCATGTATGTGGATGGAAAGGGAAGTCTAACAACATAAAGCATATCAATTAATACAGAAAATATTCTCCAGCCTCAGTAAGTTTAACCAAGAAACTTCAGGTAAATGAAGGCATGACCAGAGATGACATACTTGCCTCAAAGGAGTTTAATCCTTGCAGTGTAGATAAATGGTCATCTCCAAATCTCAGCAATTCCATTCCTTACATTCATTTCTTGCTCACACAAAGTCCTCTGAAGATCAGGAAAATCTTCAGGGCAACTTCACGCTGTGAATCAGGGATCTAAATTGCTTCTTTCTTGTGACTCTAGCACCTGAGCCCCAGGCCTCTACCTTTGCTGTCTAAGGGAACCAGAGAACATGGAGGATCACTCAGGGACTCAGGCTGGAAGTGACACATGTTACATCCCTTAAAGCTGCACTGGTCATGTCACCTGCCTCACTACAAAGGAACTGGAAAGGGAGAGGAAGCTATGGACTATTGGATGAGCATTATTGTCTCTGCCACAATTTGTTGTTGTTAGGTGCCATAGAGTTGGGTCTGACTCATAGCAACTCTCCTAGGGTTTTCCATGGCTGATTGTTTTGAGATTGCTTCAGGACTGGATTGCCATGTCCTTCTCCCATTTTTGTGGTGCTGGGGATTAAACCCAGAGCCTCAGACAGTGGAGAGAATCACTCTACCAACTAAGCTGAACCCTAGTCTTTCACCATAATGGTGAGATGAAGTGACCAATGATACCCAAACCAGCAAGACTCTATTGAGCACTTGACTGTGACCACACAGTTTGTATGCAATATCTCATATAATTTTCACAACAACACTGGAAAGCAAGTAGTATTATTATCTCTCTCTTAAAGATGGGGGGCTGGGATTTAGCTCAGTGGGTAGAGCGCTGCGCTGCAGTCTCTGAGGACCAGAGTTCAATTCCCAGCACGGCAAAAGTGGGAGAAGGGCCTGGCAATCCACTCCCAAGGCAATCCCGAAGCACTCAGCCATTGAAAACCCTATGAGGGTCGCTATGAGTCGGATACAGACTCGACGGCACCTAACAACAACAACAACCAAGTAATTGCCTGCCTGCCTTCCTCCCTCCCTCCCTCCCTTCATTCTTTCCTTCCTTCCCTCCCTCCCTCCTTCCTTCCTTCCTTCCTTCCTTCCTTCCTTCCTTCCCTCCTTCTTTCTTTCCTTCCTTCCTGCCTCCCTCCCTTCTTCCTTTCTTGCTTTCTTCCTACCTATAAAACTGAGCAATCATAGCAAGACATGTTTTGGTATTTTTTTCAGAAGTTGCTTCCAAGGCTTTCAAAAAATTACTTTTTGTTTTTTGGTGGCAGGGTTGGGGGAGAGAGTAGGAGGGTGTCAACTTTCCTATTTTCCATACTGAATTTTTTAAAAGGAAAATGAAGATCTAGCTTAAAGTGCTTTCACCTAACAGGAGCAGAATGAAATAGAGAAACTTAATGGATCTCTTTCTGTGAATAAAATGACAGATAAAATATCTATTTTGCTCACATATTTTTCATTCACAGACAGTTCATTTCAGTAAATATCTTACCACCTGCACCTGTCTATTTTCCAAGGTTTTGGGGAAATTTCCAATAAGTTAAGTTGGACTCTATAGTTGGTATTTACGAGGCTATGCTTAAAGGGAAATTGTATCAAGGATACCATCAGCTTGGTGTTTTCTGTTTTTCTTGAACATGTAGCTGGAAAGCTCTCAAAGTCCTTATCAAATCATAACTCAGAGATGCATGTGGCCTCCACAGCTAGGTTAATATTTACAGAGCACTCTTCAGTCCTCAGCTGTTTTCTAATATGGCTTCTGCACATGGTTCCTGCCTTTCTTGTTGTTGTTGTTGTTGTTAGGTGCCCTGGAGTTGGTGTCCGACTCATAGTAACCCTACACACAAAAGGCGAAACACTATTGCCAGTGCTTCTCTGCTATTCACGGAGTTTTCAATGGCTGATTGTGTTCTGGGAGTGGGTTGCCAGGTCCTTCTCCCAAGCCTAGAGCACCTGGTATTCCCAGGCAGTCTCCTATCCAAGTACTAACCAAGCCTGACCCTGCTTAGCTTCCGAGGTCTGATGGGATTGGACACCACAGTGGTATGGCTGCAGGTGGTTCCTTCCTTTCTACAGGCCAGTTGTTACTGAAGCAGCTCAATGGTAGAACACTTGCCTAGCACGTGGAAGGTCCTGGGTTTAAACCGCCTCCTGCCTGCAAAGCAGGTAGTAAAGAAAACTAAACTGTAAAGAAAACTAAACAAAACAGAAACCCCAGCATTTGTGTAGGCTTTGGCCTTCAGCCATACCTCCTCGGGCCCCATCCTCTCTGATCTCAGAAGTTAAGCACGGGGGAACCAGTTAGTCCTTGGATGGGAGACCACCTGGGAATTTCAGATGCTGTAGGCTTGAGAGAAGTACTTGCCAGCCCACTCTTGAAGCAATCAGCTGTAGAAAAACCCTATGAATAGCAGAGAAGCACTGACAGTACCTGACATGGCAGTGTCAAGGAGTGTTTTGTTCTGTTATACATAGGGTGGCTGTGAGTAGGACTCGACTCAATGGCTCCTAACAACACAACTTGTCTATACCAGCAAAAAATCCTATACTGTAGACCCCTTCTAAGGGGCTCTACTTGTTATCACAGGTGATTCAGGAGGTTTCTAAAGGACCTACGTCAGTGATTCTTATTCTCAGCACCACTGACATTTTGGGTCCAGTAATTCTTTCCTGGGACCTTCCTGTGCCATGGAAGAGGTTTAACGGCATCCCTGATGTGCACCTCTGAGGTGCTAGCCACCCGCACCCAGCCATGACAACCAAAAATGTCTTCAGCGATTGCCAAATTTTCCCTGGAGGGCAAAATGAAGCCCAGCTGATGCCCATGGTCTTAAATGACCACCGGAATGGAGAGTCGGGACTCAGGGAAGGATTTCCACTAATCACTTCCTTTAAGAATGGCCATCTACATTCAGGGCTCAGAATTCCTGACCACTTTTCCTTCTGTGCTGCACACAAAGGGACACTGCACCCTCACATTCTTAGAGGCCGCTCATCTCCCACGTGAAGTTTTTAATAACAAAGCTGGGATTAAGATGCCATCATGGAACACACAGACCTCTGGGAAGATGGCATTAACTAAACAATTACACAGTGAATGTGTAGCTACAAATGGAGATTATATGCTTCAAAGTTCCAAGAGAGTGACAAGGAAGACACAAAAAATGTATCAGATCTCTTGGGGTTGACACTGAGTTGAGACCTCAAGGATGAATACAGGACAACCTGGTAAAGTGAGGGGAGGGCATTTCAGACATCAGAGCAGCAGCTACAAAAGCCTACAGGACAGATGGAATCACATGAGTGGGAGAAACTAGAATGACACAGAGAAGGTGGAGGGTTATAGCCTAGAACCTGCCAGGATGAGTGCTGGGTGCAGTGGCTCATGCCTGTCATCCCAGCGACTTGGGCAGGGAAGTCAGGAGGATTGTGAGTTCAAGGCCAGAGGCAGCCTGCATCATTCAGTGAGACCCTGTTTCAAAAAATGAAAGATAAAAAATAAAATGGGCTGGGGCGCAGCCTAGGACTAGAGCACTTGCAAAGTATGTACAAGGTCCTCAATTCAAACCCCAAGTACTGCAAAAGAGGGGGGAGACCTCAATGTGAGAGAATCTGTGCTAAAGCCCCCACATTCTGGACAGTTCCATGTGGCCAGCTGTCCTGAGCCCATTGGTGTATTGATGGCCTTCAAGCACTTAAGACATAGCTGGAGTCTGAATCTTGCAAAGTTCACTAACTACATGTGGAGAATAAACTGCAGACTTGGACAGAGGGAACATTCAGGTGGCTGTTCATCAGACAGCAGAGAGTGTGGAAGCCAGGAGAGCCCAATAAAGAAGAAGAGAAGTAGAAGAATGAGTACAGTTTGGAAGGTGAACCAATAGTATGTGGCAGCTGTGGTCATTATGGCCAGTGGTCCATCTGGTGGCTTGACATCCTTGCTGACCCGGAGTTCAGTAGGGGTGAGTGTTCGAAGGATTGGAGGTGAGGGGGTCAAGGAGAAGAACTTAATTCCAATGCTCCTTACCTCGGTGGCTTATGCAGTTGGATGGCTGGTGGTGTCATTTGTCTGAAGAATAAATATTGGGAGAGAAATGAGTTTGTACTAGAAAAGGGGGAACTCTGCAGTGGGCATGTTGTTGTTGTTAGGTGCTGTCGAGTCGGTATCTGACTCATAGCGACCCTCATAGGGTTTTCAATGGCTATTTCGGGAGTGCCTTGGGAGTGGATTGCCAGGTCCTTCTCCCATTTTTGTGGTGCTGGGAATTGAACTTGGGCCCTCAGAGACTGCAGCACAGTGCTCTACCAATTGAGCTAAATCCCAGCCTGCAGTGGGCATGAAGTGCCTTAAAATATTGCAGAAGGAGGAGGCCTACTTTGCACCCCTGTAAGGGAGGAACCATGGGAGAAGGATTTGGCAATCCACTCAGGAGGCAATCCCCAAAAAAATCAGCCATTGAAAACCCTGTAAGGGTGTGGGGCTCCTTAGTCCGGGATTGGAACCTCACACCCCACAGATGTTGAGTGTGACGGAGACACAACCATTCTGGGAGTCCTTCAGGGGAGGCAACTCAGAACTCAACTTTATTCCTGTGCACTGTGCTTATAAGTGTTTCAGGCTAGCCAATCAGAATCTGTGTCGTTTCCATGACGTTTTGGTTTAGCCAATCAGCACCACATGACTCAGCAAAAAATTTGAGAAGGGAGCAAGAAACTCGAGGAGGGACACGCTGGACTGCAGTGGGCAGGAGCCATCTTGCCTCACCCTCATGGACTTAAGCCGGGTGTATTTCAGGGAGTCATAAGAGTCCCTCAGGATTCGAGGTGGGCTAGACACACTTCGACCCAAGCAGAGTCAGGACCGTGTTTTCTCCCTTCCTTTCTTGGCCCCATATAACTTTCTAGATTTATCCCTACATAAGGGTCGCTATGAGTCAGAGACAACTTGATGGCGCCTAACAACAACAACAACAAGGGAGGAGCCTTTAATAGGAAACGAAGAATGAGTCACAGATGGCCAGTGTGCAATATTTTCTTTTGTCCATTCACACCTTGCGTGAAATCTGAATAATTGCTAGGCAAGTGCAGATTATTTTTGGAAAATAACAAAAATAGATTCTTAAAGACAATTGTCAGCCACAATCTTCCTATTCACCCCCACTTCAGGTTGGCCTTCAATGCAAGAAGCGACCCTGTGCACAATTGCCTCTGTGGGCCATGCTAAGGAAAGGATATTTAGAGCATTCAGAGTGTTCTGTCCATTCGAGGATGAAGATAAGCCACTTCCTGTGTTGTGTCCCACCCAGGACATATGTAGGAGAGAGTCTTCTTTTCTTCACCTTGCATCTGCTCAGTAGCTTCATCCCAAATTGTGGGAGTGGAACTCTGGCCACCTTTAAGGATATAATTTGCTTCCTATTACATTATTTCCTCCTGCACGGGAGAGACCCGAGTGTTTGTCATTTACGAGTGTCATGTCATTACATTCCATATTGCAGTGTAATGATGTGAAATGATTAAATGACAAAATGCCAGCTCACTGCCAAAAATTTAAAGTGGCATACTTTTATTTGTAGATTGGAAAGCTATTATTAATTTTTATATTGACTTTGCCAGATGAAATAATGCAAGAAGACTGGTGGATACAGACATGGGCAATATTAGGTAAGGCTCTGTGCCCCGATTCTAATATAAATGGGAAGATCATTCAGATTCTGGAGCATTCTTCAGGCCACATGTCCAGAGCTGACTATTAGTTTAGACCAGTCTTGTCACCTGACGAATGTGGAGTGGCAGGCATCAAAATACAATCTGACTGGAGTTTTTATTGAGGAGAAAAATGGGAATAGCGAACAAGTGGCTAAGAAAATAGTCTCTATTCCTTTTGCCTCTCCTCCCTTACCAGCTGTTTCTCCTAGCACACCTTGTATTAGCTGTCATTGCTGTAGCAGAAAAACCAGCCCAAACAAACTTGTGAGGGAAGAGAGATCTATTGGAAGCTCACAGTTAGAGGATAAGTCCATAATGGCGGCATGGCAGGCATAGCAGTGGCAGGAAGCAGGGCCCATGGAAGATGACCTCATGGTATCATCAGGCAGGAGACAACTTCCTGGAATTGGGAGTCCTAGTCAAAACCTCCAAAGATTCTCCCCTGAGTGACTCATTTCTGCCAAGCTGGATCCTTCCTACCAAGGATCCATAACCTCCCAGGACAGCGTCACCAGCTGGGGACCTAACATTTAAGCATATGACTTTTGGGGGACATTTTATATTCAAACCATAGTTTTTTTCTTTTAAGGAAAAAAAAGGCATACAAAAATGGTTTTATTTACATCACCAAATTATCAGAAGAATCTGCAGTTGGTAAAGTAACAATTTTGCCTTTCCCCCCCAGACTATAAAATCTCATACGGCGATATTTGCAAGAGGAGTAAAAATTACATTCTTAGTACTATATGATCTTTAAAATATTAAAGTTCGGATGTGCATGACCTCGGGTCTTTGAGGATCTGTGAAGAAACCTGTTCCTATGTGTCATTTATCCCTATATGGTCTGCCATTATAGCAAAGCAGTCACTGTCCAATTCCAATAAAAATCTTCTGGCAACAATAACAGTGTGAATTTCTTCTGTTGTTTCCTCTTTTTTCTCTCTTTTGAGCAATTTTTATTCTTTTCTTAGTGGGAACAAGTGAAACCCCACATTTCTTGACCTCTCCTAGTGGGTCTTCTAAGAGATGGCCTGGCCTCTGGAATCCTCTGCCCTGGAAAGCAGAAAGGCACTTGACTTGCTTTGGGTTTTGCTTTGGTTTCCTTTTAATTAAGCTTTCTCCTTTAATGTAAACTAAGATCTTATATTTTATCTCCATTTTTATTTCGTGCTATTATTGCTTTCGTTCAGCACATTCTTTTGTTGCAAAGCACACTTGGATAAGAGTTAAG
Source organism: Pedetes capensis (assembly GCA_007922755.1). Classification (NCBI taxonomy): domain Eukaryota; kingdom Metazoa; phylum Chordata; class Mammalia; order Rodentia; family Pedetidae; genus Pedetes; species Pedetes capensis. The sequence goes on from VMDO01001562.1 coordinate 38,096, forward strand.
TAAAGGAGAGGAGAAAGAAGTCACAGGACATAATGCTGCCTAGGTTTATTCTGTTGTTTATTGCATGTGGACACTTATAAGGCTGCTCACCTGTGGCTTGGTCATTTTAAAACAGGAAGGCATGAACAATAACTCCCAGATTTATAGACAATGGCTGCCTATTTGCCAAGATGGCTGCTGATCGTTGCATTCACTCCAACATATGGGCCATGTTGCATTGATCCTAGTGTGTTGGCAGGGATACAGAGGACATGTTCTTCTTGAAAAGAACCTCATAAATGGACAATGACTCAGGTGACAAAGCTGTCAGGAGGTAATTTGGATCGTGGGAAATGCTTACATTTCCACGATTGGAAAGATACCACTTTGTCAGACTATCCATTCTGTGGACGAAATGATGGGCCATTATATTTGGGTTTTCAATGAATCACAGTACCTTTGTTTAGTCCCTGCATTGTCTTCACGAAAAAGTACAAAGTGGCCAAAAGCTTGCGTCTGTAGTGTGGCGATCAGGAAATGCAGCTCCATTCTAATCCCTTTTTCCATGACTTCTTTTAAGTCTTTTATTTCTACATCTCTTTGGCACTGGCTCTTACTTGGCAGGTAGTGAGAACTAAGGATTCTCTTGGAAGACAATACACAGAAGGGCACTGGATGATTTTTTCTTTATATATAAATGGCTTTGTCATTCTGTCCTAAATCATGAATGCATAAAATAGCTGCCAACAACAGCTCAAATGGCTGCATCAAGGACCTGAAATAAAAGACTCGCTCCACCCACACCTGCAAAGGAGTGTCTTGACCAATACACAGAGCTGTGGGCTACCCTGTGACCTTTGTTTCATTGTTACATCCTGTGAGTATTATTTGTTTTTATAAATAAATTCTGCTCTTTGATAAACCTTCCTGAGAATCAAGGCGTCTTTTTAACAACATTTTTGTGTTCACTTTGTCAAGCATTCGACACAGGTTTAGCTGCTCATCTAGGTGCTTGAGGTGGGTAGTGAATAGGATGGACACCATTCCTCGGGTTATAAATCTTAGATCCTAGTAGGAATGACAGAGAGAAACAAGCAAATAAGAAGAGAATTCAACTGGGGAAACATGCTAGGAAGAAATGAACCAAAGCAGTGTGATTGAGAGGGAGTTAGGTATCCAGGCACAGTGATGCATGCCTATAATCCCAGCACCTTGGGAGGCAGAGGCTGGGGGATCGTGAGTTCGAGGCCAGAGTCAGCCTGCATAATTTAGCAAGACCCTGTCTCAAAATAAAAGATAAGAAACTGGGTTGGGGATGCAGGTCAGTGGCAGAACACTTGCAAAAAGTATGTGAGGAGCCTTGGATTCAACCCCTCAGTGAGAGAGAGAGAGAGAGAGAGAGAGAGAGAGAGAGGGGGGAAGTGAGTGAGTTAGGTGCGGACAAATATAGACTGTGTAGTCACAGAGAGCTTCCAAGAGTAGGTGACATTGAGCTAGGAATAAATGGTGGGGTGACAATCAGGTTACAGTCAAGGAAATACATTTTAAGCCATGGTGATGGCAGGAATAAAACTGTGTATTAGTAGCAGGCTTGGGCAGGAATCAGTTTCATGTGACAAGATGATGTTGAACTACAAGGAAGATGAGAATTGAGATCAGAACAGGTGACAGGGGCCAGCTCAAGCAAGGGCTTTCAAGCCTAGGATACAACTCTAGGCTTGCCTGGCCTCTTATCTCTGGCTTATTTTGTTTCTAGAGGAAGCCACATACATCACTCCACTTTCAAGACAAAAAGAAATACCACTGCAATATAAGCAGTGATGTTCTGGGGCATAAATAGGTTACTCAATGTTGATGGATGTGTAAAATTTTCTTTTGCTATACCAAGGGACACATATACTTATGGCAAAGACTGTCAGTGGCAACAAGGGAGAATAAAGGATGTCCATCTACTATGGAGTGGAGCAGAGGACATCTTACACTGATAATAAGTAAGAGAGGCCCTTTCCCCCTTTTCCTGTATTGAATGAGGGTGTATCGCCAAGGGCTACAGCCACCATCTTAAAGTAAAGATCGGAAGAGGAAGACGATCCCAGAGATTCTGACCCAGTCCCACACAGCCTTGAGCAAATGAGCCAGGGTGAGCAAACACCTATTTCCAGACTTCTTGTTATAGGAGAGGGAAAAATTCGACTCATTTAAAAATAATGTGACAAACGAGAGCCTTAGAATAGAGCTAAACTTGCCAAAGGAAGAGCAAATATTTACTGAAAATGTGAGAACTTTGTCTGGTGAGTTAAGAGAACTCAGCTGGGGCAGCAAACAGCTCTACTCATAAGCGGCCCCATGCCCAGATGGCCAGGGGAACTGAGTAATGATGGCAACGAAGCACCGTAATACCAGTGTGACGGTCAAGTGGTGATTACGACTGTCTCTTTTAGCATGGCTTTGAGGTTTGTTTATTCTCAAGATTGTAACCAATCTTCCACTAACCTAAAGAATTTAAAAATAAGAAAAGTGAGAGCCATGGATATAGCCAGTTAGCAGGGAGGAAAAACCTTTTCCATGTAGCAAAACTTTATCCTCTGTCTGGCATGTTGTTGTTGTTGTTGTTGTTGTTGTTGTTGTTAGGTGCCGTCGAGTCAGTATTCGACTCATAGTGACCCTCACAGGGTTTTCAATGGCTGATTGATTCGGGATTGCCTTGGGAGTGGATTGCCATGTCCTTCTCCCATTTTTGTGGTGCTGGGAATCGAACTTGGGACCTCAGAGACTGCAGAGCAGCACTCTACCAGCTGAGCTAGATCCCAGCCCTCTGTCTGGCATAGTGACACCCATTATTGATGGTGCCATGTGGAATCTGTGCCCAGACATGAAGGACAAGTTATTCCCCCTGCTCCCTTCCAAATGGCATCCATTCCTGATCCTGGTTTAGATTCCCTGGCTATGTTAGGGCTACGTGCCCTCTGGTCTCTACATCTAACTTTCTTTTTCCTGGGCTTACCTCTAAGCCCCCAGATTCTTATTGAGTGACATACAAAGATTTGCCAGAGATTGTGACCTTCAAGTTGTGTCTGTGAGGGAGGATCAGCAGATGGTTGTCTTCAAATTAAATTTTGCACAGAAACCCAGTAGGTGATGAGCTGAAAGTAAGAACCTCACAGCTAAAATCAAGGGTGGCTCCAGTGTCCCATGGTCTCCAACCCACTTGCTCTCTTTGCCACCTCTGAGGACAGTACACACAGAATGGACACACATCAATCAAAAGGGCTTTAAAAGGGAGGGACAAAAACACTCGGACAACTCTAATGAAGGGTTGGCATGGGAACTCACCTGGGGATACTCCACAGAGGAGAACACCCGGGATTGCAACGTGATTGGATGGATGGATGTGTTGATGGATGTGTAAAATTTTCTTTTGCTATACCAAGGGACACATATACTTATGGCAAAGACTGTCAGTGGCAACAAGGGAGAATAAAGGACGTGACTGGGTGCTATTTGTTCAAAGTCCAGTTCTTTGGTATTCATTGTCCCCACTTACTTCTCATTAGAGAAAGTGGTTAAGAGATGGAATTTGGTGCCACAAGTCCTGTGGGCAAAGTCCAGCTCTGCCACCTACCGCCTGTGCCCCACTGGGCTATTCACATCACCTTGGAGCATTCCTTCCACAGCAGGAGAATGTGGCTCATCATTGAGGGTCCTCACAGAGTTTAAATTATTGATCCAAGTTCATTCACAAGCATAGGGCCTTGAGTTTCAAATCTTGTGCCTGGCTCTAAGTCTGACACTCTTTCTCCTGAGAATGCTTTGCTGTAGATTCACAATTGATGTGAATCTTGAGGGGACAAAAAAGGAAGGAAGGAAGGAAGGAAGGAAGGAAGGAAGGAAGGGAGAAAGGGAGGGGAAAAAAGGAAGATTCTGCAGCTATAGATATTTAGAAGTTCACCAAGGAAAATCAATTAAGAATTGGCTTGAATATCTACCATTAGTCATTCATGGATTGAAGCAGCTAGTCTTTTTCCTTTCTTGATAGGATGACTTTAAATTTTGATAAACTTTTGGTTACTAAAATTGTTGTTGCTGTTGTTAGGTGCTGTGTCAGTATCCAACTCATAGCGACCCTACATACAACAGGCGAAACACTATTGTCAGTGCCTCTCTGCTATTCATAGGGTTTTCAATGGTGGATTGATTTTTGGGAGTGGGTTGCCAGATCCGTCTCCCTACTAAGAAATAGGTTCTGAGAAACCAAACAACCTACAACAGAACACACATGGCAGCAGCCAGGTGTCTTGAAATTCACAAATAAGTGACAGAGAGGATGCAGGACACCCTTCATCTGATGGGTGGGCAGCATGGGTTCTGGGGACTTTCACACTACTGAGTGGACAATAGTAGGGTGAATGCTTTGCAATCATTGGACACCTGCTCACTCTGTGTCTGGGTGGGACATGAACCACAGTTAATCAAGCTAATTTTTACAAACCTCTGTTTCCAGTTAATTAATCAGATTAATTGTATCAGAGAGCAAGAGCTTGGAGGAATAGAACAAAAGACATATCAAAAAATGATAGGACTGCTGGGGTCTTAGTAAGAAGATCAGGACCCAGGAGCGACAGTCTGGACTGTGTTTGAGCCTTTACCTTTTGTCTGCTATAACAAAATGCCACAGACTCGGGCATTTCTAATGAAGAGAAATTTACTGGACCATGGAGCAGGAGGCTGAAGAGCTCAAGGTCAAGGAACCAGCCTTGGGGAACCTCTTCTTACTGTTTCATCCCTTATGGAATGCAAGAGGCAAGAGACAGCAAGCGATCAAACTTGCAGCCTTAATCCCTTCTATAATCATCACTGATAAACTCTTGAGAGTGGAATGTTCATGGTTCATGACCTCAATATGCCCTAGCACCCACCTCCCATCACTGGTGTATGGGGAGGTAAGTTTCAAACCCATGCTTTTCAGGGCACACATAAAAACTAGCACTCATCCACAGAAGAGAGAAGCTACATTGTCATTTTTTGCCTTTCCACCTGAAGAGAGAACTTGGAATTCTAGGCTTCTCCATGCCCCTGATCTGATCTCAGCCACCCACACCGGAATTCCTTCCAGGGGCAAAGCTGTGTCACCAAAATCAACCTACTCATTCTCACCTCATTTCCTCCATGGAAGAGGCGAAGAGAAATGGAGGTTTCCAATGCCTCCATTGTCATGACCAAGCCTAGAAGCAGTCCCTGGACCAACCTTTACCAAGGGATGGAGTCGACATCAATCCTCTTATATCTTCAACTTTCATTTAATAGGAGCATGGCTCACTGCCCTTTTGAAAGTAATTTTAATGAATTTTATCCAAAAATACTAGAGGCTGCTTTCCAAAATGTACTTTGGAAGAGATAGGTCTCAAAAAAGTAATTCTCAGTACCATGAATGCTTCTACATTCCCGTATACTTGGTGACAATAGGAGCGTATTTTTGTTGGAAGAAATGTTACATTAGGACTGGTGCTCATATTTGGCTGACTTCGGTGGGTTGACCAAAAATAGAAATTGGCTTATGTATCCTTCCATTTTTAGGGAAGGTGAAGATATAGATTTAGACACTTGATTTTCTTAGCTTAGAGATCACTGGAGGCTAAACTGCCTTGGCCCTCAGGGACTCTTTGCTATTGGCAGCCCTGGGCAGGGTGAGGTTTTTAAAATTCGTTTCTGATATCCAGTTGACATGGATTTGTTAAAAAGTGTTTAAAATTGCACTGGTCTCTACTTCAGCCGTCAAAGAATTCTGTTCTCACTGGATTTTGGGTCTGGCTCCTCCTTCTCATGTTGCCTTAACTTCATATTGAGTCTGTTTTCCAACTCAGATGTTCATCTCTTGGTGGGGAAGAGATGTGTGAGAAAATCGGGAACAGGAAAGGCAGGGGCACATGAGTGTTCTGAAGCAGGCTACATGCAGCCATCCTTCACACCAACAGCCTTGCAAGAAAGAGGAGGAAAAGCACTGTGATAGTGCAAGCAGTTCCCTGCCAAGAGAGGCCAGTGCCCTTGGGGATGGATGGCTGAGTTATACAGTGGGTTGGGTCATAGGAAGCTCTATGTAGAATCAGAACAGAGACAAGTTTTGTTTGTTACCCATTTGCAACTTCCTTCTGGGGCTGAGAGCACGATGGGAAGAGGGATGATAAATGGACTATGTCTTCTCATCCAACCTGGCCTTTGATACCTAAATGAAGCAAGTAGGACTAGACAGCTCTGAGAAACTAAATTCTGCATCCCATTATGGAAAAGTGCTTTACCAAGTTTCAGAATGCATTATTAGGTTAACAGATGTGTTATTCAGGTCATGATTAGAAAAATGATGTGTGTTTCGCTTAAATAAAAAGAACTGGGAAGAGGCGAGTGAAAAGCTTGCTGAATGAGGAGCTTGTAAAAAGTTGAGTTTCTCTTCCTGGCTCGAAAATGTACTAGCTGTGTGACCTTAAGAAAATCACTAGTTTTCTCCGAATAATTTGCATGCACCTGTCAAAGAGCAATGATGGTTGTTGTTCTGTCTACATCACAGAATTCTTATAAGGATCAGATGAATTCATGTACAGGAAAATCTTTTTAGTCAAAAGTATTGTAGTAGTACCAGGTATTATTATCACTGGGGTCTACTTCATTTATTTTCCATTCCGAACTTTGTAATTCCTCACCAAAGAGGCAAGCAGTAGAATAAAAGATGGTATGGTCCTCACAAAAGAAAGATGGGGCATGTCAACCCACCAAGGCTTCACTTGATCACCCTGCAATCACCTGGACCCCAATAGCAGGGCATGAGCTAAGTAAGAGCTGGGTATTAGGGGCCAACGAATGTGAAATCTGCTTAACAAGTAGAGATGCCATCAGGCCTGAAGTGGCTAGCATTTGGAGTAGCACTTCATGTCAAAAACAAATCATTTCTGTACAGAAGATGTTTATGATGTGGCACTATAAATAATGACCAGACATTACCAGCAAAACAGAATGAGACACTTGCTAATTTCCATATGCAGAAGAGAAATCCTTTGGGAGGTTGAGAATGTATGGTATAGAATTATGAATAACTGGTGTGTATAGGTATATGCATATATATGAGCAAATACAAAATTGTGGATGTTATATATGAAATTCATATGATATCTATGCATATTACGTGTGTATATGTCCATATTTGGGTTGACATTTGCCAGATACTAAATAGGGAACAGGGAGAAGTCCCCAATATATCCAGCTGCTGCAAAGGGAGGGATTTTCATATCTCAACAAAAAGTACATAGATAATTATTACATTCCAGTGGTCTGATTTCTACTTAACTAGCCAATCTAATCTAATCTAACCAGGGGTTTTGCTAAACTCAGTTAACAATTTTAGCTGGTTCTAAAAAAAGTGGTTAGTATTAAAATATTAGCATTGCCATGGGAATAATCGATCTTTTAATGAGAATGGAAGGAAGCAAAGTGTCACATTTCAAGGAACTTCTGCTTAGATAAACTAGACCAGAGGAACTCATCATGAGGCATTTAACAGCTTTCTTCTCTGTGTATAAACTTCCTGCCAGTCCTGCTTATGGACATCAATCATCAGGCGGGCAGGGACCCGTGTGAAGACGAATCTTCCATTTTCAGTATTCTCAAGAAGCATTTACACATCTTCTTGGGATCCACTTAGCAGTTCTTTTAGAAATACTGATGCAGCTAATGGTGTCTAATGTCACCTGCCTGTAGCCATACCACTGTGGCATCCGATCCTGTCAGATCTCAGAAACTAAGCAGGGTCAGACCTGGTTAATACTTGGATGGGGGACTGTCTGGGGACAACAGGTGCTATAGGTTTGGGAGAAGGACCCGGTAACCCACTCCCAAAGATCAATCAGCCATTGATAACCCTATGAATAGCAGAGAAGCACTGACAATAGTGTTTTCGCCTGTTGTACGTAGGGTTGCTATGAGTCAGACACTGACTCGAGGGTACCTAACAACAACAACAATGTCATGGACACCTGTCTTCCACCATTGCTATGTTTCCCACTGAAGACTCAATGACATTTTCTCTGTGAACTGACTCTCCACTGCCTCTCATTGGAATGGGGGAGTGTCCAGCCAGTTATTCATTCAACTTGTATTTATTAAGTACATACTACATGCCAGACACAGATATGGACATGAGGATACAGCAGTGAGTAAGAAGAGAGAATGAAGCAGTTAAGCCTGGAGATATTCTCAGACTCTATGAATCAGGAGCAAGAGCTTGAGCATGCACAATATTTATGGTACTCCAAAGAGCCCGACACAGGACCAGGAGCTAATGAACTTGAAATACAATTTTTTTTTTTTTTTTTGCTTTCTTGCTGGCATATCCATTGCTAGACAATTTCTTTTGTGCAATAAGGATGACAATGGGCAGGAAGAGAAGAAGGAAGAGAGAGACATCTTTGACCCTTGACTATCTCCAAAATCATCTCCCACCACTCCTCCCTCCTCCGCTCTGCCTTATTCCAACTGGACTCTTCCTTATTGCCAGACAAGCCCACACTTCGGGTGCTTTGTATGTTTGGTGTTTGGGGCTGAACTGCTCTTCCCTTCTGCCCCTACATGACTTCTGTCCTCATTTAGTCAAATGTCTGCTAAAATGTCACCTCCTCCAAGGGTATCCTGACCATCCCATTTGGGATGGAAGCTCTTGTTTTTCCTTTGACATTGCTTTATTTTTTTCTTTATAACCTTTGTCACAGCCTGGTATTATGACTGACTGATTGATTGATTTTCCTGTCTTCCTGTGCCTGCTCTAGAATGTAAACTCAATGAGGGGAGGACTCTGTTCTGTTCACACAGCATTGCATCCTCGGAGTTTAGAATAGCACCTGGTACACAGCAGACACTCCATAAATATTAAATGAATGAAGAAATGGGTGGATGGATAAGTGAATGATTGAAGAAAGGAAAAAAGGGGGAAGAGAGAGTAAAATATCTCAGAGTGTATAAACATAAATGGATTACAAAAGCCAAATGGAAAATACAAAAGTCTATGTATCTTTTACATTTAAAGTTCATCCATGTTTCATTCATTTATTTCCTAATACATATTGCCTGGACGATAGTTCACATTAGGGGGTGACCAGAGAAGCCTGGATCTTAAAGGTAAAGACTACAAAGAAAGGCTAGTTAGATCAAAGGAAAAGACACACAAAAGCAAGAATTTTTTTTTTAAAAAAAACCATCTCTCACACATCAGGTGTGTGTGACAGATCTTGGAGTGCAGACTTTATTGACTTATTATGTATCGACCATAAAACTATATTTTCCTATGTGAGAAGGGAAAATCATACCACAGTGCCCCATGTCCTGCCATAATAAGTCATAGGATGGTACTGTGGCTTTACCACATCACGTTAAAATAGGAATCTTCTAAAGTTCTCTTCCCGGACCTATATGTAGCTTGAGCCCTCATGGGTCCAAAGTGACTGCTGTGCTTCCATGCCTGGTGACATCCAACATATTTAATTTAAGGCACAGATCTGATGGTCCCTACTGCTCCGGGAGTGTTCTCTTCAGAACTGTAGAGCTGTCTGGGAACTTAAGCAAAGCTCTGGAGCAAAGGAGGGCACTTGGGGACATCAGTAAAGTGGCTATTTGCCAACCATATGGAAGCGTGCCAGCATTTTACAACTACACTGGCACATCTGGAGCAGCAGCTGGTTATCAATCCTGTTTCTAGAGATCAGGTAGGAGGAGAATGGCCCCAGGTTCTCTTTATAGCAGGGCTTCGAGTTTTCTATTGGGGAGAATATTCTCCCTCAAGACTAATGCTTAAATTCATTGGGCAAAAGCATGTCACATGACCACTGCTAATTGCAGCAATGTTTGCGTTTTGCAGCCTCTGTCATCCAGGGAGACAAGGAAAAAAGGAGTTGTGAAAGCTTTGGGGCAAGCCATTTCCCAGTTCTCCTTGCAGCTTACCATGATGGTTTGGGAAGGGCAGGATAAAAGGCCACTTCCTCTGTCCTAGAGGTGGACAAATTGAGAACGAGAATCTCCAAAAGCAAAGAGCCCAACTTAAAGTAATGCATTATGTTTTGAACACTGAATGTTTGACAATACATTTCACGGCTCATTTCCTGCTACTTGTGCACGCTAGTAAACACTCAGAGAGCAAATGCACATTTTTCATGTCAAATATCCTTATATTTCCCCTCCTCCAGCTTGTCAACTGTTAAACAGACCCCTCTGAGAATGGCCTGCTCATACTATAATCTTCTGCGACACTAAACCTTAATCTGTCTTAAAATTTCTATTGTTTTTTACTAAAAGGTTCTTCCAGAAATATTCTACAGAGCACATCCACTTTCGGGGCTGAGAGTAAATTGCATAATCAGAGACAGTCCAACCAATGCCGAATCATCCTTCCCAATCCAAATTTAAGAATACCCCATGGATTACTCCTTGCCATCTATCTAGCTAATTCAGTGCCATTATTTTTCCCTGGTCCAGGCAGAATTTACCCTTCCCTGAAATGAGCTTATCGCATAATAAGATATTAGAGGAGAAGAGACGTTGGTGAACTCAGCCTCCCTCAAGTCCACACTTGCACTGTCTGGCCTGGAATTAACTGGCTATCAAAGTCTTCTATCAAAAGGGCAAATACATTTTTTAAAGGATTGCAACTTGCTAGTTCGTGAAAAAGAAAAGCACAAGAGTCTGACTTTGCAAAGATTAACCTTCTGTAAACATTTGGTTTTGCCTTTAATTTCACTCCCCTACCCCATCCTGACCTGCAGCGGTAGCCCTGTGGCATCTGATCCCGTCAGATCTCGGAAGCTAAGCAGGGCCAGGCCTGGTTAGCACCTGGATGAGAGACCGCCTGGGAACACCAGAAGCTGTAGGCTTGGGAGAAGGACCTGGCAACCCCCTCCCAAAAATCAATCTGCCATTGAACACCCTATGAACAGCAGAGAAGCACTGACAATAGTGTTTCCCCTGTTGTACAGAGGGTCGCTATGAGTTGGATACCGACTCGACGGCATCTAACAACAACAACAACAACAACCCCATCCTGAGCCTATTTTCAGCCTAATCTGCATCATATCCTTCCCTAGCCTGTCCCCAAGGCCAAGTACAGTCCTTTATCTGAAGCCACTGGCCATCTACTCTCCCGTCTAACAGCCCTCAAGTGGGCATCATCATGCATACCCAGAGTTGCCCAGTATAAATGCAACATAAGCCACATGTAATTTGAGATCCCTGGTACCACGTCAATAAAAAGTAAAAGAGAAAGAGGAGAAATTAATTTTAATGGTGTGTCTCGTTTAAATCAATATAGTTGGCCCTTTCTGTCCATGGGCTCTGCACCCTGAGGTTCAACCAACCGAGGAGTGAAAATATTTGGGGAAAAATTTTAGCTTTACTGAGCATGTTGTTGTTCTCTAAACAATATAGTAAAACAACTATGGACACAGCATTTATATTGCATTTGATAGAAACATAATGACGCTTCAAAATATGCAGGAGGATGTGCATAAGGTACCTGCAAACACTACACCATTTTCTACAAAGGACTTGAGCCTTCTTGGATTTTGACATCTGTGGGAAGTTCCAGAACCCATCCTCCTCCGTGCTGAGGGAAGACAGCTGACATCCCACCAATATGAAAATATTAATGGTATATTTAGCATACTTTATGGAATTCCAGTGAGTGCTTTATACTAACAGCATCTCTCAGTCCATGCCAGCCACATTTCAATGGTTGGACAGCTGGCTTCTCTCCTGGATGGCACATTTCTTTAGTATTTGGGTGTTCATTTTATGTTCTTTTTCCACTGCCTACTGATGTGGGGATTATATTTCTCTCTCACCCGTATACCCCTAGCATCTAGGATATGGAAGAAGCTTAATAAATGCTTGATTAAAAAGTAATTGAACAATCTCATCTCTACTACCATTTAACCATATGACTTAAGGTTAGTTGATTTCTCTGGAGCTCCTATCTTATTAAAGAAAAAGGTGTCATATTCTATGATTGCCAAGGTCTCCATTAATGTAAATATTCCAGGTTACATAATTCAGGTTCCTCTTTCTCTCTCTCAAAGTGTTTAAGCAGATGTTCTTTCCAGCAAAGTCCTAAGGCCAAGGTACACCCAAATTTACCATGTTCCGTTTTGCCATATTTTCCCAATTGGCCTTTGAACCTCAGAGATATTTAGGATTATGATACTGTTATGTTTTAAAGCAATGTCCATTGCTTTTGATCATTAAAATAAAATAACTTCATGGTAGAAAATTTAGATAATTCAGCAAAGTAGCTAGATAACAAATTGTTTCTATTGCTATGACTCAGAGATAAATGCATTTAGCTTTTGTGTGTTTGTCTTAGTTCTGTTTTCTCTATTTATTAGTAGTAAGATGTATATACACATGTATTTGATGTTCTTCTTCGGCAAATGGAGATATTATGTATTCTTTCCAATCATCCTTTTAAATCAAACAATATTTTGAGAATTTACACCCAAATTATCAAATGATATCTTAAAGCATCATTTTGATGGATGCAACGTATAACCTCATATGAATACATGGAGTTGTCATCTTAAATAGATGAAATAGTAAGTCAAGTAGCTATCTAGGGGAATATGTTTCCCAGTGGAAGAAAGAGAAAATGCAAAGGCCTAGTGGTAGGAACAAGCCTAGTGTGCTCGCGTGTCTGAAGCAGAACCAGAAAGGCCAAAAGAGGGTAGAAAGGAAAGTCAGCAGTAATGGGAGGCCAGGCAGTGGAGTGACTATGGCCATTTAAATAACTTTGGCATATTCCCCTGAGGGCTAAGGGAAGCTGCTGCTGGGTGTTCAAGGTTGTATCTGGTGTTTGTAGAGGGGTGGGTACAGGCAGCCACTGGGCAGGGTAAGGGACTGTGATGTTTTGAGAAACCTCCCTGCTGAGGACAGTGTCTCCCCAACACATAATCCTGTGCACCCAAATGTCAACAGTGTCAGGCTGAGAAAGTTTGCTCTACAGGAAGAAAAGCAGTAACCAGAACCAGTTAAGAAATTGCTGAAGAAAGCTGGATGCAGGGGCGCATGCCTGTAATCCCAGCAACTTGTGAGGCTGAGGCAGGAGAACAGTGAGTTTGAGGCCAAAAACAGTCTGAGCAACCCAGAGAGGCTGTCTCTAAATAAAAATAATAAAGGGGGCTGGGGGCGGGCATCTAGCTCAGTGGCGGAGCATTTGCCTAGCATGAATAAAGGCCTGGGCTCAACCCCACCAGTAATGGAAAAGGAAGGAAGGAAGGAAGGAAAGAAAGATGGAAGGAAGGAGAAAGATGAAATTAAGAAAAGAAAAGAAAAGAAAGAAAGAAAGAAAGAAAGAGAAAGAAACAGAAAAGAAAGAAAGAAAGAGAAAGAGAAGAGAAAGAAAGAAGAAAGAAAGAAAGAAAGAAGAAGGAAAGAAGAAACAAAGAGAGAAATAAATAAATAAATAAATAAATAGGAAAGAAAGAAAGAAATTGCTGAGAAGAGTCCAGGCAACAGAAGCCCTGTGCTTTGGACGTGGATGTCAACAGTAGAGATAAGGATCAGTAGTCAGATTCTGCAGAATTTGGAGCTAGAGGTTCAGGTTTTTCTGTGGCCCTGACATAGACCATGGGGAAATGGTCTAGAGTAAACCTGAGGTTCAAGGCCTGAGCGGTGGACTGTGATGGAGGAGAGCTTCTAAGGAAGTTCATGGGACAAGATAAGGAGTCTGGATGGTAGGGATTTCAGAGCTGGGGTCCAGAGAGTGAGAAGATTGGTTAAAATAAGAAGTAAAGAAGAGCAAGCTGTGGAACATGATTCCAGGACATGGCCTGGTGATGCTGGCTGGTCAGGTCCAGCTGAGACTGGAAGATGGCAGGGTGGGCTCTAGATTTGCACAGGTGATGGTATGAACCCCTCCATCTCTTCACCTGCCTCCGTGAGCATCAGCTGAGATCACAGAGGAAAACCACAGTGTAAAGTCAAAGTCTCTTCAATGTGACTGTTATTTTCAAAATCCTATCACTTAATAGCCCCATGTGTCTGTCAAATTGTGAGCTTGCGTGTTGCTGTGGTGCTGAAAGCTAGGCCACTGGTATTTTGGATACCAGCAGAGACACCCATGGTGGACAAGTTTCAGCAGAGCTTCCAGATTAAGACAGACTAGGGAGAAGGAACTGGCAGCCCACTCCTGAAACAGTTGTTGCTGTTGTTGTTAGGTGCCGTGGAGTTGTGTCCAATTCATAGCAACTGTATGTACAACAGAACAAAACACTCTTTGACACTGTGCTATGTCCAGCACTATGTCAGTGCTTCTCTGCTGTTCATAGGGTTTTCAGTGGCTGATTGTTTTGGGGTTGTTTTGAGATTGGGCTGCAAGGTCCTTCTTCCATTTTTGCGATGCTGGGGATTGAACTCAGGCCCTCAGAGCTCACAGAGCAAGCCCTCTACTAACAGAGCTAAACCCAGCCCCCTGAAACAATTAGCCATTGAAAACCCAATGAATAGCAGAAAGTACTGTCAAATATAGTGCCAGAAAATGAACTCCCCAGGCTGAAAGGCATTCAAGAAACAACCAGGGAAGAGTTGCTTTCAAAGTAGAGTTGCCCTTAATGATGGGAATGGAGTAAAGCCCCAGGGACTTACTTTTGCTGATATAGCATGACTCAAAACGAAAAGAAACGTAGTGGCTACTACAATGGGCGCAAGCATACAAAGATCATGTACATGGCTTAGTGTATTGTTCTGTTGTACTTAGGGCTGCTATGAGTCGGATTTGACTTGACAGCAACTAACAACAAAAATCGCTTAATAGGGCTTTGGGCACCTCTGTCCAATATCCCAGGAAACCATAATAGATGTCCTGCCCCACTCCGCCCTTCAAGTGTCTGATGAGAGTTGGCTGGATGCCTTTAGGGAAAATGCATATTTATTTAGGGTGTTTAAAAATTAAGTTTATAGCAATTGAGCTTCCCTTTATTTGGCCTCAGAGCACATTAACATTCTTTGCACTTCACTGTTAAGAACACTTTAAGAGTTATTTTCACTTCGGTAAAAGGCTTTCAAAGCCAGAGTGCACACAGGATGTCTCACTCTCCAGGAGGACCAACCCCAGGTAATCCTGCAGTGATGTTCTTCTAAGTGCTGGGTCAGGCTTCTTCATTTTCATTAAAAGCCTACTGGAACACTGTGCTCCCAAGTCTTCCCGTTCTGTATTCTGTCTACTTCTCACAGAATCCTGTGAGGTATGTTCTGTTGTTCTCCCCACTTTGCAGACAAAGAAAGTGAGGCTTAGAAAAAGGAAATAACGTACTCAAGGACCAGCGGGGAGGAAATGGGTGAGCAATGCAGTCTGAGGTGTTCTTAAAGATCGTTTGTGTGTCATTTCCTCCCTCTGATGAACAAGCCAACTGAGACTCCCATGAGGCTAAGCAATTTAGCCAAGAATACAGACAATGGAAAAGAGGAAAACCCTCCACCAGATGGATTAACACAGTGTCTGCAACAATGGGTTTAAACATAAATAAGATGGTTTGCCTGGCACAGAATCGGCAAGTGTTTCGATCTGCTGTACATAGGGTCGCTATGAGTCGGACTCGACTCGACGGCACCTAACAACAACAACAACAACAGACGAACAGACACAAGAGACAGCCCTGAGCAAGGGTTAGAAGCAGAAGAAAGTTTTGTGTACTTGGAATCTGCTGCTGCTGCTGCTGCTGCTGTTGTTGTTGTTGTTGTTGTTAGGTTCCACGAAGTCGGGTCCAACTCATAGTGATTCTCATAGGATTTTCAGTGGCTGATTGTTTCGGGCATGGATTGCCACATCTTCCTCCCGTTTTTGCAGTGCAGGGTCCTCAGAGAGTACGGAGCAGCACTCTACCCACTGAGCTAAATCCAAGCCCACTTGGAATCTACAAACAGCTCAATACTAAAGGCCATAGATGGAAGAAAGGGGGCGTCAGAGGGGGAGTAAGGTTCATAGATTTGAGATAAGCAAATTATATAAGGCTTGTCTTCAATGGCCTAGACTTTATTTTTCTCCTTATTATTTCTCAGACCATGTTCTGCAAACACTAGTTCCCTGGGATTTGCTTAACATTCCATGAAAGTGTTCAGTGGTCCCCAAAGTCTGGAAAAGGCAGGGACTCCCAGGATCTGGAATATGTCCTGGGGATTCAGATGCTCCAAAAGAGAGCTAGAGTGCATGGCAGCTCCTCAGATTTCTTTGACTCAGGAATCCACATCCTCACAGATCTTAGGTGGAATTCTTCACTCCAGAACTCCAGAGAATGCCACTTGAAGAAAATCGGCGTGGGGAGAGTTTTGGAAGGAGAGTTAAAATGGGTGGTGAGCAGGAGCACCACTTTAAAAGTTAGAATCTGGCACACAAATCTGATTTCGTCAGCATCCCTCCCTTGCTCTCTGGTTTGCTGTACTGGTTCACACCTGCTATTTGCAGTCCCATCTGACCTGAGGTGGTGTGAAGTGAGGAGGAAAAGAGGAAGGGGCTCATTACAGTTCCAGAAATTCCTTCTGCGGAGCCACAGGTCTCTGCATTTTTGCTTGCTTTCCCCATATCGTTGTTGTTAGGTACCATGGAGCTCAGGTCTGACTCAGAGTGACTCTCATAGGGTTTTCAAGAGTTGGTTGCTTTAGGAGTGGATTGCCAGGCCCTTCTCCAATTTTTGCAGTGCTAGAGATGGAACCCAAGTCCTCAGAGAGTGCAGAGCAGGCGCCATACCAACTGAGCTAAACCCCAACCCAATAGAGAGATGCCAAATACACACTTGAATCAACTCTGCCATTTACCCACCCAAGCCCTACTCCAGGGAACGAAGGAATCAAATTCCCTGGGGAAAAAGATTTTCTAAGAAACAATCATGAGAACAATGGCACCAGGAAAGAGCACTTTATTTAGCATCACAAAGCCTGGATTGAGGTCTGCACTCTGCTAGTTTCTGCCTAGGAGGTCATGGACACTTGTTTTTTCATCCTTAAATATTATGGTTTTCTTTCCAGCTCTATATTAACCTGCCTTATCTGCTTGGGATAATGGAATGTGACAATGCCTGTGAACCCGAAAGGCCTCATACAGAAACAAAGTATTACCTTTGTAATTACTATCTAATTATCCCATCAACAAAGAGGTTACCTAATGGGGAGCCAGACTGGCTGGGGCAGCTCAAGGTGGAGGAGTGTGGCTTGGCACTGTCTACAATACACAGGATAAATTTTGGAGTCAGAGATCCAAGGATCAAGGCGTGGCTCCTACAAAAGAGGGATTTTAATAGTAGCCTCCCATAGGCTTCTTGTGGGAATTAAGTAAGAGATTTCCAGAAGACTGCTGAGTGAGCATCCAATAAATGTTAACCATTCTCACTCTTAGCATTTTATTCATCTCTTGGCGACTTACTGAAAGAACTGAGAGAGAGGCCAGGTAAGTTTCAAGAGGCAGCATCTAAGATGAAATGTGCCAGTGTTGCCTGGGTCTGCCTGTCCCCCTTGCACCCCAAGGTCACCATTGTTTGGTGCCATCGAGTCAGTATTTGACTCATAGGGACCCTATGTATAACAGGCGAAACACTATTGTCAGTACTTCTCTGCTATCCATAGGGTTTTCAATGGCAGGTTGAGTTTTGGGAGTGGGTTCCTGGGTCCATCTCCGAAGCCTACAGCACCTGGTGTTCCCAGGCAGTCTCCCATACAAGGACTAACCAGGTCCGACCCTGCTTAGCTTCCGAGATCTGACAGGATCAAATGCCACAGGGCTATGGCTGCAGGCTAGGTCACCACAGCCATGTGAAAATAAGACTTGAGAGAGGTAAAGAGAGGAATTCTTTCCAATCGCTTTTTGTAAAAAGTATTGAGATGAGTGGGCATGGGAAGATTTACATACAGAGTCTTTTTGATGCTTTTTGGAATTTACTTTTAGGCTAGGATAAGGTAGCCAGCTAAGCAGAAAAGGACCCTCAGAATCAGATATTTGAATGGTGTTTGTTGGTGGCAGAGCCTTCATGTTGACACCTGATCTGTAGCAGCTTTGTCCTCATAGGCTCTTTAACTGAGCAATCAGATGCGGTGTTCTAACCATGGGCGTTCAGAGGAGGAGGAGTGCCAGGCTCTGTTCGTTTTCCTCTCTCAAAGCCAGGCATTGAAGTGCTGGTGAGCACAAAGCATTAAGGAAATAACTGGTCTGATCCAATCCCAGAAATCACTATTTTGGCAATGGCCAGAGAGGAAACAGAAGCCAGTGAAGTGAAGATGCCGAAGGCATGGTGTCTCTAGTTTTAAACCTGTCAGCAGAAGAAATACAGGAAAACAAAACAAAACAAAAAACAACAAAACAAAACAAAACAAACAAACAAAAAAACCCCCGTATCTCTTCCTTTTTGATGGGAGTCTTTTTAGACTTAGAATAAAAAGAAAAACTTTAAATCCCTCATCAGTTAACTAAGTCAAAGAAACTGACTTAAAGTTCTCTCTCTCTCATGTTATTCCATAAAAGGTTAATAAACTATGGTCCATAGGCCAAATCAATTTTGCTGCCTATCTGTATAAATTAAGTTTCTTGGAGGAACATATCTATGCTCATTCATTTATGTCTTACCTATAGCTGCTTTATGCTAAAATGGTAGAATTACCCTATGACCCACAAAACCTAATACATTTTCTATCTGGTCCTTTATGAACAAAGTTTGCTGACCCTTGGTCCATACTCATCGGTCAATCGAGGTCATTCTCATTTTCATTTCTTTGCTTAAAATTCATAAATGAAATACAGTTGTTCCTCTGATAAGTCCAGATTTTAAATGTTTTAAAAGATCTACAAACAGACCTCTCCCCACCATGCTCCCTTCATCTGTCCAGTGTGACCTCCTCACATTTTCTACTCCAGATTCACAAGAGGACAAGTAATCTAGGTCCTCTCTAGTTCCAAAGAGTCACATGCACTTTTGTCTCTAAGCCCTTGCACATGTTCTTATTCTATCGAGAACATTCTTCCCCATCTTCCCTGACTCTCTTCACCAAGGTTGTGTTACATTTTTCTCATTGCTGAGAAGCTCTTAAGTTGATCTATTCATTCTGCTTCTTCAGGTGTCAGTTTTGCTTCTCTTTCTTTTATGGCCTCTACATTCCTCAAATGGTGATTGTTAAGTGTTCTCCATTTATATACTTGAAATTATGCATTTGTTTGTGCTACTCACTGGAGTGGGACCTGGCATTGTAGAGTTCAGTGAGAGTTCATAGTCCAGGCATTTTTGTAGCTGATCGTCTTAGAATGCCCATTCCCTGCCATACTGAGTCAAGCTCTCACATTCTGCACTCTAACCTGCAGGAAGATACCTCCCTCGTTCTTGCTTGGTTTAGGAGCAAGGGTTTCAGGAGCCAGTTGTCTTGATTTGATATCCAGAGAATTCCCTTTCCATTTAATCATGGACTGTCTCCTATTTCTGCCTTTTCTTCTTCTAGGTATGGAATACTCTTGAAGGAGATCCATTTCAAGAATAGAGTATTTCTTATCATCATGTAAGAACACATGTTTTCTTTCTTTAAAAATCATATTTTCTACCATTTCTAGGGATTTGATACAGAATGATTAAGCCTGTAGTAGGCACTCTGTCAACTTTAAAGAGAAGATAGTGTTTATTATTATTATTTTTTGATAAACTCTAATCCCCACAACATTTCTTTTTCATCATTTAATAATGGGCACCTATCAAAATCTAAAATATGACAGTTGCTCAGTAATTGTGGTGTATGCGTGTATGTGTGCATGTGCGCATACACGCATTGCTGAAGATAAAGCCTAGGACTTTATGCATGCTAAGCCAAATGTTCTCCCACTGAGCACACCCTAGCTCAATAAACATTTATTGAATAAAACAATAGAGAAGGGTAGATTATTGGTGGCTGCTGTTTGCTCCTAGGAGAACCAATAGCAACCAACATAATCAGTCCTAGCATTCAGTTTACAAAGATCAAAAAAAGAAAATAAATAAAGATAAAAAAAAAGAACAAAGAATCTTATACAAAATTTCTCTACATGTTTTAAAATCACATTATGGTCCATTTTTGTAACTGGGAGAAGCTTCCTGATTTTTAATGGGTGTCCTCACAGCAGTAAAGTAACTGAAGGATGAACTTGAGGCAAAATCAGGAGGAAGACAGACACACAGTCATGTCTTCCTGTCAGGCTTTCCCCACTGATATGCAGTGGCATTGTGTGTTAGTCAGCTCCGTCATTATAACAAAGTACCTGAGATAACCAACTTATAAAGGAATTTATAATTTGGCTCATAATTTGGCTCACAGTTTTGGAAGTTCAAGTCCTAGATTGATTGGAGCTATTCTTTGGATGTATGGCAAGGCAGCATATCATGGCAGGACCCTGTGGAGGAGAAAATTGCTAACTCATGGCCAGGGAACAAAGAGAGGAAGAGAATTAAGTTGCACAACTCCCTTCCAAGGTACACCTCTAATGACTTAGGCTGTCCCACCTCTAAAAGTTTCCACCTCTTCCCAGTGGCATCAGGCCTTTCATACATGGGCCTTTGGGGGACATTCAATATCCGAACTATAGCACATGGATGTCCTTATGGTGATCCCATTTCAATCAGAAAAATCCCAATTCAGCCCTCCCTAAGGTAGACACTGGCAGCCCTATCTAGCACACTCATATTGGCAATACTATATTTTCCCATGATATTTGCTCCCACACATCAGAACTTGCTTGTCTTGTACTTCTTTCTGACTAGCATCTGTTGTCAACAAAATAATCTCCTATATCAGTCTTCTATTTGTCTAAATTTTGAATCATTGTGGCACCATTGGATAGCAGCTATAAATATAAGGTAAATACAAGGTTATCTGTTTATATAGAGGGACAATATATAGCCAGCATATAACTAGAACACCAAACCCTTGAAGTATGCTTTCATGGTTAAGTAGCATATGTGAGTTTAAACTGCATTAGAGGAAAGTCAAGAAAAATATTTAGGTTTTACTAGGATGTGGGTATTAAAACAGTTAGAAGATAGTTTTCAAAAGGATAGAGAATGAAAATACCTTGCTAATCATGCTACCAAATAAAATAAGCTCACAATTTAATGGCATACATTTCTCAGCTACAGGTTTTGATTGGTTGGTTGGTTGGTTGGTTGATTTTTTTGAGTCTCGCTGTGTAGCCCCAGCCATCGTGCAACTTGCTACTTAGAGGAGGCTGGCCTTGAACTCACGCTGATTCTGCCGCCTCAGACTCCCAAATGCTGGGATTACAGGTGTGTGTCACCATGCCCGGCTGTCAACTACAGTTTTCTGGGAAACTTCTAAAGACCATACTTTACCCTTGAAATAGAACTAGGTTGCACTCAACAGGCAGAACAAATTTGGTGACAAGGATCTGCCCCCGTGCAGGTGTCTGTTTTATTTCCAGTCTCCCAACTGGGCAATATTAGGGTCTTTTCCCAAAATGCCAGGCTTAAACATAAATCACAGAGGCTGCAAGAAGTCATCATGTTGCATCACCTCTCTTCAGGTACATCTAAAACCACGCCAAAACATATGGCTACCCCTTTTCTTTAGAAACTGAGAGGTGTGCTCATAGAGATCAAGCCCTGGCCCTGCCATTTCCATGTTTTCTTGGTATGCATTGAAGCTGCACTGCTGAGGTACCATCTCTTTAGTGGCTTGACATGGAGAAAATTCTTTCCTTTGTGAGAAAGGGATGAAAGTTCATTCCGATAAGCCCACCCCCTCCTGCCTGATCATTTTCAAGTCTAGCAAAGCCAAATAAAAAACACCCAGCTTGGTTTTTAGCTCCAGTTTTGATGTAAAGCATTTGAAAAGCATCACCTCTATCCTTACAACCAGACAAGCCTGGAGAAAGTTAAACAAATTTTTTGGACTCATCCAAGAACTGGTGTCTCAGAGCAAACCCTCAGCGTGACATCTGGCAAAACAGGCGCTGCTGAGTCAGAGGTAAGATCTGCTTACCCAGAAGCAAAAGCTGCAGGAGCCCAAAGCTGGCAGGGGTTCTCATGTGGCCATGGTGATTGTGATGATTTCCTGGAGGCTGAGGATGGACCAGTTTGATAGCAAGCATTCCCGGTGGGAGCTCAGTCTTAGGAAAGAGCCCACTGAGTCAGGGGCTTTATTAGCTCTAAGAGCAGGAAGCAGACCAGGTTCTTCAGTAAGGATCCGACAGAGAACTTCTCTTTGCTCTTGCAGGGGGAGAAGCACGGAAATCTTTGGGAAATAACCCAGCATATTCTCCAAAGCAAAGGTTTATTCTGTAGGAGAAGAGACTTTGTCAGAGCCCTCACCCAGCTAGGGGAAGGGAGTTTTAGGAGTTTCACCCAGTCACATGCCCTTTGGCCCAGAAGCCAAATTGGAATAATATGAGAAAAAAAATTAATAATGTAGTATTAGATTAAAACCCTAGGGATAAAATAAATATCCATAAGTCCACATAGATGCAAAAAATGATGGAGTGGATTAATATACACACACATACATATGAAAAAATTGCCATACAGAAGAATTCCAGATAACTAAGGCAGATATTTGGTGAAGTAGACTAACTGCCTCCTTACTGGGCATGGGGCACCAAGTGACTTCTTTCCATAGAATGTGGTAGGAAAAGGGTGGGGGAGAAGAGTAACTTCTCAGTTGAGAAATCCAACAACTTCTATCTCTGCCAATGCTTAAGCCAACACTCAGCACCGATGGGTCATGTTATGGCATGTGCCCTTGATACGGTATGATGATGGTACTTCCACCCTGTGGACTTCCTCTCCAAGACACATAACTCCAGTGTCATCAGCAGAAGAACAATAAACAAATCCCAGCTGGAGAACAGTCTGCAAAATACCTGATTAGTACCCCTCAAAACTATCAAGATCATCAAAAACAAAGAAAGGTTAAGATATCGTCTGCTGTGGTTTGAAAGCATATTTCCACCCAAATTTCAGATTGACTCCTCATCACAAGATTGATGGTATTAATTAACCTGTTAACACACAGCATCCTATTTATAGGACATTGACTCATGCGTTATAAGGAAATGGCACAATACTGTGGTTTCCATTAGACTAAACATAAAAGCAAGTAGCTGGCAGGGGATAAGTTTGAGATATTGTACGATAATATGTGCATGTGTGCAAGGCTGATATAAATTCTGAGGAATAATTGGTGAATTTGTTACTGTCCTATATATAGGGCCTCGTGCATTAATGGGTTAAGTTGTGTGTTAGGGGTATGGGGGAGCAATTAAGCTGTGAGGGCTCCACTTGGAAGCAGAGATCCCTCACCAAACAACTAATCTTCTAGCACTATAATTTGGAATTCCCAGCTTTTCTAACTGTAAGAAATCAATTTCTATTATTTATAAGTTACCCAGTCTCAGCTGTCCTGTTATAGCAGCACACACAGACTGAGACACTATCACAGCAAAGAGGAATCTAAGGAGATATGATGAGTAAATATAATGTAGGGTCCGAGGTGGAATCCTGGAACAGAAGAAGGTCTTTGGATAAAACTAAGGAAATCTGAATAAATTACTGACATTGGCTAACTACAATGTATCAATATTGACTCATTAATTGTGATAAATATATCATACTAAGATGATAATAAGAGAGAAAATTGTGTGTGTGATAAATGAGAACACTGCATTAGCTTTATAACTTTTCTGTAAATCTAATATATTTTATAAAATAAACACACAAAAGATTGAAAATAGACTGCTGTCTCTCACCCTATGCAAAAATCAACTTAAAATGGATCAAAGATCTTAATGTAAGACCTAGAACTTTGAAACTACAGGAGGAAAACTAGCAGAAACATCTAAACATCCAGGCATAGGAAAGGGCTTTCTGAATAGGACTCCAATAGCTCAGGAAATAATAGCAAGAACTGACAAATGGGATTATACAAAACTAAAATGCTTCTGCACAGCAAAGGAAACAATCAAAACAGTGAAGGGACCATCTACAGAAAGGAAGAAAATCTTTTCCAGCTATTCATCAAACAGAAGATTAATATCCAGAATATATAATGATCTAAAAAATTAAACACCAAAAGAATAAATGGGCAAATGAACTGAAAAGATATTTCAAAAGAACTACAAATGAAAAATAAATACATGAGAAATGTTCAATATCTTTAGCTATCAGGGAAATGCAAATCAAAACCACACTGAGATTCTATCTCACCCCAGTGAGAATGGCTATACTTAAGGAAACAAAAAACAACCCATGTGGGGGTGAGGGAAAATGAATCCATATGCACTGTTGGAGCAATGTAAATTAGCTCAGCTACTATGGAAATCAGTATGGAGTTTCCTCAAAAAATCTAAAAATAGAACTACCATATGATCCAGCCATACTTCTCCTGGGTGCATATCCAAAGGAGTCAAAATCAGCACACAATAAGGACACCTTCACACTCATGTTTATTACAGCACTATTCACAATCACCAATTTATGGAATCAACCTGGGTGCCTATCAGTGGATGAAAGGATAGAGAAAAGATGATGTATATACACAATGGAGTTTTGTTGTTGTTGTTGTTAGGTGCCCTAGAGTCGGCATCTGACTCATAGTGACCCTACATACAACAGGTGAAACACTATTGTCAGTGCTTCTCTGCTTTTCATAGGGTTTTCAATGGCTGATTATTTTGGGGGAGTGGGTTGCCAACAGCACCTGGTGTTCCCATGTGGTCTTCCATCCAAGTACTAACTAGGCCCGCACTACTTCACTTCAGGAGATCTGATGGGATCAGAAGCCACAGTGCTACAGCTGCAGGCAACGGAGTTTTAGTCAACCATAAAGAAGAACAAAAACAAATCATTTTTAAGAAAATGGATAGAACTAGAGGTCATCACTTTAGGCAAAATAACCAGTCTCAAAAAGACAAATGTCACATTTTCTTTCATCTGCAGAAGATAGGGAGAAAAAGACGTGACTAGGCAGCATAGCAAGTTCAAGGCCAGCCTGGGCTACACAGCAAGACTCTGCCTTAAAAAAAAAAAAAGACATGAAAGTAATGACAGTAGAAGTAGAAGTGGGACTTTTAAGGAGGGGAAGGGGATGGGGGAAAGAGAAGGCAGGTTAAGAGAGGGTAATGGAGGGTGAATATAATCAAAGGATGTTCTATGTGTGAGTGAAAAGTCTCAATAAAATTCATTATTTTGTATAGTTAATATACACTAATTTTTAAAAGTTCATTGTAAAATGGAGAAAAAGAACCCCAAACAAAACAAAATGAAACCTCAACTCACCTTAGAATCAGCGATCAAAATCTAGTAATACCCAGTGTCTAGCACCCCTGCCCAGCTGGGTCTTTCATTATATCCAACCTCATCCCTCATCTCTAATTTCTTCTTCTGATCCCTGTCTTTAACCCCAGCTCTGTCTTGTGTTCATATAATATCATAAGTCCTAAGCACATGACATATATGTATATGTATTTAATATATGATCTGATGTTACCTTCCACTTTGCTCTCAGAGTTCAGCATGAAAGAAGAGACTTAGAATAATTACCGGCAAGATGATGTGCAGGACATCAGACTTATTAAGGCTTCAAGTTCAGTAACTCTTTGCCAGCACAGAATTTCCCAGCTGAAACTGTACTGGTGAGCATGGACATTTTGATGCTGACTATACCAACCCTTCTTTTTTGCCTTTCTTTTCTTTTTTTCTTTATTTCCCCTTTCTCTCTCTCTCTTTCTTTTTTCCCTTCCTTCCTTCCTTCCTTCCTTCCTTCCTTCCTTTCTTTCTTTTCTTTCTTTCTTTCTTCTTTCTTTGTTTCTTCCTTTCTTCTCTCTCTCCCCTCTCTCTTTCTTTTTCTTTCTTTCTTTTTGTGGTGCTGGGTATTGGCCCCATGGCCTTGCATATGCTAGGTGAGCACTGTACCATCAAGTCATACCTCTAGTCCTAAATTGGTAGTTTTCTACAATAGCATTCGATGATCATTTATATTTGGGGAGTTTTAGGTCTGAAATTAAAAACTTCAACAAGTTTCTTTAGGACAGAACTTCTCAGATCTTTTAATAAGATAATCCAAAGGAGTACCTAATATGGAAATGTAGACAGCAGCAGTTCTCAGACTTATTTCATTATGGATTGTTGTTGTTGCCTATTCGTGTCATGAGGTGTAATGAAAGAGCATTTCAGAAACACTATCTTCGAGGCATGAATGGCCCATTGTACTGATGATGGAATCAGCACCTGATGTTTGCACATGAGTTAGGTATAACCCAATGGCATAGCCCTAAGCCTGCTTCTCTCAAGCTTGCCTGCATGGACTCTCTTGCCTGGTGTTATGAAGAGGTGATGTTCCGGGGTGGAGATCAGGCAAAGCAGATGTGCACAGCAGTTTATTTCCTTGATTTCCAAAGCCACTGGGCATACAGGAGAGGCAGGTAAGTGCTCAAAAGCATCTTCCATCTAGGCCTGTGTGCAACTTTTCCTTGCACTTTCTTGGACCGTGTCTGTGGACCATGTGGAGCTTGCCTCCTCCAACATGGGTGGCTCCTCCGGTGACTGCTCACTCATTTGTAAGTAGATGTTCTGCTTTCTGTGTCCATAAACTAGAGAAGGGCTCAGGGACAGTGGAACCAGGAGTGTTAGCCCAGTCCCACCTGGAGGGAGAGCTCTGCGTGCCCTCCATGTCCTCAGTGGCCAGCTGGACTTGCGGCTCACCTCTTCTGAGTCATGAGAGGGCAAACCTACTGCGGTATCAGGCTTCCTGGGGGTCCTTTTCTCACCCCTTCACTATTTCTGAGTCAGTTTCTTCTCAAGTGCTCCATTTTCCTGAATTTACTAACTTAACTCAATTTACATTTCTCAATGAACATCAGGAAATTTGTCTCACAAAATGGATTTCTCTTTTGGACAATATTGGACAAAAATTCTCCACTGGTCATTGATGTAGTATTGTATTCTCAACATCCCTATGGAGAGAGAGGAAATATTTCTGTGTGAAAATAACATAAGGAAACCAAATAGAGAACCTAGAAGTAAACTAATGTTACTATTTTATTGAATATCCTTATGCTAAATTCCTTAAAATAAATTGGATTTGAATTTCATCTTTGAGGACAATGATTACTATTTTCTCCATTGTATGCAAAGGAAATTAGTCTGCAAGAAGCCTACAAGACTTGGCAATGTGACTAAGCTGTACTTGACTTAGGTCATCGACACCAAAAACAACTCTTCCCTATAAACGCTCATGTGTATATTTCTCTGGGGTGTTCCAATAGATGGTATGCTTGGCAGAACAGAGCCTCTCAAATTGGGATGAGGAGAGCAATCAATACAGGTTAAAAGTTGGTTGAGTGCTACCCTGCACTCTTTGAGGCCCTGGGTTTGATCCCCAGCACCACTGCAAAAACAGAAGAAAGACATGGCAGCCCACTCCCAAAACATTCAGCCATTGAAAACCCTATGAATAGAAGCACTGACATAGTGTCGAGCATGGCACAGGGTTGGGGAGTGTTTCATTCTGTTGTCCATTGTGTTGCTATGAGTCGGACTTAACTCATGGCACCTACAAAAAACTCAACAAATTTTTAAAGGACTACATAAATATCTAAACATTAATAACACAGACACTATATTACTATATAATTTCCAATATTCTTAAAGTATGTTGCTGCCTTTTAAGGTTGATTTATAAGTGGCATGACACTGACTCCGCAGCACCTAACAACAACAACAACAGTAAGTAGCATGCAGATGGCGGATGCAAAATCATCCAGCTTCTCTACTTTAGTAAAGGACATCAAGGGGGCATCTGATGTTGATTCTGTATGCGCACCAAATCCAGAACACTGCCATCTAAGGCTTTGGTCCATGGGGTGCTGTGGAATTACTTATAAGGCAGCATATTCTGGAGGTCTGATGTCATTCGAACTGGAAGGACATGGTAATGAAATTATTCCTCCTAACATGTTCAGGTCTATTAAAAAATGCATCAAAGAATTCCCATTTCATCTGAAATGGGCTTGTCACTATAACCTAATTGCAGTGTCTGGGCGTCAGGAGGAATGTAGCCATCTTGGATGATTTTCAGAATTAATAATTTAAGTTTCCTATTTCTACTTAATCTCCATAGATTAGTGCATTACACTTATCCCTTTACAGTTTGCAAATTTGTCTAATTATTGTTCTTGGTACCTTCATGCCTGACCTTCTTAAATGTGTTCATTTTGATCTATGGGAAGGATTGCTGAGCTAGGCTATCCATTGTAAGGAAAAACTTTGTAGGGCCAATTTACTAATAAAACCTGGCGTGATGCTTGCTGCAAAGATGCTGTCTGTCAAAGGCTTAATCAGGGAGAATACTCTTGCCCACTGTGGTATCCGGGAACGTCATTGTTTATGACTTCAGGGAATACTGTCTCGTTAATTTAAGGGATAAACTGTAAGAGACCCCTTCAGGAGAAGTATATAAAGGGCTGAGGATGAAGCGTGTATTTAGGGTTCCTTTCAATTACTCTATTTCAGTAAAACCTACAGGTGAATTACAGGAAATCTTCTAGATTGAAGGTTTTGGGGGAGCTGGTTGATGACCTCTAACCAGTGTATAGCACCCACACCTGGCCCTGAGCAGTTAAAATTACAATTTGCATTGGGAATTTGGTCAGTAATAGAGAAGCTACCATAAAGACCTGTACTATCTAAAGTGGGGGTTCCCCATCAATCTGGTCTCCATCACCTGGGAGCTGTTAGAAAAGCAGAAACTCAAACCTTATCCTAAACCTCCTGAATCAGAACCTACATTTTAATAAGGTATTTAAGATATTCATATCCTCATTAAAATTTGAGAAGCTCTAGTTTGGAGCACTTATCTCTGAAGTGGGGTGCACTTACCTCAAGGGACACTGAAGGACATCTGTTGGGGAGTACAGAACAATAATAAGAGCTTTTTTATCTTCATATGCTTGCATAATTTCTATCTTGTGAACCTTAATAATATGTGTCATGTCATATAGTAATACATCAATAAAACTTATAAATAAGTATATTCACCGTGCATGTTCCAGTTTTTTTCTCTTGATAGAGGTACATACTCAAAATACTTGCCTTATACTAGTCTTTCTCAGAGTATGATCTTCAGATTGCTTTCAACAGGACATGGTAGGGCCTTACCATTTAGATCTTGAGGTCCCACTACAAGCTCCTGAAGCAACCTCTGAGGGCTGGCATCCCAAATCTGCTTTCCAAACAAGTTTCACTGACAATTCTTCTACACTGTACTTCATGAAGCTTGATCTTACTGTGTTAGACCATCTTCTGCCTGCCTCGTCTGGAGGGTGATATTAGATGGTATGTATTTTCTCCCTAAAATGTAATCAATTGTCCCATATTTCTCACTTGGTTCAATATTCACTCAGCTGTCTGTATTTTCATTCTATCATTTGATGGCATTTATGTTGTTGTTAGGTGCTATCAAGTCAGTATCTGACTGATAGCGACCCTATGTACAACAGATGAAACATTATTATGCTTCTCTTTTATTCATAGGGTTTTCAATGGCTGCTGTTTGGGAATAGGTTGCCAGGTCCGTCTCCCAAGCCTATGGCACCTGGTGTTCCCAGGTGGTCTCCCATCCAAGTACTAACCAGGTACAACCCTGCTTAGCTTCCGAGATCTGATGGGATCAGATGCCACAATGATGTGGCTGCAGGCTATGACATTTATAGTGTGTATATATTATTGTATCATTTCACAATATTTAATAAAAGTAGTGATAATACAATTTTGGAATATCTTCCAGGCCCTTTGGATATATGATATGAACAAAAATAACAGGAGCATCTCTACATATCTTTCTATCCTGGAGTTCATTGATACCTGCCCTTGAAAACTTTCCTGTTGGCTTCCAAGCCTGGAGGTAACAGCTCAAATCAAATGGAGCTGGGAAACCAACAATTTTTGAGGCTGTTCATAAAGGTGCCATTTCTTAACATCTTTTCCAAGACAGGGAAGAACCAAGCATGAATTATCATAGATTCTACAAGTGCTTTCACTTTGAAGGAACCCAAACATATTCTTGACTTTCCGGAAGGCCCAAGAGCTAATTTTGGCTGAGATCAGCCAGCCCTCTGCATGCTCCTGATTTTCTTATTTTCTCTCCACCTGGCTTAGACAATGAGCAAACTCCATATACAGTCCTTCATGATAGCATGGGGCCCAGAGATAAATGAGGCATATTTCTCATGTACAGTAGTTTGGAGTGTCATGTGAAAGTGGCACATAACCAGCTGAGTATTGTAAGATGCATAAAATATAAACAATTGAATTCTGAGAAGAATCTATGGGAATACCCAACGAGAGAGCCATTTAATTTCTCTTGGCAAGACAGTGAGAGGAGGAAAGATTGCACAGCCAAGAGTCTCACCAGCTAGGCTGAGCTGGGAAGGACAAGAGGAATTTTACCAGATGGAGAAAGGACAGGCAGTTCAGAAAGAAGCTGCACCATTTCTAGTCTCAGTCCCTGTTTTACATAGTTTTTATACAGTGCAATGTGGGCTGATCTCAATCTGTCACCATTGTCATCACCAATGTTATTGGTATCTTACTATGTGACTCCTACGTGTGCTTTTATGAGTGCTTTTAAATTTAATTCTGAAAACTTCCCTGAAGTTATGTCCTGTGGTTGTTGTTGTTGTTGTTGTTGTTGTTAGGTGCCCTCAAGTCAGTGTCCAACTCGTAGCAACTCTACGTATAATAGGTGAAACAGTGTTGTCAGTGCTTCTTTGCTATTCGTAGGGTTTTCAATGGCAGATTGATTTTTGGGAAGAGGTTGCCAGGTATCCTTCTCCCAAGCTTATAGCATCTGGTGTTCCCAGGCAGTCTCCCATCCAAGGACTAACCAGGCCCGACCCTGCTTAGCTTACAAGATCTGATGGCACAGTGCTGTAGCTGCTGGCAGTTCTGTGATTATCCCCATCTTAAAGGTGGGGAAATTGAGGCATAAGACATATCAGATACTGGCCTGAGGTCATATAGCAAGTAAGGCAACTCATGGGATTCAGACTGAGGTAGTTAGACTTACAATGTCCCTAAAGATGATTTGTTCTCAACTGGTCATTGATGTCACTAACAAAGCACACATCTATTAATAGAGCCAAGTGCCACAACTATGACTCTGAATACCAAATTAACTCTCTAAGTGAAGTTAAGTCCATAGGTTGGTGCCCCTGGTGACCAGGCTGAAGTTCTCTTTACAAAGCTCCTCTGTGCTATATCATTTTTGTTCCTGAGAGAGGTGATTTGACAACATGCTTCCAATTGCCCAGCAATCAGCCACTAGCTCTAGAAATAAACCTTGCTACTATTTGGAGAGCAATAAAGGGAGCCCCCGATGGCTAGGTATGGCTAGGTATTGGCAGGAAGATGTGGAGCCCACCAGTGTCTGAATGCAACCTAGGCTCTGTTAACCACTGTTGACCTAGTGGGGCTGCAAATTTGGTCCCCATCCAATGAGCTGTTTGGACTATGAATCTGTGTCTCCCAGACTGAATATGGTCCTTTTCCCTAGCACTAAATTTCTCCTAAAATTTATTTTTCAAAACATTATTTTTAATGTTAAACAACCCCAAAATGCATTTTTCATGTTTATTGCCAGTGCATAAAATTACAATGCTGTGAACATTTTTAGCAGCATACCAATATCGTGATCCATAATTTAAAAGGTGACTTTAGTGTGGCAATAAATTTCATGAGACACTGAAACCTCTGCAGAAAGTATACAAATTAGGGATGGCCATTGAGCCAACATTTGGGGGGATGTGGGTAATTACTATGCTTCCACCATGAGAGAGAACTGTGGGGGCAGTGAGTTTCTGCTCTACAGCAGAACTGTTGGTACAGGAAATAATGAGGACTGGCGCACAGTCTCCCATAGGAAGATGGCGGTAACATAGAGGACATATAGTGAGAATGATGGGGTTGGGTTAGTAGACATATGCCTTCACCTATTTCCCCTCAGTTAGAAAAGGGAAAAAAAATCAACACACACACACACACACACACACACACACACACACACACACACACACATAGTTGAATCTACCAGAAGGTGAGCGCTCTGTGTCTGGGGTGGGCTATTAGTCCTCACCAGCTGAGTTTCACAGTTTGAATTTTTTTTTTTTCTTCTGCATTTTCACTCTCCTGAGGTCCTGACCAATTGCCACTTTGTCGGTGAGCTTTTTTAATTTTCAAGGAAGGTAGATGGTGTGTGAAACAAATCAATTGCTTTTTCAGAAACCACATCTGCATGGATTCTCACTTTAGCTTCTGCCAAGCTGGAGGCAACTTGGATTTTTTTTTTTTCTCCAAAAGATACGAGGTCCAATTAGGAAGCCAAGAACACGGGAACAGTTTCATCAGGCACAGAAACCACGGAAAGATCATTTTCTTAGCAAAACGCAAAGGTCGAAAGAGGCAGGGGAGAGATTCTAGACAATGCGCACGTGCCTTGCAAATGGACACCAAGGTCTCCGGTTCCCTGTGTGGGATCACGAGAAGAGACTTCCTGACAGCAGGAAAATAATTACCAAGTGAAAAGCTGTAATGAAGCCATGGCAATTAACATACCCAACCAGTTGCAGGGCTGAAGCCACCAGCTTGCCCATGGGCCTATGTGCGCGCACACACACACCCCAGATTATGTGTTTAAGATGACTCCTCACATTGGTATCATTGCTCTATTTAGGCTAATGATGCCTGGGACAATCAGCGCTATCAGTGCTCTGAAAATGATAAGTACCATATAGAAAGGCCCCCCGGGGAAATTTGGCCTGTGAAGGCTTTTCAGGTCTGATGGATTTTTTTAATCTATCTGCCAGACTGCTTTGAAAGCTAAATAGATGCCCATCAACAGGCTGTCTGTCAATGATCAACAACTTCACATATTTTGCTTGTGTTGACATTTTTGTTTCAGTTTAATGGGTTATTTGCCAGATGTCTGCTGTCCTATTAGGGACTCTTAGCACATCAAGTGAGTATTCTTTGGGCCGGTTTATGTGCAAAATGGGGTGGCCCTTTGTCTGTACCTATTTCCTTTTAAATGGTCTGAATTAACTCATGGGTGTGTTTTAAGGGGATGCGTGTCCATGCCTCTCATGAATGTGGATGCAGAACTATGGAGGGTGAACACTGGCAACACAGTTTCTTCCTGTACATATAGCTGGGAATAGAAGATATGCTATGTCATGAAAAAGATATGAATTTGGCAAAGTTGAACTAAGAAATAATGGGAAGGTTAATCTTATTAGAAGCACCAGTGCAAGTATTCTTTACCATCTTGGCTTCTGAAGGTCGCAACATGTCTCTTCATGTCTGACCCAAAGGCTCAGGATGTTGGACTGTCCCAGAGCTGGCCTCTCGGGTTCCCTATTTTTTTTTTTTCTTTCTTTCTTTCTTTCTTTCTTTTTTTTTTTTTAGATATCTATTTCCTTAAGCCATCTTATTTACACCATGTCTTTAAACATTGTCTATAGACAATGCTTGTCAAATTTTATCCCAAATTCTGAATTGTTACTTTGACCAAATTCCATTCATCTGATTTTTCTACTTGTGTGAACTCATGCGTCCCAAACTTAACATGTCTTAGCAAGAAATTTCTAAACTTTCTGCCAAAGAAAATTTCTCCTATTCTCCCACATCTTGGCAAATGGCAGCACTCTCTATCCTGTTTCTTCTGTGGGTGGACTGGGATTCATCTATGAGGTCTTTCTTGGCCTTCTTCCCCGTGTCCCATTCATCAGCATGTCTGAACACAAAATACCCTTCATCTGTTTAATTTTCTCCGTCTCTTACTACCATCAACCACAATTTCCTACTTGGATTATTGCAATTGCCCTCCTAATTTGTCCTTTGATCTCTGCTCTTGTTCCTTGACAATCCACTTTTCACACCAGCAAAAGATATCTGTTTAAAAGATCAGTATATCATGTTAATTGTATGCCCCAAACTCTTTTATCAATGGCTTCATAACATATGTACAACACCTAGCTCCTTACTGTATCAGCCAGGGCCATGCCAACTTCTTCCTGTTCCTCTACCTACAGAATGCTCCAGAGATGTCCTAGAACATATCAACTTTTTCCTTTCAAGGGTTTTTGCCTTTGTCTCATTTGTTTGTTTTCGCAGCTTAGAATGTTCTGGCCTCATCTTTATATCCTGTTCTTTCTCCTCACTCAAGTTTCATGTTAGAGATTCCAGAATATCCTCCCCAGAATTTCCACCCCTAATTCCTCTAACACATCACAACGTTTCCATTTCTTTCTAATTCTTACCATTATCAGCAAGTGTTTTATTCATATATTATCTTTCTGGCCTATGACCTTGCCTGTCTCAGGTAAAGTACAAATTCCCTAGACCCTGTATTCCTCCCTATTGTATCACTGATGCTTTGAACAGTGATTGGAAGGTGTAACTTCTTAATAAATATTTGTTGACCAGATTGTTATTCATGAGAATGTAGGATTGTTTCATGTCCATGTCTCTCTGAAGTTCCTATATCAAAATCCTACCTCCTAATGTGATGATATTAGGAGAGAGAATTTTACAAAGCAATTGGGTCTTGAGAGTGAAGTCCTCATGAATGGGATCAATGCCTTTCAAAGATACACATTCTCTGCACTCTTCCACATGAAGATACAATGACAAAATGGCCATCTGCCAACGAGGACGAGTGCTATCACCAAACATCTGATCTGTGGGCACCTTGATTGTGGACTTTCCAGACTCTAGAACTATGATTAAAAAAATCCTGTTTAAGCAACCCAGTCTATGGTGATTTGTTATGACAGCCTGACAAAAACTGATACAGCCATGTAGTGAAATTTAACACAGAATTACATATATTCTTTTTCACCTAATAGAGTTTGGGGCCTTAATACCTTAACTAAATTGAAAACTTCTTGAAAATAAAGACTCTTGGATAATTCTTCATTAGGATCATTGCAGGTACCAATAAAGGCTCATTAAAGAACTAATATATAAACAAAGACTTCTTTTAGGATAGTCTTCCTATTGGATAGCCATATTTCCTAATTCTCTTCTGTTATATTCAACATAAAGCAAAACTGAAAATAAAAACGAAAACTTTGTTTATAGGGGATTAGATGCTTACCACAATATACTGAAAATTCAACAAGGGGATTAGTAGAAAAAGAAAGGGAAACAAGGAGAAAATTATACAAATCATGCACCAGACATATAAAATACAGATACGAAGACTGTTATAAAATACAGTTAGTACTTCTGTTAATTAATTTATTTACTCACTTGGTAAATAAATAGAGAGATCCAACTAAATGATGAGTCATAACTGTAGAACAGTGAACTTGAGACACTGTGCATCATCTTGGAGTTTGATTCCCTAATGACGAAGATAGGAAAGCATCCAGGTAATTACAACATAGGGGAAATAGTAGTCAGATGGATATAATAGGAGTTGGAGAAACACAGAGAAAGCTCAAATCCAGCCTAGAAGGTCTCAGAGAGCAATGCAGAAGTGGCTGGTGACATTGTGTTAATGGTATATTCATTACCTTTCAATGTACATAAGAACCACATAGGTAGTTAAAATGCAGATTGGCTATGCCCTCCTCAAGAAACTGGTTCATATGGACTATAAATCACATTTTGAGAAACTGTGCTTGATGAGTAAGATGAGATTCTTTTATTGTTTGGATATTAAGTATCTCCTTAAAGTTTATATGGTTCAAGTTTGGTTGCCAACATGGTATTATTGGAAGATGGTGGAAACTTGAAGAGGTGGGGCCTAGTGGGAGGTCTTCAGGCCATTGGATACATAGCCTCGAAAGGGACGGTGGGATCCCTAGCCCTTTCTTCTTTTTCTTTTTTGTGTCTTGGTCAAGAAGTGAGTGGCTTGGCTCTGCTATATATTCTTCACCATGATGGGCTGCCTCAACACAGGCCCAAGAGCAACCGGTCTACCCAATCATTGGCTCAAACTTCCAAAACCTTTTCTCATTATAACTTGATGTCTTAGGTGCTTGCTGGAGCAGCGGAAAGTTGACTAGCACAGGCTATTTAGAGTCACTTTGCCTCAGCTCTGCTCACACACTGTTAATATAGAACGTTTCTTTACCTCTCTCACTTCCATTTCCTCACCTGCATGAAGAGGAAAATAATACCAACCTCACATGGCTGTTGTAAAGACAAAGATAATAGAAGTAACACACAAACACTATATCTGACACACAGAAACCTTCAGTAACCATTATTGAAGTCAACATTAGTGAGTAGGAGCATCATCAATATTAGCATCAACCTAACACAGGAAGAGAAATCTTTCAAGCAGTTGAAACAAAATGTGGAAAAGCCAAGAGAATGTAGGAAAACTCACTGAATTTATAGCTGGAATGACCTATATAAGAGAACAATAATCTCAGCCATTATGTACGGTGTAAGATAGTCTAGACAGTGGTGGGTAAGCCCCGCCTGTTTTTATAACTAAAGTTTTATTGGTATACCCTGGCCCATTCATTTCTATATTGCCTGTGGCTACTTTGGTACTACAATGGTAGTTGTATTTATACAACAGAGATGAAAAGTTGGGACTGATTGCTCATAGTCTTCCAAGTCTAAAATGCTTACTATCCGGCCAATCCCTGGTCTAGAGGTAGTATAGCTTGGTGGTTAGGGATGTGTGTTCTGTGATCAGAAACATTAAGGTTTGACTACAAGCTCTGACGTTTACTAGCCAGGAAATCTTGGATAAGTGATTAACCTCTTTGTGCCTCAGTTTTTTGTTTTAGAAAATAAGGGCAATATTAACAGTACCTCCTTCAAGGAGTAAGTGTAAGGATTTTAATATTAGTTAATATATATAAAGTCCTTAGACTATAGCTTAGAAGAAATACTCCATGACTATTAGATGTTATTATTATAAATATGGGATAAGGTCTTTATTTGTTGGTTGGATTTGAAATGTGTAGGAAAAATTGCTGGCTATGGGCTGAGTCGAGGAAGATGAAAGCAGAACCAGTCTGCTATAGAAGAAGTAGAACAGCTAATGACTTAGAGCTCTCTGATTGTGCCCTTCCAAGGCTTTATTATTTCATATATGTGCATGGAAAAACAACAAGACTCTTCAAAAAGGTCTAGCAACAAACAAGCAATCAAATACAAATATGACCAAATTCTATTTATGTGAAAACTCCCTTTGTGTGTATGGGTTTTTAGGGGTTTTTTTTCACACATATAATTTTATTTTCTTGGCTTGGCCAACTTGCTGTCTGTTGCCTCAGCTGTGATGGCATGCTCTTAATAAATACTGTGTAAATTTATTTTTCTATTTTGGTTCTTTTAAATCTTTCTCCTCTTACACATCCAGGACCTGCCTAAGATGGCTCTGTTAGGTTTGCTATTTAAATGGTGATTAGTGTAAATACACGTTTTGAAGTCAAACAGACAGACCTGAATTGGAATTTCTTCTCTGTCCTTTACTTGCAAGTTGACCAACTTCCCTTAGCCTCAGTTTACCCACCTCTAGGCCTCATATCATAGGCTTGATGTGAGGAATTTATCAGATAACATATGTAAAGCTCCTGCCACAGAACGTGTAGGACATAAAAATTTCCCAATAGGTGATAACTACAGATATTTTTGTTATTAAAATTTGACACTTAGAATATTTTGGCTGGTATTTTTGAGTAATGCTGCTATGAAATGCCTCATTCTAAGTACTCAGCAAGTGAATAGATTCTGCCCTCCTAGGAACACCATATTTTTTTTTCTCAAAAACATTTAGGCATTTTCTGACTGTTATTAAATTAAAATGTTTATCCCTCAGGAGAGAAAACAATCAACTCCCACACCAATGCTATTTATGAAATAAAATGCTTTAGTTTTTTCCTGACTCAAATCCTCCTTTACATACAATCTCTTGGAAATAGAAGGATGTTTGGAATGATTTTCACACTGTATGTGTGTTAGTGGGCTGGGATTTAGCTCAGTAGAGCGCTGCACTGCAGTCTCTGAGGCCCCAAGTTCAATTCCCAGCACCGCAAAAATGGGAGAAGGACCTGGCAATCCACTCCCAAGGCAATCCCAAAACAGTCTGCCACGGAAAAACCTATGAGGGTCGCTGAGTCGGATACTGACTCGACGGCACCTAACAACAACACAACATGTGTGTTAGCATGTTTGTTTCAGAGCTAGATTGGTATTTGAGACTTGTCTTAAGAACCATCTTTTATCTCCTCTTGGAGAGAAGCCAAGACCATGGGGGGCTCCTGACAGTGGGGGATCCTCTGGGTCCTTATGATGTGGCTGCTCCAGCACTACATGTGTGGGGCTGGTGAAAGTCTCAACAGCAGAGACAGATAAAACCAAAACTTGGAAAGACATTCCTTCTCTTTCTTGAGAAAGATCAGACTTAGCCAGATACCAATAGGTCTTCTAGAATTCGGATGAACGCACACATTTTTTGGGGGATGTATACTTCTGTACATCCCTATTTCTATTGCATATTTTAAATTGTCAGTCAAGAAGCAGTCACTCTTAGGGAGAATCAAGTATCTGTATTTCTGTTGGTGTGATCCATATTTTATAGTCCAGTTTAATGGAAGAACTACTATTTTGAAATCAGGAATTGTGAGCTCTACTCAGTTTCTCCTCCAAAACTGACATCAGAAGTTCCCTCCTCTGGGGATGGTCTGACGTCTGATCTCACACACAAGCCCCACCAGGAGTAGGTCTTTTTCCAATATGATTGTATAATGTGGTGGACCTTCTGCATTCAAGTTTTTAGGCTATTCTGTGATTACCTAATTGTTTGTCTCTCTTTGGCCAGAAAGAGCCTTTTAATCTGGGAATTTCCTGTGCCCACTCTCATTTAGAGCTTCGGAAAATGCTCAGGAAAAGCTTAGTGAGTGATTAGGGAACATGGGACAGAGAAAGTAGAAAGACAACATCAAATGTGAAGCTTTTTTTTTTTTTTTTTAGCATATAGTTATAACAAAGAAAGGGGTTTTGTTATGACATTTTCATATATAGATAATATGCTTTGAGCATATTAACTACCTCTATTATTCTTTGCCTGTAGCTGTAGCCCTGTGGCATCCGATCCTGTCAGATCTTGGAAGCTAAGCAGGGTTGGGCCTGGTTTGTATCTGGATGGGAGACCGCCTGGGAACACCAGAAGCTGTAGGCTTGGGAGGAGGACCTGGCA
Source organism: Pedetes capensis (assembly GCA_007922755.1). Classification (NCBI taxonomy): domain Eukaryota; kingdom Metazoa; phylum Chordata; class Mammalia; order Rodentia; family Pedetidae; genus Pedetes; species Pedetes capensis. The sequence continues at coordinate 77,321 of VMDO01001562.1, forward strand.
ACCCCCTCCCAAAAATCAATCTGCCATTGAAAACCCTATGAACGGCAGAGAAGCACTGACAATCGTTTCCCCTGTTGTACAGAGGGTCGCTATGAGTCGGATACCAACTCTACGGCACCTAACAACAACAACAACATTATTCTTTATTTTCTTCCTCCTCCTCTCCCCTGTTCCTTTTCTTCTTCTATGTCCCTACAATTTCCCTTTTGAGTTTCAATCCCCACCCCCAAGTTTCTGCATATAAGTGAAAACATGAAATATTTGTCTCCCTGAGTCTGGTTATCTCACTTAACATGACGATTTCAAGTTCCATTTTATTACAAATAACATAATTTCATTCTTCTTTGTGGTTGAGTAAAACTCCATTGCATATATTTACCAGATTTTTTCTAATCCGCTCATCTATTGATGGTGCCTAGTAATTTCATAACTTGGCTATTGTGAATAGTGCCACTATAACCATGGGTGTGCAGGGGTGTCTATGGTATGCTGACTTTGGGCATATACCCAGAAGTGGTATGGGCTGTATCATAAGGAAGTTCTACTCTCAGTCTCTTGGGGAGCCTCCATGGTGATTTCTATAGTGGCTGCACTAATTTACACTCTCACCAGCAGTGAATAAAAGTTCCTTATTCTTGTATATTTGTCAGCATTTATTGTTTTTTGTTTTCTTTGTGATGGCCATTCTGACTGAGGGTAGATGGAATTTCAATGTAGTTATGATTTGCATTTCCCAGATGGCTAAGGATCTTGAGTGCTTTGTCATATGTTTATTGGCCACTTGTATTTGTTCATATGACCAAAAAACACCATTCATTTCCATTGCCCATTTATTGATTGGATTATTTGTTATTTTGTTTTTTAAATTTTTTGAATTCTTTATATATTCTAAATATTAATCCTCTGATGACTATTTGGCACAGAACTTCTCTAATTCCATAGGCTCTCTGCATTCTGTTGATTGTTTCTTTCTCTGCTCAAAATCTTTTTAACTAAATGAAGTTCCAGTTGCCTATTCTTGTGCTTATTTTCTAAGCTATTAGTGTCCCGTGCAGAAAAATTTTGCGTATACCTAAATCTTCAAATGTTTTCCCTATAGTTTCCTTTTGTAGTTTCTGGGTTTCAGATATTCTGGGTTTAAGATATTTGGTCCATTTTGAGTTGATTTTTGTACAAGGTGAGAGATAGGGATCTATTGTATAATCTTGAATCTGATCCACACTCTTTCAATGGTTTTGTTGATTGTTGTCAGGTGCCTTCAAGTCCTGTCCAACTCATAGCGACCCTCATAGGGTTTTCAGTGGCTGATTGTTTCAGGATTGCTTCAGGAGCGGATTTCCAGGTCCTTCTCCAGTTTTGATAGTTTTAGAAGGTTAAAAAATCAGATGTGGACTAGAATTGTATGCAGATTAGATTCATGGTTTGGGGGAAAATTACAGAACCACTGTACGTGTCATGAAAATAATATGATGTAATAATTTATTACTTTATTACTATTTATAATTTATCTATTATTCATCATACGTGTGTCATCGCTCATAACTGAAATGTTATCAGTGCTTTCCATAACTTCACTGTTATAGTTTTCTTCAACATAAATGTCATCTTTTACTCCATCCAAAGCATTAGTTATATAACATTTCTTGAAAGATTTAACAACCATGCTCTCTGGAATGACTTTCCATGGTGCTGGAATCCATCAGACAATCTCTGAAGGATCTGCACACTTGATTTTTCCCATTTCTGTTCATTCGTTGGCAGGATCCTTAATCCAGGTCAAATATTGTTGCCTCGGCTTGTCTTTACATGGCTTAGTAATGGATACATCCCCTGGTTGCAGTCCTGATGTCATTCCAGCCGGGATGACAACAAGCTCAGTTTTCATCTTGTGGAGCTGGTCTTTCATGGACTCAGTAAGATGTCCTTTGAATGCATCAAGGACATGCATTGACCTTTCATTTTAAAAGATTCCAGGTATGTGATACCATATGGTTTTCAACCATTCCAGCATCAGCTTCTCCATCATCCATGCCTTTTCCTGGGCTCTGACTATAACATCCTTCAGAAATGCCTCTGATTTAGGTAAAGTCTTCCTTTTCCAAATGAGAAAGGGTAGGAGTTGTCTTCTATCAATAATTGCTGCCAACATCACTGTTAAGCAAAGCAACCAGTGGTTTTCAAAAGTGTCTCTTTTACACCTTTTTTCTCCAGTGTGTGGTTTGGGGGCATACTGAGATAAATAGCAGCTTGTCCCATCAGAATATTTCCCATCTTCCTCAAGTTGGTGATGCACCACTTATAATTCAACAACTTTTGTTCAAAATCATTTTGGGAGATTCTGGAATATTGGTCCATGTTGTGATTCCAGCTCCATGATGTGCATGCACCTTATGGCTCATTCTTTACTGGCTTCAAAACGACTTTGAGAAATGTTCAAAGATCTGACCTTCTTTATCACCTCCTCCCGGAGTAGATCATAACTCAAACACTTTCCTTCCAGCCTTGTGTCTTTCATAAAAAAAATAAAAGTGACAACTGCATCATCAATTTCAGGAAATCACTCTTTCTTGGGACCACTGAATTTCTTTCGTGACCTCTCATGCTTGTTAATTGCCTCCTTCTATTTCCACTGCAGTCAAACATTGCTCTTATCAACTCCAAAAAATGCAGTGGCTTTGAGATTTCCCTTCTCCTCTGAGCACCAAACAACTTCGTGTTTCAATTTTGCCATGTATGATACTGTTATATTTCTGACATCCCTCTTTCATAACTAAAGTATATAATAATTTAAAACAAGTACCTCCCACATTTTAACAAGGAAGGCACAAGCTGGTTTCAGACCAGATTGGGCACATTATTTGCATAGCATTGATCAAGAAATCTTGCACTATATCACCTTCACCACAAAATTAGGCCTGATTCACACAGGTGTACACTCACAATCAGCTCTGCTACTCGTCTCTGTTGTGCACATAGGTGGACCTCCTGTGGAACGAAAAAGAGATGAGCAATAGAATTGAACATATCCCTGATGTGAAACAAGCTTTACTCAGGGAACAACAACAACAACAAAAAACCTACTTGATTAATGAAATGCAAGAGCCAAAATTGGGTGGGACTTCTTGAACATGTAAAAATTGCCATTGGTATCGTGCAATGTTATTCGGTTACCCTGTAGACAAGCAGTGGTTGGAGGAAAGGAGCTGATTAGAATTGCAAACTATTTTTCCATTTAAGGAATTGCCAAAACCTGAGTGAAGATTACATTCATGTGTGGGTTAGATTCGAGAGTATATGGTAGTCTCTGTCTTCTACCTGGGGATATCCAGTTTTCTCAACACCACTTGTTAAAGAGGCTGTCTTTTCTCCACTGTGTGTGTTTGGTACCTTTGTTCAGAATCAGATGGCTGTAGCAGCTGGGGCTAATTTCTGGGTTCTCTATTCTACTGTGTTTCTCTAAGTGTCTATTTTTTGGTGAGGCATAGTTCTACTTGTTCTTCCTAGATTGTTGTTGTTGTTGTTAGGTGCCGTAGAGTTGAGTCCAACTCATAGCGACCCTATGTACAGCAGATCGAAACACTTGCTGATTCTGTGCCAGGCAAATGATCTTATTTATGTTTAAGCCCATTGTTGCAGACACTGTGTCAATCCATCTGGTAGAGGGTTTTCCTCTTTTGCATTGACCTGCAAGTCTCCAAAACATGATGTCCTTCTTCAGGGATTGTTCTCTCCTGACTACATGTCTGAAATATGTAAGACGCAGTTTGGCCAGTTTTGCTTCCAAAGAGCACTCTGGTTGCACTTCTTCTAGGACAGATTTGTTGGTCCTTTTGGCAGCCCATGGTATATTCAATAGAGGTCTCCAGCACCACAATTCAAAAGCATCAATTCTTTTTCTGTCTCTCTTGTTCAAAGTCCAGCTTTCACAACCATATGATGTCACTGAAAATACCATGGCATGAGTCAGACGCACCTTCGTCTTCAGTGTGACATCTTTGCTTTTCAATACTCTAAAGAGATCTTTTGCCACAGCTTTTCCTAGAGCAATGCGTCTTTTGATTTCTTGACTGCTGCTTCCACAGGTGTTGATTATAGAGCCAAGCAAAGCAAAATCTTGGACAACCTCAATCTTTTCTCCATTTATTGTGAAGTTGCATGCTGACCCAGTTGTAAGGATTTTTGTTTTGTTGATGTTTAGTTGTAACTCATATTGAAGGCTATGATCTTTGATCTTCATCAGTAAGTGTTTTAAATCCTCTTCATTTTCAGCAAGCAAAGTGGTGTCATCTGCATAACGCAGGTTGATAATGAGTCTTCCTCCAATCTTGATGCCACCTTCTTCCTCATAAAGTCCAGCTTCTGGGATTATTTGCTCAGCGTATAAATTGAAGAGATAGGGACCCTCTGTACAACAGGGGAAACACTATTGTCAGTGCTTCTCTGCTGTTTATAGGGTTTTCAATGGCAGATTGATTTTTCGGAGGGGGTTGCCAGGTCCTTCTCCCAAGCCTACAGCTTCTGGTGTTCCCAGGCGGTCTCCCATCCAGGTACTAACCAGGCCCGACCCTGCTTAGCTTCCAAGATCTGACAGGATCGGATGCCACAGGGATACAGCTGCTCTTCCTAGATAGGGTGACCAAATCGTCCAGTGTATCTGGAACTTTCCCAGTTTGAGTAATGACAGTTCCAGAAAAAATGAGGATGCTTGGTCACTTGATCTCTAAATAAGGATTCTTGTACTAGTTGTCTGATCAGGCCATTTCTCCATCTTCTTTTTCCATTTGAATCATCGTGAGAGTCATCACCTTCAGTGCCATCCTTTTGTGCTCCTCAAGCAAATAGAGTGAGTGACTGTCCATTGTCTGCCCATTCTTCCATTTTCCGCCTTGGATCTCCTCTAGGGATCATTTCTCCTCCAATCTTAGTCCAAGTGGTGGAATCCACCCTTGACTCCACCCTTGGGCACATCACTCAGGCCCTGCCAAGGAGAGAAACTCATCCCTGTGGCTGCTTTGATTAGAGAGGATCAGGTGCCAAGGTCAAGCCAGGGAGACACAGTTCTGAAACTCTTGCTAGAAATAGGGTGCAATGGGTGTCTTTGTTCCATGAAACTTTTGAGCTGAAAGGGCATGAGTCTGATGTGGTGGGGGCAAAGGAGGTAGAGAAATGGACCACTTATGCATGAAGTCAACCCAGAAGCAGAGCTGAGACACGGAGAGAGCTGCATCCTGCCAACATTGCTGAACTGCCAGGTCAAGCCCTGCCAACCTGGCCTGGGCTGTTTAGATGAAATGAGCATGTTTTTGTGCTTTAGTTTGTTTGATATGGAATAAAAATGAGAAGCAAAGAGCCCTAGCAGAGTAAATTTACATCAAGACAGGATGTTAAAGAGCAGATTTTATATATTTTTCTTCTAAGTCTCTAAATCTACTAAATTTCCAATATTAAAGAAAAAAACCCTCCTTTTCTACCCATGACTGTACAAGTTCTCATTTCTATACCTAAGAGATAAGTGTGAGTTGTGCAAATAGTGGGTGGGTAAAGAAGAAACAGCGTAAAGAGGATTTCCCTTCTTATCAATGCTCGTTCTCCTTCCCTCCTCATTGGACTCTGACTCCCGTTACACATGAAAATAAGAGCTTCCTATTTACCACTTCAGTGCTGGGATTTAGCTCAGTTGGTAGAACGCTGTGCTGCAGTCTCTGAGGTCCTGAGTTCAATTCCCAGCACCGTAAAAATGGGAGAAGGACCTGGCAATCCACTCCCAAGGCAATCCCGAAACAGTCAGCCATTGAAAACCCTATAAGGGTCGCTATGAGTCAGATAGCGACTCGACAGCACCTAACAACAACATTTACCACTTCATGAAAATCTAAGGAAAACCCTAATAGAAGGTACTCTTCTGCCCTATTTTGCAAGTGGAAAAAAACCAGAAATGTTCCCGTATGAATTAACCTAGTCATTGTCACACAGCCAGCAACCCCAGTGCTGTAAATGCAGAATTAATTATAAGCTAATAAAAGTGTGTTCTTGTATTTATGTATTAAGCAAATGTTAGTAAGTATCTGCTCCATGTCAGAAGCAGTTATATTTGCTGAAAATACTGAGGCAAATAAATGGTCCCAGGGATTTGCATTCTAATGGGATGACATAATACACAAGAAGCCACAGGAATATAATTCCTGGCACTTGTAAGAGCCACGAGGACTGGGGACGAAGTCATGTTGCACAAGTTTGTCAGAATGTCCTCTCTGAGCAGGTATAGTTGAGGGGAAGCCCGAGTAAGCAGAGGAGGTGAGATCAAAGGAGGAACTTGGCAGAAGTGCTCGTGGCAGATGGTCATCGTCTCTACCTGTAGGGTGGGCTTATGAGCTAAAGGGAAGCTTAAATTGCAGAGAACTTAGTCAATTATAAAGATCACACACGGCTCTTTTGGATCAGTGTTTTCTTGAGCCAAAGACACTTGTGACCCACCACTCCCAAAACTCCACTGGGGACAAGGCGCTGGGAAAGGGGTTTGTTTGTTTTGAGCTCTTCCAACACCATCTGTCTCCTTTTTGGGGCATTCCACTTCTAGAGACCAGATTTTTCCTCTGTAAACAATGGGTGCGTAGCACTTTGCCCAGTGCCTGTATACAATAGGCACTCACTAAATAATTCCTCATCATTATGTTTAATTTGAAGAGTGCAAGGGAAGGGCTCCCAAGGAGGAGTGATCTTTGTTCTTTAACACTTGCCCACCTTGACAGGTACCTACCCAGGGAGATTCTTCTGCTACTCACAACAGAAATCTATTTTGGCTATGTCCAGCAAAAAAAAAAAAAAAAAAAAAAAAAAAAAAAAAAAAAAAAAAAAAAAAAAAAAAAAAAAAACAGAAAAAGAGCGAGTTTCTTGAAAGAATGTGTGACAGAGTTTACAATCCAAAGGAAAACTGTAGACTTAAGTCTCAAAAAGTACCAGACCCGGACTGCAGCAAAGAAGCACATGGACAGAATGAGGTAGTGTATGAGTTACTCCAATCCACCTTCCCATGGACCCCTTTGATTGGCCAAAGTCTCCTGCTTCTGTTTGACCAAAGGGTGGCTAGGAAACTTGATTGACAGTCATTCTAACCCTGCAATTAGAGAGAAGGGATGTGACCTCAAAGGCAGAGCAGAAATAGTGATGATTCTGAGCAAGCAGAAAGGTGTAATATTTACTACAAAGGGCGAATCTGACTCCCAACTAAGTGAATGCACACTTCTGGCAAGGAGGGAAATTGTTTGTTTAATTGTACATACAACACAAGGGTGGAGAATGGGATTATATAATATAAATTGGTATTGTGTAGCCATGAGGAGCATGGGGTCTGGCTGAAAACCATTGGAATTTGAACCTCAAACTCCTTTGCCAGCCACTTGTGTGAGTCTGAGAGTCAGGTCTTCCTCCAAGAATCCAATCTGCCTCATAACGTTGTTGTTAGGATTAAATAAGTTAACACACATAATGTTCTGAGAGAAATGCCTACCATGTATTGTGATTAATATATTTTGGTTGTCCTGACAATAACTGATATCACTGATTTACATATTATGGAATAGATAAGCTCTTGGTGTTGGCAAATTCAAATGTGGTTCTGAAGCTTATTGATGTACAGAAATTTGCAAATTTTCTAAGCCATCCCTTGGTATCTTCACTTTACGTTGGCTGTCTTACTCCTCAGTCTTACAAAGGGATGAAGTCCTTGTTTCCTTATGCAATGGACGTTGTTGTTGTTGTTGCTGTTGTTGTTGTTAGGTGCTGTCCAGTTGTGTCCAACTCATAGTGACCTCATAAGGTTTTTAATGGCTGATTGTGTTGGGATTGCCTCAGGAGTGGATTGCCATGTTCTTCTCCCAGTTTGGCCATGCTGAGAATCCAACCTGGGACCTCAGAGACTGCAGCGCAGCGCTCTACCAACTGAGCTAAATCCTAGCCCCAATGGGCTGTAGGAGGAATGAAATATCTAGAAGTAGAGAGGCCAGGATGGCGTGAGGATTTGTTCCAGAAATACCTGGCTCCCGAAATCACTGCAGGGATAAAGCAGGAATTTAAACAAATGTTCCCCATTTTAAGAACCAATATTAAAACGCCATTGCAGAGAATTTGGTTGCTTTTAAAATGTGATGATGTACATTGCACTTAAGAACAGCACACCACCAACAAAACCAGTAAACAGACAAAGGAAAAGCCAAGGAAAGAGAAATCCTCCCCACTCCACATCTTTTGCCTTTTCATATCTGCATTGCCAATTCTTATGCAAATTGTTGCTTTCTCCAAATTTCTTCTTAGTGGCTTTCCTAAACCAAAATGAGCCTTGTGCTAATCTGACTTCTCCTGCTGAAATGTCAGGAGTCCAGCAGTGGCTCTAGATGAGATTGTCGTGGCTCTAAATTCCTTGATGTGCCTGAGTGAATTCAACATAGGACTTCTCCAGGCTGGGTCAGGAAATAAACCAGCTCTGTAAAGTCAGCAAATACTCAGGGAATGAAGAACTGGACTCCATATGGCTGCGGTCCCCGGTCTCCCTCTTCTCTCCTTGTCTGCATTTCCTGTAACATGTCCATGGTCAAAGTGAATAATGATATATTTTTGTTTTTGTTTAAGAGAAGCCCTTGAAAGCCATTCTGAGACTGGGGTCCAGAAATCTAATCTTTCTTTGATTCTGTGTTTAGTGGGGATTCAAATCCCAACTTAATTTAAACTTTTGACTTATCCTGCAGGTACAGCCTGATTATATTCCATTGCCACCAGTAATAGGATTGCAGGGACAGAATCTTGCCATTAGCACTTTGAGAAACAAAAGCAGAACAGAAACCATCACTGGCACTCGTCAATGAAACCAATAGTGAATGAATGATTGCTTCCCCCAGAATTTTCCCCACTGCCTCATTTTAATAAGCTATGGGAAGAATTCACATAAAAAGTTGCAAATTCCACTGGTTTCCAAAAACCTTGAATTTCAACTAAAATATAGAGCCAGAAATCCTATGCTCGCAGATATGTTAAAACAACCATGCATCATAACTGACAGGTGCTGGAAAGGTTTGTTAGCCATTTTGATGATCTGCTCATAGGGTCATTCTTCTTAGACTTTTGTAATAGTTGATCATTTTTAATCAATGTAGAAATAACAGACAACCTAGTGAAATGGGGAAGACTTCCATCTCTGTAATTAGATGGCCTGGGTTTCAATCCTGAGTCCACCTTTGGTTGGATGGGATGTCCCGTGAGTTAGTTACCTTGCAATGGCTCAGTTTTGTCATCTATGAAGTGGGAATAGCAATATGGTCTGTTTCATAGGATTTTCGAAAGATTCAGTAAAATAATGCATGGGAAACCTTTAGGAAATTTGCTAGCACATAAAAATTATACATAAAATATTACCTATCACACTACAAAAAAAGAAAATATACAAAAGTAGAAGAAAATAAGAAAAATTACACTACCTGTCATTGAGTCATCATCTACTTTTTGTGTGTTCTCTGCCTCTACTGAGACTCTCTATTTCACGTACTGTAAGCGAGCAGTCTATGGGGCATAGTCTATTGGGGGAAAGGGCAGCACAAAATCCACTTGGTCAGTAAGCATGTGAGAAGGTCGTTTTACTTAGTTGTTGTTAGGTGCCATGGAGTCGAGTCCGACTCATAGTGACCCTATGAATAGCAGATTGCAACACTTCCCGTCTGTGCCAGGCACATGATCTTATTTATAAGCCCATTGTTGCAGACACTGTGTCAATCAATCTGGTGGAGGGTTTTCTTTTTTTTTGCTGACCTGCCACTCTCCCAAACATGATGTCTTTCTCCAGGGATTGGTCCCTCCTGACAACATGTCCGAAATACATAAGACGCAGTCTAGCCATCCTTGCTTTTAAGGAGCACTCCGGGTGCACTTCTTCTAGGACAGATCTGTTGGTTCTTTTGGCAGCCCATGGTATATTCAATAGTTGTCTCCAGCACCATAATTCAAAAGCATCAATTATTTTCCTGTCTCCTTTGCTCAATGTCCAGCTTTCACAACCATGTGATGAGACTGAAAATATCATGGCATGAGTCAGACACACCTTCATCTTCAATGTGACGTCTTTACTTTTCTCTAAGGAGATCTTTTGCCACAGCTTTTCCCACAGCAATGTGTCTTTTGATTTCTTGACTGCTGTTTCCATGGGTATTGATTATAGAGCCAAGCAAAGCAAAATCATGGAGAACCTCGATGTTTTCTCCATTTATTGTGAAGTTGCATACTGACCCAGTTTTACTTAGTAGTGACCATTAAAACAAAGATGTGTCAGATTTCCCCCTAACATATGGTCAGAAATGAAAACATTTTAATATTCAGTGCTGTTAAAGCATGGTGAAATGGTGCATAGAAACATTAGGAGTCTCACAGCAAACAACAGTGACATATTTGGGCTGATTTCAGCAAGAAGGTAATTTATTATATTATTGGGTCACTCACAGCCTTTGTGGGAAAGCTGGAGCAGTAAGTCCAGCACCAGCTTCCATGAAGGTGACATGACGAATTGGTCCAGTTCAACGTGCTACCATGTGGCTTGCTGACCCCCGACACCATAGACTTTAGGTGCTGCTTGAGCCCCTGGTGGATACGGATCCAGGAAATTGATCTACTCAGAACCCCACAGCTTCAGGGAGATGTCCCAGAAGCCCCTGTTTCCCATTTGGGCTCCCTTTCAAATTCTGAGCAGACCTGAGCATCTCATTGGAACAGCCTAGGTGGCATCTTAACCTCAAGGCCACATGGAGACAGGAGCCTGAGGCAGATCCAGCCACGATTGGGGGAGGTGGCCTTTACCTCAAAAATAAGAGGGTTTTCTTAAACATAGAAGGAGGTTTATGGTATACAGAGGAAAAACAGACTAAAGCACAAGAGGTATTTCTGAAGGACAACGTCTTATATGAGCTGGGAGAATATGAAGTGGCTTATTCTTTATCTGAAAGCAATTTCATGATAAGCTACAAGAAGCTTAAAATCATTCATATCCTTTGACTATATAACAATAAATAATAAATCATGCTTCTGGTAATTTGCCCAAAGGAAGTTATCAGAGAAGCACACACTTATGTACAAAGATATTAACCAAAGCTTTATGTATTGATCAAAAAATGACAATACTATAAATTTTATAACAATTAAACAATCATTTCACAATGCTAAATCTATTATTTTAAGCATCACTTGAACTATATTGTTAAGGAGAAAATGAGCGCTGGGAGAACCAGCATTTATAATGCAATTGTGAGCTAGATACTGTTCTAAAAGATTTGCATTAACTGTCTCACCAAATCGTCACAACAATTCTATGAACCATGGAAGATAAGGGCCATTTCCAGAGGGAATTTAAGTTAATTGCCTTGAGAGAAGAGGAACAGGAGAAGGAAGAGGGATATTGGACGTCTCTGCTTGACAGCCTCACATGTTTTCAAAGTGGTGGGTACCTCCCTCTTGTGTTTTAGAATCTTCCCAAAGTACAGCTTTGTATCAGCGATAGAAAAGAGTGTGGCCATCTGCCACACCGGCATTCTGCTCTCTTTTGGAGCTGGACTCCTTCTCATATAGTCAACACCCAAGAGTGGTGCTAGAGATATAGTTCAGTGGTAGAGCACTGGCCTAACACGCACAAAGCCCCAAGTTTGATCATCCCCAGCACAAAAATAAGCAAACAAAGCTAACAGACTATGATTATTTTAATCTGTAGCTGCACTCCTTATTCATCATCCTCTATAAAAGTTTATGGCTGTTTGCTTTTCAAAAAAATAAGAAAGATTACAAAGACAGCACAGAGTCCCCACAGACCCCCTCCCCACAGTTTCCCCAGTCGCTAACCTCTTGCAATGGTGTGGTGCATTTTCATAAGTGATGAAGCAACAGTTACACTCTCTAGTTATGATATTATTAATTGAAGTTCATAGTTTATTCACTTTTTTCCCTGATTTTTATCTCATGTCATTTTTATATCCCAGGACCCCATCATGTCTCCATTATGTCTCCTTGACTGTGACAGTTTCTCAGACTCTCCTTACTTTTAATGACCTTGACAGTGTTGAGGAATGCCAGTTAGATATTTTCCACAATGTCTTCCAATTGGGATTTGACTGATGGCATTCTCATGATTGGACTGGGGTGATGTGTTTGAGGGGGGAGGGAGACCCAACAGGGAAAGTATCATTTTCATCCTCTCTCAGCCAGGGGCCCTAAAACCACCCTGACTTCTCCCTCTTAACATTTACCTTGGTCACCTGGCTGAGGTGGAAGTTGTCAGGTTTTTCCACTATTCCATTCTTCCTTATCTCTTTTCCTGACTGTCTTCTTTGAAAGAAGTGCCAATGAACATTCCTCAGGTGGGGAGTTCCCCACCTCCTTGAGGGCACTGTATCTACGTACATTATCTGGGATTCTTCTGTGTGGGATATTTACATTTACATTCTTCCACATTTACATTTAGTCAATTATTTATTTATAGCATGGGGGATCTAGTACATTTATTTTATGCTGTGGACCAATACCACATTATGGGTTTTGTTGCCTACACTGTTTGCTTTTGTGTGTGTGGGTGTGGGGTTTGGGGGTTGAATCCAGGGCCTCATGCATGCTTTGCCTGGGCTTTTCCACTGAACTGCACCTCAGGCCCATTTTTTATTATTTATCTTGAGACAAGCTCTCACTAAATTACACAGGCTGCCTCTGGCCTCGAACTTGTAATTCCTCTGCCTCTGCCTCCAAAGTTGCTGGGATTATAGGTGTGAACCACTGTGCTTGGCTTAAACTCTTTGCTTTTAAAGATGAAGAAAAAGAGTAAGACCATCTAACCTTAACCCTAGAGTGGGGTTTAGCTCAGTTGGTAGAGTGCTGCCATGTGCACTCTGAGGCCCTAGGTTCCATCCCCAACAATACAAAAATGAGAGAAGAAGCTAGCAGCCCACTCCTAAAAACAATCCCAAAAAACAATCAGCCATTGAAAACCCTATGAATAGCAGAGAAGCACTGACATAGAGTTGGCATGTCACAGTGTTGAGGTGTGTTTTGTTCTCTCATACACAGGGTTGCTGTGAGTTAGACCCGACTCGACAGTGCACAACAAAAACAACAACCTTAATCCTGAGACAACTAAAGACAGTCAAGAGTCAACTCTCAACAAATATTTACCAAGCACATACTGTGCACCAGAACGAGATGGCTCTTGTTGTTGTTGTTGTTGTTGTTGGGTGCCGTTGAGTTGTGTCCAACTCATAGCCACCCTCATAGGGTTTTCAATGGCTAGCTGTTTCAGGATTGCCTCAGGAGTGGATTGCCATGTCCTTCTCCCATTTTTGCAGTGCTACTACTCAAACTTGGGACCTCAGAGACTGCAGAGCAGTGCTCTACCAACTGAGCTAAATCCCAGCCATGGCTCTCTTTAGCAGGTAGTAATATGATAGCCATCAGCCTTCCTGCTTCTTATCCTTTAATCAAAATCAAATCTTTGATACCATTGTGGAACCGATTCAATGATTGGCCCCCAAGACCCTTCACTTGAAACCCTCCTTGATGGACAGACCTCTGTTCCACGTTCATTCTCTGGGTTGTTGGTGAGATCAGAGTTCCTCTTCAAGTCTGCTGCTCAGCACTCCAGATCAGCTGCTTTGGACATCCCTTACCACGTCCATTTCTTGTCTTTCACGTGCTTCTGTAGTGTGTTTCTTTCAGCATTGGTCTTGTTCACCTGAGTAACATCTCATTGGAAAGAAGACTCTAACGCGCAGACTCTTTTATCTTCTCCCTCCTCCTTGCCGACTTCCATCTTCATATCGCCACCACCTTTTTCCGTTATCATGACTCCTGTAACCCAAAGCCAGTTTCCTTGCCAATATAGTTGATACTCTACCTATCGCTTTAGAGGCTAACTCCATTATTATCCATTTCTTGTCTTGTCTTTCTTATCTTCTGTCACTCTCAATCTGCAAATACATCTAAATCACCATATCATCTTCATCCTTTTTGATCCACAGTGGACATTTCCTGAATTCTCAACTACATGCCAAGTATTGTGTCTAAGTGTTTTATACATGGTTCATTTAATCTTAACGCCAACACTATAATGTAGGTATTATTGTTAGCCCCAGTTTTCAATACAGGAGGCAGACTCTAAGAGATAAAGACACTTGATCAAAATCATGTCACTAGAAAGTGGCAACCAGGATGGACGTGACAGCAGGTGCTACAGGAAATCCCAGACCTTCTCATTGACTTGAAGGATCTTTTTCTCTGCCTCTTGTTTATTTTTTCTGAGCAAACTATGAAACACATTTGTTTTATTTCACTCTTCCCTCACCATGGCACAAACATACGAATGCCTGCCTTTCCTTCAAAAAGTCAATGTTCAAGTAAAATTAAAAATAACCATATTAAATCTTCAATCCCCTACAGAGGGATGGCTGTGGAGCCAGCAAGGGGAGCAAACAGAGCTTACAAACAAAAATGTGGATTATCCAAAGTCCCTAAGCAGTGAGTTTTAAGCCAAGTTAGCTGGGAGAAAACGGTATGCTTAATACATGCATGCTGGCAAATATCTCAACAAATGACATCCTCAGGAATGACAGTGTGGAAGGTCAGAGGAGGAAAGAAATACATCTCTGGGCCCCAGAGGACTGCAAAATTAGGAAAACAGGGCTTTGATTCTGGCCTCAACTGCGTTTGATTTCTTTTCCCTCTCTCTTCCTCTTTTTTAACGGACAAAAGAAGCCTTCTAACTGGCAAGGTAAATAGTTCATGGGTTATTTATTTTATCTCTATTCCTGGTTAAATTGAGTTCAAAATAATTAGATAACCCTGGAAAAGCTGTGACTGGTACTGCTAATTCCACCTAATGAATTTCCGGTGTAGTTGCCCAGTGAAAGAGGTTATCTGTTAAAACAAGCTTTAAACTATTAATAGAGTGAAATTACAGCTTCAGCAGCTAACCCCAGGTAAAGGAGGTCTGGTGCAGTATTAAGACTCAGGGCTGGGGGCCGGTTACTCACTTCCCCTGTGTGACCTTTCTTTCTCACTGGTAGTTGACTGTTCCATGCCAGACATGGCTGTTAACTTGCTCCCAACACCTTACCCTATTTGTGGCCTTAATTGAGGGACCTAAACAAACAAATTAATCACCCTGGCCCATAAAAATGACAGAATTCATATGGTAGCATTCTTCATTCTCTCCAATTTGTTTTCCTGAAATCCCTGCAGCGATTTATTTGCTGAATATGCGAGTTTCTCCCCCTTATGAAAATTACAAATTGTTGTCAAGGTTAACGAGTTAATATTCTCATTCAATATTTATTTTATGGGGAGACGGAGGAAGCACGACTGTTCCTGTACTTCTCTCTGCTGCGAAGTCTGGTTTCTTAATCAAAATGACAAGGACACTGTCCTTTGGATGATACTCTGAATCATCGCGACTAAAAAATGAGCTTTATTAATCAACAGACCCTGATTAATTATTATAAAGTGCAGCTTCTACATTTCTGTACATTTTAATAATTCCTGCAGAAGGCTAACAATGTCCCCAGAGATTCAGAGTCTTTGGGGTTTGAATTTTTCTAAGCAATGTCACAGTAAATAGTCAAGAGTAGCGGTGTTCTTTCTCTAATCCACTTCACTTCGAGCCAGCAAACCAGGGACAACCTTCTTTTTCTTATTTCCCATCTATAATTCATCATTTGCATACAAAGTAAGGAGCCAAGAATCAGTGGTTTCATCAGTTTTCAAAATATCAAGGGACAATGAGGGTGATTTATCGCAGGTCACGTGATCTAGTTCACATAACCAGAGTATTTCTGCAGAAAACAGTCTGATATGGTTTTCTGATAAGAGTGGCCCACAAAAGACCTATGAGACAAAGGTTGCTGGTCTGAGAAATTGTTGTGAATGTGGACGCCCTGACCTCTCTTACAGGATACGCCCAGCCCCAGTCCCCACTGGTAATGGGACATGGCCCCAACCTAGAGAGCTGGCGGGTGTAGGCACATTTCTAAGGCTCTTGAACAACCCTCTTTTCTTATCACCCAGCCACTGCCTATAATGATTGAAAATGTTCTCTATCTTGACTGAGATTTGGTCATGCTGGGTATAAACATTGGTCAGATTTGTGGCAATTGTGCCCTTAATATCTGTGCTTTTCACTATGTATAAATTTGACCTCAGTGTGTGTGTGTGTGTGTGTGTGTGTGTGTGTGTTTGTTATTGTTGTTAGGTGTTGTCAAGTTGGGTTTGACTCATAGTGACCTTATGTACAACAGAATGAAACACTCCTCAACATTGTACCTTGCCTGGCACCGTGTCAGAGTTTCTCTGCTATTCAAAGGGACAACTAGTTATTTCAGGAGTGGGCTGCTGGGTCCTTCTCTCAAGCCTACAGCACCCAGTATTCCCAGGTAGTGTCACATCCAAGGACAAACCAAGGCCCAACCCTGCTTGTCTTCCAAGATCAGACAAGAGCAGATGCAAAGGTGGTATGGCTATGTATTTGTGCATATTTTAACAAATATTAAGGAAGGTAAGATGAGAATTAAAAGATCAAGGTATATACATGTATAATACAATAACAAAAATGATAATAAGACATACATGTCTATAGTTATTGTTAGGTGCCATAGAGTTGAGTCCACTTCATAGCAACCCTCATAGGGCTTTTAATGGCTAATTGTTTCAGGATTGTTTTGGGAGTGAGATGCCAGGTCCTTCTCCCATTGAGGTTCTGGGGATCAAACCTAGAGCCTCAGAGAGCATAAAGTGGCACTCTACCAACTGAGCTAAACCCCAGTCCCGTATGTCTATATAAATACTTATATTTACATGTAATCTTTATGGATACATATATATAGGGAAATCTATAGATCCCCTTATATATAAAGGTATATAGACATTCTTCAGAGATATTGTAGGCTCAGTTCCAGACCACTGCAAAAAAGTGAATAGTGCAATACAGCAAGTCACACAAATTTTTTGGTTTCCCAGTGTATATGAAAGTTAAGGTTAGTAGTTGAATGTAGTGGCACAGCCCTGTTATCCTAGCACTAGAGAGACTGAGGCAAGAAAATGATGAATTTGAGGCTAGCCTGGGCTACACAGCAAGACCCTGTCTCAAAACAAAACAAAAGTTACATTTAGACTATACTGTAGTCTGTTAAGGGTGCAATAGTACTATGTCTAACAATTAAAAAATGCTAGCCAGTCATGGTGTCACATGCCTGTAATCCTTGGAAAGCAGAGGCAGGAGGATCGCAGGTTCAAGGCCAGAGGCAGTCTGTGTAACTTAGTGAGACCCTGTCTCAATTTGAAAAAAAGAAAAAAACCACTGAGGGTGCAGCTCAGTGGCAGACTACCGGGTTCAGCCCCCTAGTACTGGAGAAAAAAAAAAAAAAGCTAAAGATGCCTTGAGCTATTAAAAAAGTGGCACTGATAGACTTGTTTGACACAGGATTTCCACAAAACTTCAGTTTATAAAAAGGACAGTATCGGCCCAACACAACATAGTGAAACACAATCACATGAGGTGCATGCATAGGATTATGTGTATAGTCTGCCCTCCAAGTCCACAGGTTCTGCCTCTGTGGATCCAACCAACTACAGACCAAAAATATTTGCAAAGAATTTCAGAAAGTTCTAAAAAGAAACAAAGCTTAAATTTGCCATGCTGCGTCCTATGCAGAATCTACATGAATGAACTGACCCATAGATATTGTATTAGGTACTGTACGAAATCTGAAGGTGATCTAAAGTGTATAGGAGGATGTACTTACATGCACATGCTACGCCATGCTATAGAAGAGATGTAAGCATCTGTGGTTGTTGGTATCTGCAAAGTGTTCCTAGGACTAATCCCTGGTGACCAAGAGATGATTCTATGTAATATATAATGGCTCTAAAGTGCACATAGATGCAACTTATAAAAAGGAAAGACAGCAGTTTCTTTTTCTGAGGATGCTTAGGGCTTAACCAACCACTGCAAGCTTTACAAGGTAACATAGGGTTGGCAGGTCCTCATGGCCTCTGGCTTTTGATGTTCTGGGACAAAGGCTCTCCACCCACCTCAATGAATGACAGACAATAGATTAGCTCCATGGGGGGGCGGGATCTGCAGGCTATCAGAAGAAACTCTCAGTACAGCAGGTACCATTCATGGTGTTATCTATGCATTGGCGCATCATAGATTGTTGGGCAGTGGATTGCCAACTCATCCTTGCCCATAATAAATTGCTGAAATTTGTAATGACCTAAAATGCAATAATAACGAATACATACAAGCTCATATCTGCTTATATATATCCACACTCATTGCAGACTTATGGCCATCTCAATGGGGTGGACTTTTGAGGAATCTGTTTTTGATATCTCAATATATGTGGATGCAAAAATGTATCTATGAGCAGGGCTTAGGTAGATGGACCTGAGGAAGTCTTGTGGATTTTTCTTCAAACAAGAAAGATTTGAGAGTAGGCTAAATTTCCTGTACTATCCACAGTAGGTAATTTCCCACAGATGCTTATGTCTGTACCTGTGATAGCAAGAAACACAAGAATAAACCCATCCTGTGGCCGGAACAAGGAGGATGCATCTGTTGATCTGCATGGCTGACAACCTATGTCCAGAGGAGAGCAAGGACAAGTCAGGGGTTGCAGTGTGAATAGAGAACCATACCAAAGAACAGATCCTGGACCACATCTCTGATTACTAGCAACCTCTTTGAACTTAACAATGACTCCAAGAAAGAGAAGAAAATCCTGGATTGAAATATTTTATTTCTGTCATTTGACCTAATAAGGACCTATATTAGTTATGAATTAGGCACAGAAGTACATAATACAAGACCCAAATGACAATGAATTAATGGGATAGGAAATTATTTCTCCCTTAGGTAAGCAAAGCCTATTGGTAAGCATTCTGGGGCTCATGAGATGGTTCTACATCTCTGGGAGTTCAGACTTCTTTCTTTCTGTTTTTCCATCCTTAGCCCAAAGCTTCCAACTTTAAGTTCTTTCTGGAAAACCAATAAGGCTGCTAGAATGCCAACCTTTGCATCAGCATTCCAGAAAATAAAAGGAGAGGAAGCAAAAGAAAAAGAACAGTTAGATGTCCCATTTTTAACTCCCACATACAACCTTCTACTTTCATCTCACTGACCAGTGTGTATTACATGGCTATTACTTATTTCAGGCATGGCTGTGAATGTTATTCTTTAGTTGGGCTCATGGTCACCCAGAATAAATTTGGATATTTATTACAAAGAAAGAAAGGGGAAAATAAATATTAGGAAGAAAGTAATTGGCAACATTTACCACAAAGTTCACAATGGAAATTAGCTTCGAGAACCTCAAAGATCTTTTGCTGCTTCTCACAAGTTTGAGCATGTGGCCTGAGAGCTGCACCAGCCTGGTCTTTGACAATATGGCTCCTTGAGTAGGAGGGAAGGTACACTCGGGAAAGAGCATACAGATTTAAGCATAACCCACATCTTTTCTTCTCTAGGCAGAGCCCAGTGAGAAATTATTACGACCTGCCATTTGGTGTTACAGCAATAGAATTACTTTCCAGCTTTACTTCTCAATAAGTAGACCTTAGAGTTCATCAAAGTCTAAATCACCTCTGAAAATCCTATAGGCAACTCCATCCAAACTTTGTCACCACAGAACAAATTGCTCAGGAATACTTGACCTGCCTACTCCTTGTTTGTTGTTGATAGGTGCTGTCGAGTCAGTGTCCAACTAATAGCATCCCTATGTACAATAGGCAAAACACGAGTTAGTGCTTCTCCAATATTCATAGGGTTTTCAGTGGCTGATTATTTTTGGGGAGTGGGTTGCCGGGTCCTTCTCCCAAGCCTACAGCACCTGGTGCTCTCATGTGGTCTCCCATCCAAGTCCTAACCAGGCCCGACCCTGCTTAGCTTCCAAGATCTAATGGGATCCAATGTCACAGTGGTATGGCTACAGGCTGCCTACTCCTAAGGAATCCAAAAGAAAGAAAAATGGGATCTGACCCTTGACACTTCTGGGAGGCAGCCCTTTTTGACTTCCCAAACCAAATATTTCTCTTACGGTATGGACAGTCCTTACAAAATATATGTCAGATTTGTCCTTTGGGCCCAAGCATTGTGAAGCACCCTGAGGTGCCATCCCCTGGAATGTCCATAGTGTTAACACTTTTGTTCTTACAGCTCAGCAGGAACATCTAGGGCCCTGGAATCCTGGGCTTCCTCACCATGCTTGCCTTTTCCCCTGTAGAAGTACAAGTTCTAATCACAGATAAGAAGGAAATGAGATTATGATGTTAGCTTTCTCCAGAGATAACAGCAGTCCAGGTCATAAAACTACCATATGGCCGATTTGGCAGTCTTTACCAAGCGCCATGGATTAATTATCACATAGACAAACTCCCGTCCCCATTTGCATGCGCCTCGGGCCCCTGGTGGCAGGGATTGGCAACCCAGTGAAGGCGAAAGCCTGTATTATATTTGGCAGGGACACAATGTGACCTTACTGTGGCCAGCTCTGTCATCTCTTAACATTTCGCCCATGATTAAGTTTATCATTTCAAATAAACACAAAATGTCAGGTCCCTGGGTCTACTTAACATGGAGAGCCAAAATAGACGGCTGTTTGATTTAAAGGGGTCCAGGCCAAGAGAACAATCTGATTAGCTCCCCCATCTGACTTTTATTAGAGCGATGGGATAATATGGCAAGGACAAAATCCTCGTTCTGGTTGGCCAGTTGCCACAAACCAAACCCACAGGGTTTCTGTCATGGTTCCCCTGGCATCTCCAGGTTAATAACTCAAAGCAGGGGTTGCCTTTCTGCCTGGAACTCTCTAACCCCGAATCAATTCCATTCACTGGTTATTCTGGTTTTCCATTGGGGGAAGATGCCCGCACCCTTGAACTTCCCTGCTATCCCAGCTCCCACTGATAAGGGCAGGAGAGGGCTTATCAAGCTCTCCCTATCCAGGGTTCAAGCCATTATTCCATTCCTTCAGCAGGTGCTTTGCTACCCCATTGACACTGCACACAGGCTGCTGGAATGGTCTCTTTCTCAAGTATTCCTTTGCTCTTCTAGAAACTACCAAATGGAAGGAGTAGGGGAGAAAGGCTACCGTGTCCACTTAGCTGTAAAGATGCTGCTGTAGAGGAGATGCAATTTGTTGGGATTTGCTCTTACGGTGCTGGATACTGCCCATGGATCTGTATTTTGCCCTGTCTCTGGTTTATGGTTACACTGCATAATCATGATAGGTAGCATTATGTAACTGCAGACTCTAGGCAACCACGGGGCTGAACTTAGAGCGGAAGTCAAAGTTTCAGCCTGCTCATTCATTCATTCATTCATTCAATAAACATTAAAATGCCTAGTCTGGTTTCTGTCCACTCATCAGCTCATTATGTAGATGTCTATCTCTCAACTTCCTCCTTCATTCTGTCTTCCAGCCAGATGGACCTTCTCTTCATGCTCTGAACAAGCTGAGGTCCTTCCTCGCTCACAGTTTTCTGCTGTTCCTTAATTAAGCGCTCCCTGTCCCTGCTCCTTTCAACCATCCCTTACTGACTTAACTTTTCCTTATCTCTGCTCTAGTGTTCCTTCCTGACAAAGTAAACCAGGACCCATATAGAATGCCTTTAAAGATAGAAGAGAAGCAAATATTAAAGATCAATGATCACAGTTAAAAATAAATGAAGTGTCCAGTGATTTGTTACCTACCCACTCTCCTGGCTAGATGCAGGCTCTATCCAAGTCCTGGCTCTATTTTGATCAATGTGATCCTCACTGCCCAGCCCAGTGTCTTATGCAAAGTGGTGCTCAGTAAATATTTGTTTATTGATAAATTGAGGACTTATGTGTGTTGCCACAAGTTTCTCCTGAGATGATGAAAGGCGTGCTCCCAGAGGAGCTCATAGGTAAGTACTAACGGTAAACAAAGGATGAAGAAGCAATGTGATTAATGTTATAATGCATTGCAGATCCCAGAGTGGGGTAAAATGTGCATATTGAAATAGATGGATTTTTCCTGCCTTTTACCAAGTCTGTAACAACCTCCAGGAGTAGATGAATACCATCAAGGGGAATATAAGAGGACAAAGAAAAAAAGAAAGAGAAAGAAAGAAAAAGAAAGAAAGAAAAAAGGAAAGAAAGAAGGAGAGCGAGAGCGAGAGCGAGAGAGAGAGCGAGAGAGAGAGAAGAAAAGAGAAGAGAAAAACAACAATTTTCAATTTATTGATCTGATAGAACAAACAATACCCTGAAAGCACAGGTACTCTTTTATTTTTAGGGTCAAGCTTAGTTGAGAGGAAGGAAAAAGAAGGTTTTTATCAGAATTTCAAGCACCAATGCTAGACCTTGGAGGGTTGGAAGAACACTATGGTTTATACATAAACCAAAAAACACAGGCAGATATGTAATCATGTAGCCATATTCTCAATGGCACAGGAAATTTTTAAAAATGATAATTGTTATGAGAAGAGTTTTGGACAAGTCTCGATCTTCTGGTGGGTGTCGCAGAGGCAGCTCTTCCCTTTGTCCTCTAATAGGGAGCAGCCTTTGCTGGGAGAAACTGGGTATGAGAGAAATGCCCAGGTAGATTTGGGAAAGGACTAGGGTTTGGCTCAGTTGGTAGAGTGCTGCTCTGTGTTCTCTGAGGCCCTAGGTTCCATATTTGAGCAGTGCTAAAAGTGGAAGAAGGATCTGTCAGCCCACTCATGAAACCATCAGCCACTGAAAATTGTATGAATAGCAGAGAAGCACTGACAAGTGCCAGGCATGGCAGAGTGTCAGAATTTCATTCTGTTGAACATAGAGTCGCTATGAGTTGGACTCAATTTAACAGCACCCAACAATAAAGTTTTGGGAAAATCCCATATTCAGAAGACTCCCTCAATCAGGACCACACTGCAGCAAAATGGCACCACAGAGACACAGCCTCCAAGCAGTCTGTTAGCAAGAGCTAAGGGACATCCCTAGATGCAGAGCCCTAAGGACATGTCCCACAGTCTTCATTGTGCTTACATGGTGTAAGGAAACCAGCTAAGAGTTCCTGAGTTCCCAAGGAGCAGAAGGTAGCATGCAAAGATAGAAGAAATGGACAAAGAATACAATGAAGCCAGACATCAGAAGATTTCAAAACACCAGAGGGAACAACGTATCTGCAGTGGAGGCCACTGGGGCCCAAGGGTGGCATGAGCCCTAAAAGTTTCCCTCCTAATCCTTGAATGACTTTCTCATCAAATCCCAATTCTCTGAAAATTGTAGAACCATGGGCAGTATGGGTAGTATATCCTGGATATTACTGGGATTTAACATGGAAGTGACTGAAAGGATGTGATTAAGAACATTCAGCCAATAGTTGAAATAGGGGCCCTTGAGTAAAAAATGTATTTTAGTTGTAGGAAAATAAATCTATATTTTTGCAACCAGATGTTGTTTTTGTCAACCTTGGAATCTGTGATGGTGCAGTTACTATGATAGCTAGAGAAAGAAATAAATAGGTTTGTGCATGGGTAAAGAGAAAGAAGATATGTGAGTTGGATAATGAAACATAAGCTATACTGAGCCAATGGAAGGTAATGGGAAATGATTTCTGGAGTTCTAGAAAGAAGGAATTGAAGAGCATCAACCAGTCAGCAATAAGCTAGGGGATCCAAGTTGCTGGAACAGACTGCTTGCCAAAGGAATGAAGCAAATAAGGAAAATGAAGGCAAATCCAAGCCAAGGACAGCAGGTATAATCTCATAGGCTTTGAAAATGGAAGTTTTCATGATAGAGAAGAAATGGCCAGAGTTTTAAGAGTTTTACTCTCATAGCAACTTGGTAGAGGCTTGATTCCTACAAGGGCATCGTGAGGATCTAGAGAGCTTTTGAAAAACTCGTAATGGTCATAGCCCCACTGTAGAGATTCTAATTCACTTGGTCTGAGTCAAAGCCTGGATACTGATGTTATTAAAAGCTTCTGACGTAATTGATAATGCAGCCATGGCTGAGAACCAATGGACCAGAGTAGGGAAAGTATTGCAGGAGATGAAGAAAGCCAGAAGGGGTGTCTTGGAGAAAGACTCAGCAGGAGATTCATGGTGAGTGGAAGTCAGTGTCAAAGAAAAAGTAGGAGTTGAAGATGATACACTTCCAAGAAAGGTTGGCTTGGCGCCTTTGACGTTCCTTCTCTTTTCAGATGAAAGCCAATGACACATTTGTAAAGCCTCTGTGGCTTCCCCTTTAGCAGTCAGTGCAGCTATTAATCCAGTTTCTTCTACACCCACCATTTTGAAATTCTTCTTATGACTTCCATCTTGCTGGCTCCATGTGTAGATAATTGATTTCTTAGACTCCAGAATGACAATTCCATGAACCTCAGATCTCCTTTAAACACAAATATACCTTCTTCTTGGAGAAACTATCCTGTCCCTTCTTCCTTGCTAATAATTTCACTGTCTGTTACCACTTGTTTGCTTTTTGTATTGTCTGTCTCACTGGAGAAGGGGGTGGCTCTATAAAGTCAGGAACAATGTCTGTTTGTCTCACCACACTCAGAGCCTCTTACAAAGCCTACAACACAGTAGGTACTCAATAAATACTTGTTAAATGAAGATGGTCTGCAGCCATACCACTGTGGCATCCGATCCCATCAGATCTTGGAAGGTAAGCAGGGTCCGGCCTGGTTAGTCCTTGGATGGGAAGCCTTCTGGAAACACCAGATGCTATAGGCTTGGGAGAAGGACCTGGGAACCTACTCCCAAAAATCAATCTGCCATTGAAAACCCTATGAACAGTAGAGAAGCATGACCATAGTGTTTTATCTGTTGCTCTTCAGCATCCTCACCACACAGCAGGCCTCAGTCACAGGGATCAGCTCAGGGACAGAGTGATTACCAGTGGCAAGCCCAGCCCCACACTTGAACAATTGTTTTTTATTCCTCTGGCTCTTTGGTTCCTTGTGTGTAGAAGAGGAATAAGAATATACCTATTTCATGGGGTTGTCAGGAAGATTAAAAGAGTTAATACATAGGAAGGACATAAACCAATGTGTGGCATATAGGAGACAGGAAATTTTTCACTAGTATTATTCTGTATTAAGTTAGAAAAACAACTTATAGTACAACCTGCATAGTATTATCCCATTATTGTTTTTAAAAACTCACATTACTTAAATATTTATGATTTCTTTCTTGAAAAAAGATAAGAAAATATTGGCAGGAGAATTGTCAGAGAGTTTGGGTAGAGGCCACAGAGTAGGAGAGGAAGCGGTCATTCTGTCATTTACTCCTTTGTGTATTGTTTTAAATTTAAAACAAAGAGTGTGTCTGCACTATTTGCAAAATGACAGAAAACAACAAAGTTAATGATACTGTTCAAAACACATCTACTTACCAAATCACTCTGAGGTCAATTTACACAAGACTGTTTGAACAAATAAAATGTGCAGTGAAAAACTGTGGTTCAATGTAATATGGAGGTCATTATGATGCTGAGACAGGCTGCAGGATCCCAAATTCAAACAAAGCAACAAGAACCCCATTTCCCATTCAGGTCATGGCTTGTAAAGTGGAAAAGCCTTCCAAGTATTTTGGAAACTAATGTTTAAAAAAGAACCTAGTATCATTTAGAAGGAAAATAATAACAACAGAATCACTGAAAACATTTTAACATTTATAAAATTTTAAAATAAAATTTTAATTTACTAACTTGTACTGGGCAACTTTTCAGCAAATGCAGTCATTTGAACATTTGTTGATTTATATAATTATATGTTGTTTGTTGTTGTTAGGTGCCGTCGAGTCGGTATCTGACTCATAGCGACCCTCATAGGGTTTTCAATGGCTGACTGTTTCGGGATTGCCTTGGGAGTGGATTGCCAGGTCCTTCTCCCATTTTTGCGGTGCTGGGAATTGAACTCAGGGTCTCAGAGACTGCAGCACGGTGCTCTACCCACTGAGCTAAATCCCAACCCCATATAATTATATAGTATTATATAAAATACAGTAATCATTTATATAATAATATAAAACAGTTTTTTATTAAATTTAATTTTGTTGTTGTTATTAGTTGCCATCGAGTTGGGTCCAACTCAAGTGACCCTATGTACAACAGAACAAAACACTCTCACACTGTGGCATGCCTGGTACTAAATCAGTGCTTCTGCTATTCATAGGGCTTTCAACAGCTGATTGTTTGGGGATTGTTTTGGGAGTGGGCTGCCAGATCCTTTTCCCTATCCTGCACCACCTGGTATTCCCAGGTGGTCTCCCATGCAAGGACTAACCAGACCAACCTTGCTTAGTTTCCAAGATCAGGCGGGATCAGATGCCAGGGTGCTACAGCTGCAGATCATAGAGACCCTTATAGGGTTTTCAATGGCTGATTATTTCAAGATTGCTTTGGGAGTGGATTGTCACATCCTTTTCCCATGTTGGTGGTTCTGGGGATCAAACCTGGGTCCTCAGAGAGTGTGGAGCAGCATTCTACCGACTGAGCTAAACCCCAGCCTGTAAATTTAATTAGCAAAATGTTAAATTAAACTTAGTCAACATTATTTAATAATCTTAAATAAATCACATTTACTTAACAAAAATAAAACTATTGTTTATCACTGTGACTTACTAGTGTGGTAGCCTTGGCAGGTTTTATACCTTCTTTGAGCTCTTTTTGTTCTTTTGTAAATTGAGTGCAGTAATATACTTAGGCCTGGCCAGCAGCAAGGATGAGATGGGATACTGCATGTAAAGAACTTTCCACAGTGCCCAGCATGTAGCAGGATTCCCCAGTGCATCTGAGAAATTTGAGCTTCTTTCTGAGACATCATTCTCTATGCTTATGGAATAACTCTTACCGACCATTGGTCATGAAGATGATTGATTTTTTTTTTTATTTTAAAATACCCCATAGAAATGTGACCTACTATGTTGCAGCCATTTTGAAACTCAGAAACCCTGGCCAAAACATTTACCTATAGAAAAACGCATCTCTAACTCCCAGCAAAGACCAAGCTAAACCAAATAATTATACTTCCTTTCTCTACAAAAAAAAAAGTGTAATGTATTTTGATGAGATGATATTATCAAGAAGTTATCATTCTATGCCAATTTATGAGAATCAGCAATGCAAAGTAGAAGATGAAGTCATGGTGGGGATGTCCAATGGGTATATAATTAACACTGACAGGTGCTGGGATTTTTAAAAACCAACATCAGGAAAACCATATAAAACTACAGTGTAATGTAAAATATTCTAGTGAGCCGGCAGGGAAGTGGACTGTACGACCCACAGGGTCCCCGTTCCAACTCTAATTGCTATTATTCTCCAGGATGTGATATCTTAATCAGAAACAATAGCTTGTCTAATTGACTCAGGCTGGGGGGAGACCTGCTACCTCTTGCAGATATCTGAGCAGCGTACACAGTAAATGAGTAATGTGAAATTAAGAAAAGATGATTCCAACGGTGCAATCAATTAGACTTTGGAACTATGGCACAAGCAGAAGCCTAGAAGCTTCCTCTTTTGAAGGATTTAAGATTAGGAAGGTGAGGCAGGGAATATCTTCTTCCAAATCATCTTTTATTTACAAGGTCGAATAGTCTATATATTTTTAAAAAATAATATTGAATAATTGCTGACATATATGATATGTCTTTAAGTCAAAGAGCATAAAGGGTGTGTATTATTTTTATGCCTGGGGTCACAGCCAGGAAATAGAGTTGTCATTCAACTTTCAGATGTGACTTCTAAGACAAAAGTGATCTGTTTTCTACAATTTACCAGTCAAGAATATACAAATAATGTAGGAAAGACTATCCATGAGAAAAAAATAAATCTGGAGATAAAACCCTAATGTAAACATATATTAGAAATATTCCAGGTAAACAAAATAGCGTAGCTGGTTTTACTCAGGTCTTTTGTTGGCACAGACCTGGGCGGAAGTGGGAAAATCTCTTTCTGAAAGTTATTTTGTTCAGGAGTGTTTGTTTATGCAGTTTGACCATACTTTTCTATAACTTTGACTGCGAAGTAAAAATGTAGTTTAAAAGCCAAGAATATTAGATTGAATGCCAGGAGCCTTGGCACTTCCTCAGTAGCCCTTTAGCCTAGGTTACTAAATGCCTTCGAAGATATATTTCCTAAGATTTCCACTGTCAAGAGCTCCTTTTCCCTCCCATCCCAAGAGATCCATGCTTACCTGTCATTCTCCACTTATTGCACAATGGGACTTATTGCCCTCTTCTCCTTATTATGTTGTTTCTTCTGTTTGCTCATCAACAGCCAATCAGAACTTGTGATTGGGAGATAAACATTATTACTGCACCCAAATGAATCAACAATTTGATCTGTTGATTTACTCTGGGTTGAATGCCCCTTTAGTGCTCTGGAGTATTAAAATCAGCCCATGCATCGCTTGGCTTTCCTACAAGGGCTTCTGCAGGTCCAGAAGCCCCAAGTTGAGGGACCACTAGACAAGGGTCTTCTAACTCCAGTGAACAGAGGGTGTGGGTAAGGATGAGGTGGACCTAAGGGCTTCGATCCTTTTTCAAGAACTTTGGAGCTACTCCAGTTCATCACAGGCACCTGCAGGTGCCAGGCCCAGGGTGGAAAAACCATCCAACTTTTAGAAACCCCAAATCCCAGCCTTTACATGACATCTAGTAATGTTTAGGCATTCGCCACCACAGTATTTCATCGAGACCAAGATGTGATTAAGATGCCCCTTGCTGAGCATAGTAGTGCACACCAATTCCACCACTCAGAAGGCAGAGACAGGAGGATCAGGGGTTAGAGGCCTGCCTGGGCAACATAGCAAGACCCAGCCTCAAAAAAAGCAAAGGCCAGGGATGAACAAGATGCACCTTTATTTCTGAGAAGTTAAAATGAAAAAAAAAATATTTTCTAGAATCAGTGAAGTATAATAGATTGACAACTTTTTAAAGACTACTTTGTAATGTTTAATTAAAAATATTTACAGAATTTAAATTTATATATAAAAGGATCATGAGGCTGAGTATAACCTCTAAGCCACCAAGTTTTTAACATTTTTTCTTCATCAAATATGTTCTCCACCATCCCTACTAGCTCTGATATTTGATGATCTTACTAATTCAACAACATCGAGATGGTAGTGTACAGAGAGCTTTTTAAACGTAGTCTTCCTTAGAAAAGCCAGTGTGTGAAACAGGTGAATGAGAACTTTATAAGGACCATTGAGACCTATCCAGCACATCCCACTTTAAGTAAACATATAGAAGTAAATAAGAGTAGATTATGGTTTGATTTGTTGACGTATTATTATGCTTCATATAAAAATCGAATTGTTGTTGTTGTTGTTAGGTGCCGTCGAGTCGGTATCCGACTCAGCGACCCTCTGTACAACAAGGGAAACACTATTGTCAGTGCTTCTCTGCTGTTCATAGGGTTTTCAATGGCAGATAAAATTGAATAAGGACCTAATTATTGTGATTGAGTCTAATTTTATATTTTGGAATCATGAATTGTATTTTCAGGGCTCAAACATTTTCACAGAGCTTTACAAGACTTCCAGCACCCAATCCCTCCCTGGTCCTGTGGGAAACACCAGTCTATCTCGTCCTTCTTGTGATGGCTGTACCAGGAGATTGTGTGGGTTAACTCATCTGATCCTCATGTTACACTCAGAGGTAGGCGTTATGTAGCTTCACCTCACTGAGAGGGAAGCTGTGTCTTGGAGAAGTTAAAAGTCTTTCTCAGAGTCATATCTGGTGATGTTGGTCCATTCCCAGTTCCTTCTGCTTGGTCCTTCTGCTCTCTGTGCCTGGGAGGCTAAGAGGGATACCCTTAGACAAAGACTTCCTCTGCCCTGAACATCTAATTGGGTTTCCCAATGAGAAACTGGGCTGGGTTTTAGCTCAGTTGGTAGAGCACCGCTCTGCAGTCTCTGAGGTCCCGAGTTCGATTCCCAGCACCACAAAAATGGGAGAAGGACATGGCAACCCACTCCCAAGGCAATCCCAAAACAATATGCCACTGAAAACCCTATGAGGGTTGCTATGAGTTGGACATGACTCAATGGCACCTAACAACAACTAACAACAATGAGAAACTCCACCAGCAGACGAGAGGAAGGTTGGAGAGCATTACTCCGTATATTTCCCTATAGGAGGAGAGCATGACAAGATGGCCCGACCTCGAGACAAGGTGGCCCTCTCCCCACAGCCCTCTGTCTCCACAGTCTGGTCACCTCTCCTCTCTTTTGCCCTTTCAAGCACAGAGCTGGTAAAGCAGCCTCTCTGCTTTTAACCACCAGGAGCTCCCCTGTTACCAGAGGGTCTCCTATAACCTGCCCACAGCTTTGGAAACAGTCCCTTTCCTAAACTCTATTCAAAAACATGCACCTGTGGGTGTAGGGTGCTACCGTTTCAGAGACCAACTGGAGACACAAAGCCTTGTCCCAGTGATTCATTATCAAAAAGGCCTATTCATCAAGCTCCCAAGTATCTCCCTAGAACAACACTGGGCAGGTGGTGTTACCATAGTCTGTTTTAAATAGGGGGGAATACGTTTAAAAATAAATAAATAAATATATAAATAGTTGTTTCCTGTGGTATAACATCATCTTCATTAATAACAAATACCAGTTCTTTGAGAACCTTATAGTACCTTTGAACTGTTCAAAGGAAAACGTGTGTAAATCCAGGGTATTAATATTATATCAGTTTGCCTGGTGATAAAATCCCCAATGACACCAGATGACTATAGGATAAAACTGTTTCGGCAGCAGGAAATCTTTTGGAAACAGATTCTACTACAAAGAAATTCACTCTGCATAAAAAGGATAGGTTTGCTGAATTCCAAAAGGCGTTAAAAGATTTACTAATGCAAAGAGGACCCCAAGATTATCTGTACATCCAGAATGGAATGCTGTTTCCTATAGGCTAGCCAATGGCATCAATCATTACAACAGGTGGTCATGTAGAATTGTTTGAAACATACCTCAATATTTGATTTCAAGAGACATAAACAAGTTTTCTTAATGCCAATAATGTTCTCCTTTTGTTGTTTTTATTTACATAGTTTCCATTAAGTCACTCATCAAGCAAGCCTGGCTTTAGTTTTCTTTAAAACTATTGATAAAAAACAGGAAAAAACACTTTTAACGAACACTTAGTATATACTAAGCCCATGTTAAGCTGTTTATATACATTCCGTCAATATACATATGTGACTCAATTTAATATTTTTAACAACATATTGTTGTTGTTGTTGTTGTTGTTGTTGTTAGGTGCCGTCGAGTCGGCATCCGACTCATAGCGGAGTACCATTTTATTATTCTCAGTTATAGGTGTGTATGAGTCAGCTTTCCATTGATATTACAAAAAGCCCTGAGATAAACAAATTATAAAGAGCAAAGGTTTATTCTGACTCATGGTTTCAGAGGTTTCAGGCCATGATTGCTTGGACTTTTTGCCTTTGGGCCTGTGGTGGCACAGTGCATCCTGGTGGGGAAGACATGGTGGAGAAATCTGTTCACCTCATGGTGGCTGGAAGGGAGAAAGGCAGTGTGTGTGGGGAGGGCCAGGGTTCCAATATCCCCAGGAAGGGCACACCCCCAATGACCTAATTTGTTTCCAACAGGCCCCACTGTCTTTTCAGTAGTGCCACAGGCTGGCAACTAAGCTTTTACCCTGTGGGCCTTTGGGGGACATTTAATACCCAAACTATAATATGGTAAGAAGACAGAGACTAGTGTGTTTGTTTATATTGCACAAGGGCAGACAGCCAAGGGATAATAGAATGAGACTTGAGTCTTCTACATAGCCAACACTTTTATCCAGAAGTACAAAATCAAATGGAAACTGACACCAGATAGGTACACAGAGTTAGTGGCTCCGGCTGGGGCCAATAAAGGGAGGTTTATAAAATTGGAAAGCAGATGTCCTACCTAAAGGGACAGTTGCTGCTTAGTGCCAGCTGAAATTAATCATTTCCATAAGGAATGGGAACACCATGTAGCCATGCCTTTTATTTTTTAGGAGATGTGGAAATCCTGAGTTTTTATATAGAATCTCTCCATCCTAAATTGCAAGCTATAAGTCAACAACAACGGTTCCAGCA
This sequence comes from Pedetes capensis, assembly GCA_007922755.1. Lineage (NCBI taxonomy): Eukaryota > Metazoa > Chordata > Mammalia > Rodentia > Pedetidae > Pedetes > Pedetes capensis. The sequence goes on from VMDO01001562.1 coordinate 109,434, forward strand.
TTCGAGCTAAGCCTGCGGGCCCCAGGGCTGTAGTCTGTTCTCTTCTCTAAGCCCTCTTGGTAAATGCAAGGAAGTAGCTTAACTCATCTGTACAATCCTTTGAAGATCTTCCTGTCTGCTTTAGAGACTGAGGACATTATGCAAGTCCTCAAGTGAGTTATATCCAGAATGACCAACTGATCCTTGTTTGCCCAGGAATTTCCTGATTTTAAGACAGGAAGTCCCATACCCTGGAAAGCCCTAGTCCCAGCCAAAGTGGGACAGTTGGTCACTAGTTGCAGCAGAGAATTTGCTTCTGGCATGTGCAAACCTCCAGAAGGTCAAACAACCTGACCTTTAGAAAGTGTCCTTTCAGGGGAATTTTGCTACCCTTGCAGGCGCTAATTTGCTAAAGCTTTGGTGTCTCCACTTCAGATATGAGGCTGCCTCTGATGCCAGGGTGTAACACTCCGTCGGACAGCCCCCAAAAGCCAGCCCTGTAAAACTCTCTGCAAGGAAAAGAGGGCATTGAAGGCAGGCGGATGTCCCCGAGATAGCTTCTGGTTGTTATTTGTCAGAGAATCCTAATTCAAATCCAAATGGGAGATCGCCATTATCGGGGACTCACACAGCTCCAGGTAAACAGCTAATGAGCAGGCTGCCAGTTCCATTTTTATCAAGAGCCCTGGGAGACTTAACCGTGCCATTTCATAAAATATGCAGATGATAGTGTGGGGAGAAGAGCAAAGGCTTTGAAAATGATTCACACAACCTAAAAATGATGTTGAAAAGGGAGGAATTAAATATTCACAAAGTGAGAGAAATTAAGGCATATTAACTGTTAGAATGTGGAAATGAAATGACTAACATGCGTAGAGCTGATGGGAACGGCATGATTACAGATCTGTCAAAAGTTTCTAATTCTGACACCATGCACCGTGGAAGGTGCTTGTTGGCTGGTGAGGGCAAAAAATTAGGTACGGGACAAGCCACAGAATGCTGACAGATCAGAGTCAAAGGGAGGAAGACACAGCCATGATTAACATTGGGCTCCGTTCTGTGCTGGGGGTGAACTCCACGATCACAAAATGAATACTAATTACAAGCACAGAACAGACTGGAAGTTGACTGGACCCTTGAAGCAGAATATGGCTATTAAGTCTGTAATGAGGAAGGCAAAAGAAAGCCTAAAGGCTGGAGAGGCTAAATTTGGTGAGGTCATCTAATCCTCTCCATTTAGGGGATGGGAAGCCAAATTGTGGCCCATCCAAACTGGAATTAGCAGTAATTATTATATAATATGTAATGATGAGATTTAAATGGCTAACACATTTTCTCTGCTGAGATCATTTAGACATGATTCATACAAATGATTAAATTAATAGATCTTCCTCTTTTCACACTGCCAGGCAGCTTAAACTAGATTTTTCAACAGAGACTGATCCTAGTGAAATCACATGAATAGAGAGATTTACAGAAATTTGCAGGAGGGATTGGCTCAATGTATAAGAGCATGCCGGGGTCTGGAGAATCACACATTCACCTCGAGGATGAGGCCTCAACTCTTGACCTTTGTTTTTATTTATTTTTCCTTTTTCCAGAATTTGCCTGTATTCTTAAGGGGAGGGGTTTAGAAGGTGAAAGTGTGAAGCCAACAACTGTCCTCAAAATAAAAAGACATAACACTGAAGCCAAAGCAAATATTCATAGAGTAAGTTGCTTTTCTTTGCATCAAAAATACAGCTGCTTTTTAAAGAAAACAATTGGTATATATGAAAAATACCCTTTAAATAGTATTAGGGAGGTGATTCAGAGAAATTTAAAATTTAGTGCCAGTGGAAAAGAATTTGAAAGTTGTTAGAACTTGCTTATGAGGTATTCACGATTTCAGTGCAATGTCTGAAATTTCCAAAACAAAATTATGAAAAAGAGAAATAAATTGCAAGCAAAAACAGAAGCTCACAGCCATTTTTGATAAAGCATTTCTCTGCTAACATTTCTGCTGACGCCCCATCTTTGTCATTGGATATGAGGATGTTAATTTTTTTCTTTGTCGCCCAGAAGTATAAAGCAGTTCTTAGGGACATGAGCTGCTGGAGAGCCACTGTGTGCTCTGAGTGGAGGCTTTGCTGGTCCCATAAGCTGCACAGCATAGGAGCAAATTAACAGGCACTTGGGGAGGAAGCCCATAGTAAGAGGCTCAGGCATGTAATAATTAACATAGCCTTGGTACCTCCATGGCATCTTGGGATGAAAACATTAATCATTCACAGCTATGATCGCCTCAAAATCTCCTATTTTATGGCTTTGACACATCCATGAATAATGCCATTTGCTATAATGTGCAGCATATCAGAAGGAATATTTTTACAGTATGGCTGCTTCTCTAGAATACATTTTAAAACCAGTGGGAAAGCCTGTTTCCCTACAGCAGATGCAGAAAAGGAAGACGGAAGACGATAGAATTGGACTTTACTCAGAAGTGTGACAGAAGTTCCACTACTCTTTGTCTAAGCCTGACAATGACCCCAGGAGGGCAGTGGTGGTATGATCTCCATTTCAGAAATAAAGAGATGGAGGACTGAGAGATTACAGTCAAGTTGCCAAAGAAACTGGATATGAATCTCAGTCAGCTGGGCTCCAGAGCTCTGACCCTTTCCACACAGCATGGAATTCAAAGGGAACGCTGAATTGTATGGTGACACTCATTTTCCCTGTAGCCTCACCGTTATTGGTCTCTGGAGGGTCACGTTAGCAGTTACCTCATTAGAGAATCCATCTGACTTTTCTCTCCTTTGCTTCATCGCTTTCATCAGCCCTCTTTTGTCCCTTCCCTACCCTCAGCTGGAGCATTCAGCTCAAAGGCATGTGCTTGCTGACCCATTCCTCAAGCTGAAGTTGGAATAAGAGTTTCCTGATTTAAATTGAATTGGGAAACTCCCCTCCCTACAATCTTTACAATTTCCCCATTGCATTTAGGATAAACATGGACGCTCTATTGCCTATGACATCCCAGGTGATCTTGAACATCATCTGCCACCGAACTTCATCTCCTGTAACCCTCTGTCTACATTTCATACATTAGTCTTTCCATTGCCAAGACTAACACCTCAGAAAACAACTTAAGGGAGGAAATATATATTTTGGCTCAAAGGTTTCAATTCATCATGGCAGAGAGATTGTGGCAACACAGAACAGCTCACATCATGGTGGCCGGGAAGCAGAGAGAGAAAGAAGGCCTGCACTAGTGGGATTTCTCCTTTTCCTTCTGTTATTCCACCCAGTTTTGTCCACATTCATGGTGGATCTCCTCCCTTATTTAACCTTTTTTGGAAATGCCCTCACAGACAGACCCAGAAGTGTGCTTTACTAACCCCCAGGTGCTTCTTCACACAATCAAGTTGATAATCACCATGAATCATCACAATCTGTTGCTAATCCACCAAAGAGGATGTCTGTGTTCCTCAAAGCTGCTCATCTTTTCCCATCTCAAGCGCTTCACCCTACTGAGATGCCTCCACAGCTCTTCCCACATGACCACTCCCAACTCCACACTTGGTGAGGGTTTTTTTCCATTTTCCAGCTCCTGCCTTTAATTTTGCTTTCTGAGTAAACACCCTTAACTCCCTAGTCAAGTTTGAGTGTTTTATGTGCTCTTATGACACGATACATTTTCTTCTGGCAACATATGCCCTCTGCAATAGATTTTCAACTCCTTGATGGCAGAGATTGCATTCTCAAGGGCAATTGTATAGTAGGTGCTCAAGAAGTAACTGTATAGTTTCAAATCTAATCCACATTTTTTCAATAGCTTTAGAGGGCTACGAAATCAGATGGGGATTAGAATTCCTTGCAAATTGGATTCATAGCTCTTGACCACAAATCTACTCCTCACATGGTTCTAATTTGCATCTGATTTCGTAGTCTTCTAAAACTGTTGAAGGGCTGGAGTTTAACTTATTTGGTAGAATGCTACCCTGGGTTCGATCCCTGGCACCACAAAAAAATGGGAGAAGGCCCTGGCCACTCAATCCCAAAACAATCTTGAAACAATCAACCACTAAAAATCCTCTACATAGCAGAGAAGCAGTGCCAGAGTGCAGGCATAGCACAGTATCAGAGAGTGTTTTGTTCTGTTGTACATAGGGTTGCTATCAGTCAGACATGATTAGAAGGCAGCTAACAACAACAACAAATCTGTTGAAAGGATGTGGATTAGATTCGAGAATATATGGTATGTATTGAAAGAAGGAAGGAATTCAGGAAAGACTGCATGAGGCATCCTCATTTTAGCCAGAATCCTTTCTATTATACTTCCTCTATCATCTAGCTCAACAAAGTTTCTCTTGCTGACATTCACATCCATTGGCAACAACCAAAATTGATTGCATCATTAACACCGAGGGGAAGGACTGAGTGTATGCCCTCAGAGAATCATAGGATACAGGAGCCCAGACTCCCCTAGGCAAAAGTAATCTGCCCTCTTCCCCCTGGCTCCCTGCGGTCTCTTAGGTAGTTCTAAGCTTCTGCTGTAATTGCTTGTTTGCAAGGCTAGATCCCTCATTGGTTTCCCCAGGGCTAGGACTTACCTGGTTGTATTGCATCCCTACGGCATCCAAGCAAAAGGCCTGAGTACCTTGGATACTCAATAAATGGCTGGCAATAAACAATTTCATTCAGTACTAACTCAGTGAGTAACTGAACAGATAACTAGAAGAATCAGTAATTTAGCAAGTTAATAATAAAATAAGTAACAGAAAAAATAAAAATATTTATTCACACAAATGTTTCTTAAGGTGCAATTCCTGTGCCATTGAGGCTACCTGATTATTTTAGGGAAGAAATACACATAAGCTAACTTTTAAATTTTAGTCACTGTGGAATGTTGGATATTATGGTTTGCAAATAAAATGTCCCCCACAGCCTCATGCTTGGGGATGATGCTTAGGAATGCTTGGTTCCTAGCTGGTGACACTATTGGAAGGCTGAGGAACCTTTAGGAGGTGGGACCTAGATGGTGGGAGTAGGTCACTGGGGGCCTTTGAAGATTTTACTCAGCTTCTAGTTCTGGTAAGCTCTCTGCTTCCTGGTCCACCATGATCTACCAGAACCTTTGTCACGTGCTCCTGTTACCGGTGGGATGCAGGGAGCATGGGTAGGTGGGTCCAGAGTGCAGGCTCAGAAATCTGGCAGCAAAACTGTGGTCCTTGTATTCACCATATAAAATAATTTATTACCTGATACAGAAATTATACTATAATATTGTTGTTGTTGTTGTTGTTGTTGTTGTTAGGTGCCATTGAGTCAGTATCTGACTCATAGCCACCCTCATAGGGTTTTCAGTGGCTGCTTGTTACGGGATTGCCTTGGGAGTAGATTGCCAGGCCCTTCTCCCGATACTATAATATAGAGTAGGTTTATTAAAGATAGTACACCTCTAAGGAACAATTACAATTACAGGGAAAACTGAGGCACTGAAGAAGGTTAGGTAGATCTGTAAAGGAATTTGGAAAAACCTGTGTTACCTGGGACACTCAGCATAAGGATGTTTCTATTCCCTAGGGGAAGATAGAGAAGCCAGAGAACAGGACAGCAGGTGTTCAGAAGGAAAGATGCCTTGGATAGACTGAGAAGGCAGTGGACCTGAAAGAAAGAGAGAGAGAGAGGTGTGCATGTGGTTGCTGGAGAGAGTAGAGAGCAGAGGAGGAGGAGAAAGAGAGAATGAGAGAGGAGTGGGGAAAAGAGAGAGTGGGTGTGTGTTCTCATACCTTTTACCTAAACTAGGGAATGCCCAGTGCAACATCATCCCTGAGCTCCTGGCTCTGGTCATGTAGTATGCTGTGGGCCTATGGTCTTTGTTTTGTAAATGGCTCGAGGGCTTGGGTAGGGTGTGGAATCCACTTGAAAATGTCCTTCCAATGTCCTCAGATGGCTTCTTCATCATGGTGGAAGAGCAGGAGCCATTTTCCATCCCCCTTTCCTCCATATTGCCTGCTAATGCCTAAGCTAGCAACCTAACACTCCTGTTGATGGACCGAGTTCTGTAGCCATGCCTTCCCTGCCACTGTGGACTGAATCTCTAAAATCATGGGCCAAAGTAAACCTTTCCTTCCTTGTTTCTGTCAGGTATGTTGGTCACAGTGCTGCAAAAGCTAACAGTACAGAAAATTGTTACCAGGAGTGGGGTCATCATTGTGCTTGAACCTGACTGTGGGATTTCTTAGGCCGTTGGAACTGGTTTCCAGGAGGAAATTGGAAGTGTTTGGAGAAGTGGATTAGTGAAACCCTAGAATGCTGCAAGCCGAGTTTAATAGGTGATTCTGGTGGAAGTTTGGGAGACTAGAAGGCTTATAAAAATGAAGACAAGAAAGGTAGGACTCATGAGGTTTAAGACAAAAATAAAGACTCCATTATAAACTGGACTAGAAGCCATTTGTGTTACAATTTTGGCAAAGGATTTGTCTGTGTTTGTCTGTGTCCTAATAATTTGATTTGATCAGAAGTAATAGACAATTAATTTGGTGGAGGAAATTTCAAGGCAGCATAGCATTTAGGCTGTGGTATGATTATAGCTGGTTGCTTTTAGCCAAGTTTACAGTGAGGATCAGAAGGAAAAGGCAGAGCAGAAACATGTGAAAGCATGCAGTCTAGCTAGAGAAAAAGCCTGTTTAAAGTTGTGGGCAAAGAGATTAATTATTAAAGAGATTAGCATCATTAAAGAGAAGCCAAGCATTTTGAACTGGGGCGGGGGTGGGGGGCAATAGGAAGGATGCCTTGAGAGCATTTTAGGAATTGACCAGACCCAGCCTATGGATAGCTCCAGGGTATAAAATTGCAATCTCATTTGAAAGATTTCCTTAAAAAGGGAGTGCCTCCAGGGCATCTTGCTGGAAAAGGGCTGTCTAAGGAAGTGTTCATCTGCCCAGATACTCAGATGTCACTGAATCCATGATCTAATTGAGTCCAGTTAGCACTTGAGCTGGCAGCAAACTTTGGCATCGTTTAAGTGATACTGGTTTTGCAGGCATGCAGGATGCAAGAGGTATGGAGTCATGGGGGCTTCCACCAAGGTCTTAGTAAAAAGCCAGGGAAGTCAGGCAATGGAATAGCAGGATTGGATTCCCTGTGGAGAGCCCCTGGTTGGGGCCAAGTTGTGAGGCTGTGAAGGTGAAGCCCAAACTGCAATGGAGACCCCAGGATGTTAGAGATGCCAGGAATATGAAACCATTGCAAAGGGAAGCTGCCAGCAACCAGAAGAGCTGGCTCCAGAGAAATGCCAGGTGGGTTGCAAACAATAAGGCCATAGGCCTGCTGATGAACTGAGCTCCTTGGCCATGCCTTCCCTGCCACGCTGAGTTGAACTTCTATAACTGTGAGCCAAAATAAACCTTTCTTCCTTAGGTTGTCTGGCAGATATTTTGGCTACAACATGCAAAAGCTAGCTATTACACTGGGGAAAAATAATTTCCATATTTAAGTCTTTTTTCATCAGGTGGCTTTAAATTGATTTGTGGTCTCACCCTCTTGGTTCCCTTGAGGTTAAATTTTAATTTCCAGAGGTTAGGATTCTAGTCATCAATCATTGGTACTTTCCATACTAGTATGCAGTGAAATGTCTTTTTTTTTTTTTTGTCTTGGTCTTGAGAGTTAAACCTGTTTTCCCCTCACTACAAAATATGCCCATCAGTAATCCCCACCACTCTCTTCCACATTAGTGTAGATGTGACCTTCTCATTCTCCCCACTCCGGGATACAGCTGGGGAAGGCCCTCTGCAGCAGACTCAGACCTGACTCCCATCCTATAGTCAGTAGGATTTGGTTGCAGAGAATATTTACTACCTCAACGCCCTCATGCATCATGGGACAGAAGGGAGGACCACCTTATAGGAGCCCTGAGGGGACAGCACTACAGACTGGCTCTCCAGTGTCAGCAATGTGTGAAAGCTGCCCCTGGAACCCCTGCCCTCAGGAACATTTTCTGATTGAGGATTAGGACGTGGCTTATACCATGGCTGGTTCCATTGCTAGGTGTCCCTACCCTAGTGGACTTCCAGGAAAGGTGTTCTGCCCTCTGTCTCTTGGCACTGACAAAACCAGCATCTGGATATTGGAACTGCTATTAGCATGGCTGTGGAAACCCCAGCTTTCCACGACAGAAGCAGCAGGAGCTGCCTTCCGGGTCTTAGGAACCTGCAAAACAGGGCAGAATGAGGAAGAAAGGGAGAACTCTCAGACAAGTGCTAAGTCATTCTCTCTCCGTCTCCGTCTCCATCTCCTGCAGCTCATCTTCCTGACACTCTACAGACGTGACCCTGTGGTGGTCTACTCTGGGGTTAGTGACTTCTACATGGGTGTTGAGCCGTTGAATGAAGGCCTTGGAGGCACCTGGAAGTTTAGGCATCATTGTAGGCTTTTCCCCAATTCTGTGTTCACAATTTTGTTACACAAGCTCAGAAATGATGACTTATCTTCCAAATGTTCTCTTCACCACCACTTTGCTGGGATGATCACCTCCTTCCTTCCTGATGAGAGAACAGAGGCCGGTATGGATGAAGGATTGTCACACAGCTACAGGGTAAGGTTCAGGTTTTATTAATCCTAAAACTTATTCAGTTTGTATTCTTTATTCATTTTGGACTCTCCTTTAAATAAAACAATCCAAATTACTGAAACCAAATTCAATAAGAAAGTAAATATGTTTATGTGGAATGAGAAAATAAGACAAATGGCAAATTTTAAAAAGCTAACAAAGCTCAATCATCACAAAATCTAGAAAAATAGCTTAATATTTTATTAACAGTTTGACATTCCCTAAAATATATTTCTTACATCTTGGTTTCATATTCTTTGATCACCTCTTCATGACAAAAATTTTATCAAATATATTTCTATAGAGAAAATGGAAAAGTAATTTAGCCTTCCCTCTAGCATGGTTGATCAAAACCTTTTTTATTATTGATAGTTTACAGATGTTCATGGGAGCTTTATAACACATTACTGGTAATGGCACCTACATTTTTAGAATAGTTGTAAAATTTGGAAGAGCCGCTACTAAATTTCTTTTGTACATGAGCTGTAGGATTTCAGGGAAATTTCAAGCTTTTTTGTGTAGTGACTAATCTTTACTCCCTTTGAATTAAGGATCCCAGTTACCAGTTTGTCGCTGATATACTTATTTAACAGCATATTACGAGTTTTATGTCATCGTCATCTATATTAGTATTCTGTGTCAAATCAGCAAGAAATTTAAACAGTAGAATTATGATAACTTAAAATTTCCATCAAAAAAGAAAAATAATACACAGTACATGTATAATTGTGTATGCTGCATTAGTGAGTATACTCTTGAGAGAATAGAATGTGTAATTTGACGAAGCGTTGATGGGAATTAAATATTCCACTCACATATGTCATGTGCAGAAGTATCTTCTACAGGTGAGCTTCCGGCCCCTTGCCTTCCCAACCGTGTTTCTCTCCTCTGCTGACCATGAATGGTACAGGTGCCTTGAGTTTTATTCCACCTTACAGTGTTGACATGGGCTTGCATTTACCCACCATCACAATGGCTTCATCAGCACAGTGGGTATAGGAGTGTCCTGAGAAGTCATTGCTACACTAAGATACTCACAGTACTTTAATCATAAGTGACAGTGACAGAGGAACACAGACATTTATTATATTAACCCCCAGGTAAATTCACCCTCCACTCACATTTCCAGTTACCAAATCTTGAAATGCCAATACCCATTCTAACGCCACCTAACTGGAAGGGGAGTGTGATGGAGGGAAAAGCGGAGAGGAAAAAGACAGCATCTTAACCTATGGTGCTTTTTGAACTATACAGATTGTATCGATGCACGTAACCATGACAACAGGTCCTGGCAGGACCCTTCCCAGGAACTGAAACATGAAAGGCTTGGAAGCTTCTGCTTTCTTGGCCTTGATATTAATCAGCACAACCAGAAACCAGATCTGGGTTTTCCAGCTCTGTACTGAGGCCTTTCCACTGGGCCTGAAGACCTCCGTGTTCCAAGAAGCATCTGCAACATCTGGGGCCACCTTCTTGCTCTGTATTAGCCACAATTAATAATCAGAAGCAGAGACACAGCTACTTGATGTATATCAACCACTATTCTGGGAGAGAACTGTCAGCCTTTGCTTGGCTTTTCCCGAGATAGGGAAATTGATAAGTCACTAGTGTCTGTGAATAGCACTCAAAAGAGATCATATTTATTTTAGCTGCAGCTCCAAATCAGTGGCTATCTGCATTATGAAGAACATCATTCTATAAAACATATTTAGTCTTCATTTTTCAAATGTTCCTGAAGGGAACATAAGATTATCTGTTTAACTCTGTATTCCATGGAGATACTTAACCTCCATTCACCAAACACACATGCTATTTTTACTATAAAATTCATGTCCTTTTTATACACTAAATAGTCTCCCCTTCTGCTTTGATGGTTAAAAATGCCTGAAGCTATAAGGCCACCTTGTTTACCATCAACTTTATGAGTCATGACCTATAGTTATTAAATAAAACAGAAATATTATTCACTAGGGGTTTGATAAGTACATATTGGCAGAGCCCATATTCTTTTGGGTTTCAGATATAAACTATTTTGAAGTTTTTCTATATCAAGATCCATGCTAATGTAAACTCTGGAATTGATCTTCTGAATTATTTGTCTTCTGCCAGAAGCTAACTCTTTCGAGTTTTTCTTGATTGTCCAGTTTTGAGGCTATATTTTGAAATACGATTATTTTCTCAGATCTGAAAGTGGCTTCCCATCCCCCTTCAATGGTGTCATTTAAAACACAGAATTCACTTCTTAAATATCCTTTGTCTTGCTCTAATGAGAGTTTAGAGTGGAAAGTGAAAATGGGAGCTCCAGGCCTCCATTCTAATGAGGGTTATTAGGGATGCCCAAACGGTACACCAGAATTAGAGTTTCAATGGAAGCCACTTGTCACTCCAAGGGAGGGAGGATAGTTTTCAAAAACTGGGTTTCTGGGAGAGGTGAAGTTTCTCTAAAAAAAATCCATACAGTCCCATCTCTCAAAGTAGGCATAAGCATGAAGTATTAGCATGACTTTCTTTAAACATAGCTGCATTTCCAAAAGATAGACTATAACCTAGTGATTCTTTGTGGTCAAATATATTCAGAAAACACTTCATGTTAAGGCCCCCACTTGGGTTTTTTATATTATATTTAAGAATCTAGACATCTTTCACTAAAACAAAGAAAATCTAAGTTTCTTTCCTTATTTTATGCTTTAGTTTCTCGGTTGCAGACAATCATAAGGTAATGCTCTAAAAACCATACTTTGGATAATGGTGTCATAACATACTGTGCTTTTAGTGGATACACTTTATGCAACAGAGATGAATCTTGGTATGCACCATCAAAGACCATTTGATTAAACTTTTTAAAGACTGGGCAAAACAATAGAATAAATGCTTACATAAAATAAGGTTGAAATTTTATATAAGCTCCAGAATAATCATAAGAATTCAGAGTTTGAATTCTGAAAACCCTGAGTTATCTTCCTGAGTACCCCCAAACCAGAATTAATAGGATAAAGAAACTGACTAGCCAAGCATTTATCACTCATACATTAGTCATCTGCTTCTTCTTTTATTTATTGAACAGCTACCATGTGCCAAGTGGGTTCTAAGCATCAAAGATACCGTAGTTAAATTCTTGTGGAGATTCTTCAGCCTATTAGAAAAATAAACATTAAGTGAAGAACAGCACAAATACAGATTTAATTTTCATTTTTGTGTGTTCTGTAGAAGAGAGGAAGATGGTGTGGTGATAATAGGTAGCAGATGGAAATGATCCAGTGTGGAGAAGGAGGTCAGAAGGGGCTTCCTGGAGGAGAGAGCATTTAGGCTGACTAAAAAAGTGGACTGGAGAAGATCAAGTGGAGGGTGGAAGAAGGAGTGCTCCAGCCCCCCAAACAGAATATGCCAGAAGGGACAGTACTATTCAAGGAAATGGAAGAAGGTTGTGATGCTGGAAGTGGGCAGAGCAAGCACAAGGAGAGGGACGAAGCGGGACAGGCAGACAGCACAGTCTCTGGGGTCTGGAGAGTAAGGAGAAGACAGGGGCACCTTTTCATTCCAAGGCCAGTGAGGAGGATGGCTGATCAAGCCTTCCAGTTTCCATGCTTATGCCTTCCAGAATGAAAAAGAGTTCTTGGTTTAGAAAACAAAACAGATTGTTTCCTGGTCTAGCTGAGCATCATTTAATGACAAAGGATTACATGTAAGTAAATGACAAGAATTAAGCAGCCCACGATGGAAGAGGCTGCAGTTATGCGAGACAAACCAAACAAGATCAAAACCTAAGACTTCAGCAGTCATAAGACCGGAATGCGCTGCTTCCATCCCACAGAAAAGCAAGCCAAAGACCCTCACCTAACCAGTGAGGCCTCGAATCCACTGTACTTATCCCTCTCTGCTATATCTAAAAGAAATTGGTTCTAATCCCAGTTACTGAGCAAGAAGAGGTGGGGTTTCTATCTCCTTAGCTCAATCATTTTTCCGGAACAAATCATCTTTCTAAATAAATCCATATTATCCCAATATGACTTTCTGGATATCTGGGACTTATTCAATGGAGTGGTTGGCTTTCAGTATTTCTGGGAGAAGCCTTTCCAACTTCAGAGTATATGTCCTTAAAACTAGAGGTCATGGTTTGGAATCAAATTTTATGCCCTTTGACTTGGAATCCTGTATATGATATGGGACTGGAAGAGGGGGTCCCTCCCAGAGGCTAGCAGCTAGCTCTTGGGAGGAAAATGTCTGACAAAAATTATTTATAATGAATAACAATAATTTTTAAATTACCTTAATTCTCCAAACCTTTTCCCTTATCTCCTGTATCTCTGAAAAATGGTACCAAGTTTCTAGAGGTCCACTTGCAAAATCATCCCTTACATTGAAGACAAAGGTGCATCTGACTCATGCCATGGTATTTTCAGTCACATCATGTGGTTGTGAAAGCTGGACATTGAACAAGGAAGATAGGAGAAGAATTGATGTTTTTGAATTATGGTGCTGGAGATGACTATTGAATATACCGTGGACTGTCAAAAGAACCAACAGATCTGTCCTAGAAGTACAACCAGAGTGCTCCTTGGAAGCAAGGGTGGCTAGACTGCGTCTTACATATTTCGGACATGTAGTCAGGAGGGATCAATCCCTGGAGAAGAACATCATGTTTGGGAGAGTGGCAGGTCAATGGAAAAAAAAAGGAAAACCCTCCACCAGATGGATTGACACAGTGTCTGCAACAATGGGCTTAAACATAAATAAGATCGTGTGCCTGGCACAGAATTGGGGAGTGTTTCATTCCACTGTACATAGGGTCACTGAGTTGGATTCTATTCGACGGCACCTAACAACAGTATGCCTCATTGGCCATTCCAGGCAGGCTTGGTCTAGTGTTATGTGTGTGATTCCCACCCACCCCCAACACTCTCTCTCTCTCTCTCTCTCTCTCTCTCTCTCTCTCTCTCTCTCTCTCTCTCTCTCATAACTTTACTCTTTGCTCCTTCTCCAGACCAATAAACCCAGGTCAGTTTTCAACACCTTTCTAGAGAGGTAATTATTGTAGATGTCCCATGAAAGGATACTGGGCAAGGTGGATTTGGGGACCACCACTACTCTACTGGTTCCTCTGCCATCTCATGTGACCAAGGCAGTGAACCTTCTCAGTATAGACAGATTTTTGGTTTTGAGGGGTTATTTTTATTTTTTATTTTTTGAGGTACTGGAGGGGTGAACCCAGGACCTTCTACATACTTTGCAAGTGCTCTACCAGTGGGCTGCACCCCCAGCCTATTATTTTTTTATTTTGAGACAGGGTCTTACCAAGTTACACAGGCTGCCTCTGGCCTTGCCCTTGTCATCCTCCTGCTTCTGCTTCCTGAGTCAATGGGAGTACAGGTGTGTGCCACCCCATCCATCTCAGTTTGGATATTTTCAATTAATTAATTAATAATTAATTTTGATGAATGGGAGAGATGGTGGAGGCAGCATATTGTAGTGTTTAAGAGAGACTTCTATGTTTCCAGTGCTAGACTATTACCTCAAGCAAGTTACTAATCTCTCAGTTCTTTTCTTACCTATAAAATGAATTATAATATTAATTTTTACTTCATGCAATTGTTAACATTCATAGATACTTAGAACAGTGCCTGGCACACAATATTCATCAGTTACCATTGGCCACTAGAATTAGTAGTTCTTTCAATGATAGTCTATAATAACCAAGTGTGAAACTTGATCTTCTCCCCCAGGACGAGTTTAAGTCCCTGTATTAAGTACACCTTTATAAGTTTCCTTTATAGCCTCTCTCTCTCTCCCTCTCCCTCTCCCTCTCTCTCTCTCTCTCTCTCTCTCTCTCTCTCTCTCTCTCTCTGTGTGTGTGTGTGTGTGTCTGTCTTTCTCTTTCTCTTAGGAGGAAGTATGCCAGAAATAGATGTAAATGCAGATAAGGCACTGTATTTCTTATGCAATGAAAAAAAAGATTTAACAATTATATGAACAAGATACTTTGGCTTATAATCAGGAGGAAGCTTATAATACAGGATGTTGTGGTAGAAAAGTAAGGGAGGGAGCCATTGTTAATTGGTGGTTAGGGAGGGTCTGTTTGGGAAGGTGACATTTAAACTGAGATCTGCATATAACAAAGGAATTACCATGCAGAGAGCCAGGAGAACAGAACACCAGGCAGATGGAAACTATGATTCATCAAGCACTTATCTGAATAATGTCTGCCCCACTAATCTAGACCAGAGATCAGGAAACTACAGCTCATGGGAGGAATCTAGCCAGTGGCTTGATTTTATAAATAAAGTTTTATTAGAACGCAGCCTCACCAATTTCTTCATATGTTGTCTATGGTGTTTTCATGTCCCAATGACAAGATTAAGTAGCTGAGACAGAGACCACAGGGCCCAGGAGTCTGAAATATTGACTTCCTGGCCCCTTCTAGGAAAATTTACCTCGCTTTGCTGTAGACCATGTGACCCACAAGGACAAGGATCCCCTGTGTCTTCCCTGTGAGCTACTACTTCCATCAACCCTAGATGCATCTGACACAACAGGTCCAAGAAAATAGCCAGGGAGGCAAAAATGTGAGATACCATGTACCTGTGCCAATCAGGTCTTTGTAAGTTTATTTTAAGGACTTTTTAAAGAAATAAGATCTCTTGAAATGATGGTTCAAGAAAACACAGTTGCCCTTCAGTGAACATCACTGGTTTCCACACAGAGGAGCAGAAATACAAAGTGGTGGCTCAGATAAGAACTACACCTTTTGTCCCACCAGGTGAATCATCTGCAAGGCACTAAGCCAGAGACTGGTGCCACCCCAAAACACACAGAGGTTCTGCAGAATGTCACTCGATCTAGCAAGTATGAAACTACGTAGGTAGCAAGCTGCCTTGCTGCCCTGGGGATGACCTCACCTATGATAATGCACAGCAGCACGCTTCAGCGTGGTACCAACCAGGGTTTCCCATCCTGTGCAACATTTGGGGCCAGAAGAGTCTTTGTGGTGGGGACTGCCATGTACATCACATGATGCTCAGCAGCATCTCTGGTCTTTACCTCCAGAGAGCCAGGAGCACCTGTACTCCCACTGCAACGGTCAAAAAAAAAATCTCTAGACACTGCCAAATATTCTGCAGGGAGGGGACAGATGGCAGAGCAAGCAAAATCACCCTCAGGTGATAAGTACTGATATACACTGAAAACTACCTCTTCATTCTATGAAAACCTGTATGTGTTGGAAACAAATTCTCTCATAAATTAATATTTGTTGATGTTGTTAGGTGCCATCGAGTCAGTATCCGCTCATAGTGACCCTCATAGGGTTTTCAATGGCTGACTGTTTTGGGATTGCCTTGGGAGTGGATTGCCAGGCCCTTCTCCCAAAATTAATACTAGCAGTCAGTAATAAATAATAGTCAACCTTTCTGTTCATATTGCCTTATGTGTTTGCTCACAACCAGTGGCGTGTAGGTTCTAATCAAAGAAGGCAACGTTGATCAATCCCAATAACCTTAGAGAGAACAATTTTTCTGGCAACAGGAAAACCTTTTAAAAATTGTTTAATTTACTGTCAAGTTCAGGGTTATGGCCCTCTTTGGAGGTGGAGAGCTGCCATGACAGCTGTTAAAATAAAATAAAACAACACGACTGTTAGGTACCATTAGGGTGCTGTGATCCCTGCTCATCCAGGCACCAGAGGTGATGAGAATCTCTGAATTAGCTCTCTCTCTCTCTGCTGCTCACGAAGGCTGAGCTGCACCTGCCTGCCTACCCATAGCTAATGCTCCACTAGACACAGCACGAGGAGCAGAGGTACACGTGGGTATCCTGTACCAAGAGGAATGGGAGGGGAAGCCAGAACAAGAGAGAAACAGGAAGAGAGTATGGCAGGCACCTAGATGGATTCATTTCCTTCAATAAAAAAAGAAAATGGCATTCATATGACCTCTTGAGAAGGGGAATTTAGAAATAGTGCCATCTTGGGCTAATTAGATCCTGAACCTAAACATGCTTTGTGTGTTTTATACATCCAACACCAATGCAATTATTTTTCTTGTTTTATTTGAGACAAGGTCTCACCATGTAACCCAGGCTAACCTGGAACTCATTTATAACCCAGGCTGACCTCAAACTCTTGATCCTCCTGCCTCAGCTTCCTAAATGCTGGGATTACAGGTATGAGCCAACTTGCCTTGCAGTGTGCAATTTTCGATAGAGTACATTGTATCATTAGGTTTGCTATTGTATCTCAAATACCGTCAACAATAACTTCCCTAACAAGGGATCATAAGTGGTAAACCAGCAACCAACAAGCATGTACATGTATAAATATATGACTATATACACATATATGTGGACTGGGATTTAGCTCAATAGGTAGAGCGCTGCGCTGCAGTGTCTGAGGTCCTGAGTTCAAATCCCGGCACCGCAAAAATGGGAGAGGGACCTGGCAATCCACTCCCAAGGCAATCCCGAAACAGTCAGCCATTGAAAACCCTATGAGGGTCGCTATGAGTTGGATACCGACTTGACGGCAACAAACAACAACAACAACACATATATGTAATAGATATATAATTCATATAAATATACTCATTTCACATTTTGTTTCTAGCTTCAAACTGACAATGTTTACAAACGGGGAATTTCCTTCCTTCCTTTTTTTCTCTTATTTTCTTTCTTTCTTTCTTTCTTTCTTTCTTTCTTTCTTTCTTTCAACAGCACCTAAGAACAACGACGACATCCTACACATTTAGGTTAGCTGCCTGAGAAGGATGGGCATCTCTGCTTATAGCCTCTTGTATAATTTTAGTCTTATCTTTGGCCTCTTTCTTCAGCCAAGCCAAATCTCTTTTCACTTTCAAATAATCTTACTCCAAATTTGTGACTTTGATAAAAATTTGCCTGAAACTAATCTTATCCAAATTTCTTCCTTCCACCAGTTTCTTTACTCAAATATAATGCACTTTATTTATGACAAACATTTCCCCAAATATACATGGTGGAACAAATATCTATTATGTAGAAAATATAAAGAATTTGTCAAGAAATTAAGAAAATTCCACATTACAGGAAGTTAAGAAAATATGTCTACAACAGTATTTTTCAGAGCCTACAAAATAAAGAGCCTGCAGCCTTAGCCCGGTGGCATACAATTCCGTCAGATCTCGGCAGCTAGCAGGGTCAGGCCTGGTTAGTCCTTGGATGGGAGACCACCTGGGAACACCAGATGTTGTAGGCACGGGAGAAGGAGCCGGCAACCCACTCCCCAAAATCATTCAGGCATTGAAAACCCTATGAACATCAGAGAAGCACTGACAATAGTGTTTTACCTGTTGTACGCAGGGTCGCTATGAGTCAGATGCCGATTCAATGGCACCTAACAACAATAACAACAAAATAAAGAGGTGCTTTGTGATTATCCACCAGGAAGTAGAGTGTGTAAGCATTTCGTGGTTTTTCATGGAAATCTGGGATGCTCTCTCTACCATAGTATTCGTTTGCCTTTAAAAAAAATACACTGTTGATAAATTCACAGTTTCTGATACTTTTGGTCATTGTTTTCAATCACAGATATGTTGCAGGAAAGAGAGAGGTAGACTATCATAGGAGAGCAAACTTTTTATTTTGCAGAATAAAGTTATTAAAAAGAAAAATGAAATCACTATCAACGATGAACAACTTTGCATAGAAGTCACTTGAAAAATAAAGACAGAGAAAACATGGTATCCAGATAAAAGACTATCCTTTAAACTGAATATGTTTGGCTTGTAAAATGTGTTCTATGTTTTCGTTCTTTCCGTTATTTCATTGAAGATCTGTAAAAAACTTTGTCACAGACTGTCACCAATGTGCAAAACTGAATTTGGGAAACATTGGTCTACATTACATTAAATCTGGCAACAATACAAACACAAAAACCACTGTAAAAATAGTTCCTGCAGGAGAGAAGAGACAGGGGTTTCCCAGGAAGGGTTTCTGTGGGTTTGTGGGAACAGTCTGCAGCCATGGGTGAGAAAATGTGGATGAGATGACAGTGGCCTCTGGCGTGGCCTGGCTCTTGCAGGTCCTTTCCCACTGAAATTGACTTCACATTGGAGCCACCCAGGGAGGTTCAGAAGCTGATCTGAGATGTGGGAGCTGCTTCTTGTCACCCACATGGATGGGGCAGGATGACAATCAGGAAGCAAACAAAATGGCCTTAATCATTTGAGTCAGATCAAAGAGAAATATAAGTAATGTTCAGTTGTGTCACTGTCCTATAAAAGCCATGCAAATCTGTCATTTAAACCAGTCTGAGAAGTGTTCATCTTGACTGTAAGAAGGTAAAAACACAAGGCACAAACATGTCCTAATTATTCATCGTATGGATTGATCTTCCTTTCTGACTGGTGGGTTATGTATCCATAGAGAAAATTTCTTAGATTGTACTGGATGGAAACTTTATGGAAGTACTGATATTTTGGGAAGGCTGGGGTTTAGCTCAGTTGGTAGAGTGCGGCTGTGAGCTCTCTAAGGCCCTGGGTTTGGTCTCCAGCACCACAAAAATGGGAGAAGGATGGGGCAGTCCACTCCTGAAATAATCCCTAAACACTCAGCTATTGAAAACCCCATGAATAGCAGAGAAGCACTGACATACTGCTGGGCACAGCATAGTGTCGGGGAGTGTTTTGTTTTGTTGTACACAGGGTCACTATGAGTCAGACCCAACTGGACCTCACTGAACAACAACAACAACAATGTTGTGGGGAAGGATTGTCTCCTCCAGACTAGAGAGTTCAACCTAGGGCCCTGGGCATGCTCTACCACTGAGCTGCCCATCCAGCTCTTTTTCTTTCTTGAGACAGGCTCTGGCTAAATTGTGCAGGCTGCATCTGACACTGAACCTGCGATCTCCCTGCCTCAGTGTCTCTCCTGCCTCAGCATCCCACTGGGATCACAGGCGTGTGCCAGGGTACCTGACACTAATGTATTTTAGAATTTTATTTTATTTTATTTTTTGCCATTTGATCTTTATCAGTCATTTGGGGTGATAAAATAGGGAGCTTCCATATAATCCAATTTTAGCTTAAAGAGAATTTTTGTCTGTTTGCTTATTGGTTTAGTGTTGGTGTCTCTTCAAGAGAGTACCAAATCCTCAAGGACAAGAACTGAAAGTGCGTAGTTTAGGACCCTCAATGCCAGGTGCACAGTAGCCCTCCTGACGTATGATCATGAGGGAAATAAATGGAAGGAAAAATAGGTAACAGAAGGAAGGCCAGAGACAGCGCATTTCATATTTTCTTTTTGTATTTGTTAAACTTGTTAGTTTAAGATCATTGAAGATTCAAGTGCAGTTGTTAAGAAATAATACAGGAGGATCCTACGTGCCTTTGACCCAGTTTCTCCTGAGGAAACATCTTGCAAAGCCATAGTGGGTCTCACAGCCAGAATGCTGGCAATGATAAATACAGAGCATTCCCCACATGATGAGGATCCTCGTGTTGCCCTTCTATAGCCACCTCCCTCCTGCCCCAGGGAGAAGTCCAGCCTCCTCCCTCAGCCTCCCCACTGCAGCCATGAGTAGGAGTCCTGGCTCCCAGGGGCCTCCTTGAAGGCCTGCCTGGCTGCTGTGCCGTGCCCCACCCTGCTTGCACCGCCCAACAATGGGTCCCCCGCTTAGTCATGGAAGGTCTGACGCCCCGGGGCCCTTAGGGGCGCCTCCTGCAGCCTTAGGGGGTGGAAGGCAGGGTTTTCCACTAGGCTTGGCTGTCTTAGATGGGCTGGGGCCATGTTTTTCTTGGCTGAAGCGGGCCAGTTATTATTTTAGTCCCTCATATTACTAGACCGCCCTGGTCCTATGGCTGGGGAGCAGGCTTTTGTTGTGCCTTTCTTTCCTGGCACTTGGGTGTGCTTGGCATCTTCCACTTTTGCTCCACCCAGGGCCCTCACCACCACGCACTGCAGGAGGCTGCTGCTCCCTGCTTGGGCTCCCTTTGCTCTTCCCCTTCTTGTCTTCGCTTTTTACAGTCTTCTAATGTGAGGTACACACACACGTGCACACACGTACACACACATACACATACACACATACACATACATAGACACAAATGCATGTTGGTGGTCAGTGCCATAGAGTCGGGTCCGACTCATAGTGACTCTCGTAGAGTTTTCAATGGCTGATTGTTCAGGACTGCTTTGGGAGTGGACTCTCACATCCTTCTCCCATTTTTGCAGTTCTGCGGATTAAAACTGGGTCCTTGGAGAGTATGGAGCAGCAGTCTACCTACTGAGCTACACCCCAACTCACACAAATATATACACACATAAATATACCAACATATACATATGCATACATGCATGCATACATACACATGTTGTTGTTGTCATCAGGTGTCAAGTCGGTATCCAACTCAGAGTGACCCTATGTACAACAGGTGAAACACTATCATCTGCTTCTCTGCTATTCATAGAGTTTTCAATGGCAGATTGTTTTTTGGGAGTGGGTTGCTGGGCCCTTCTCCTAAGCCTACAGCACCTGGTGTTCCCAGGTGGTCTCCCATCCAAGAACTAACCAGGCCCCATCCTGCTTAGCTTCTAAGATCTGATAGGATCTGATGCCACAGTGGTATGGCTGCAGGCTTACATACACATATATTCATTTAAATACATACATACACTATAAATGTACATATGTATATGTATGTGTATACAAATATACCTAATGCATACCCACATGCATACACATACACACATACACGTTATGTACATATATACACACATGCAGACATGTAGGTGCTATATACATGCACACATATATCTACACTTACACATACATGAATGCATGAATATATGTGTGTATATATGTTTATATATATGATGTCCAGGAGTTTTAGTGAGAGGAATGGGCAAAACTATATATACTCTATCTTTCAAGAAAGGGAAATCTTCTTTTTATTTTTTTAAAAGAAAAAAATAAAAAATTCTCTAAGAATAATACATTTCAATGATCTTCTTGAAGACTGTTTTTAAAGACTATTTTTTTATCCAAATGGATATTTATTCAAACATTATTTTAGTGTTCATTCACTTATAAGCAGTACCCATCAGAACTTCACTGGTGAGTAGTAGAAACCCAGAGAATTTAACAAATAGTAGATGCATGGGTAAATCTATTGCTGCATTGTGATATATGACTTTCCCCATATCCACCACTTTCTCTTTGGGGCAAATAGTTTGCTTGGAGTTACTTCTCAGAGCATAAAGGAAAAGAAAGATCAAAAACCTGTGATTAGACACATTTGTCTTAATGTTAGTTCTGCTCTATTTAGCTAGGGTTAACAAAAATAAAAACCCCATAGAACATATTTTCTCTAATTTCTCCCATAAAAACATGACTTTCTTTTGTTAAAGAAAGTTCGCAAGTATGAGAAATCGCTGAATCCCTTTCAAAACAGAGAGGAAAGTTTCAAAACATAGATCCATTTTTGATATTCTCTCATTTAGGAAATAATTGTTGTTTTAGCACCAGGGAGTTTCAGCACATGGGATGTTTGGATTGCCAGACTTTGGGGTAGGTAGCAGGAATAACAATGGCTGCAGAGAGAAGCTTTGTGTGGAAGGCATGTTGATCTTCCCCACTTGTGTGCCAGGACTGTGACTCAACTTGACCTTTCCCTTCACTGGTGTGGGGGTGGGCTTGCTGGCAGTCTTCAGGGAAAAGCACAGTGCTTGAGATCTAAGGGTTAGAAGCAATTATGAAGGGGAACTTATGTTCCTGACTTGGAACATGGTAGGCAGAAAGTGAGGCCTTATGGTTATGACAGGATCTTTTGGGCTGAATACTAAAAATGACTTTTAATTGTAAAAATTACAATTTGAAACTTCAATGTCTAGAAATGTACCTCATCGAGTCCCTAGATCAGTCAGGGGAAGTAGATTTCTTCTTCCATAAACACATCACAGTCAAGTGGTGCTGCCTATCAAAACTTCCATGACACATTGTAGATCAATTAGACATCCACAATCTATAATTTTTCTATGTCTGCCCTTTCTCAACATAGTCACACATAAGGATCCCTTCTCAGTGCCTGCATGAGTGTCAAAGCCATCGTACAAGATCATGTCTTCCACACCCTTTCTTTACCAAGGTCAGAAGCACAGACTTGTGCTTTCTGAAGGATGATTCTTAAAGTTGAATCCAAGCAACCCGCTCTGCCAGGAAACTTGCCATCTCATCCATCCTATGTGCAGCAAGAGTCCCTTGACATGCTTCCATCACAGGATTTATTCCTCTAGCTGATGAGGGCAAGTCTTACTTGATTTGTCTTGGTGTTACTAATACCTAGCAGGTGACAAACATGCTGTGTGTGCATAAGGTCTGAATGAGTGAATGAATGAATGAATCTTCTGTCGACAGACTCATTTGGAAGAGAAACAAACACCAGATCATCTTTAAAAGACACTACCTTGACACCACATGCCCATGGTGGAGAGCGGCAGACAAACCAGGTTGATGCGAGTTTCCAAATCGCTGTTTGTTGCGGCATTTCTCCTGGTACTGGGGAATAGGAACCAACCCATTCTACAAACACAGGCATGGACAAATTAAATGTAGGTTACTTAGCACCTTAAAAGGAAGGAAAAAGATCAATATGTATCCAAAGGAGATGACCTTAGAAACAGGGTTGGAAGAAAAAAGCAAATTGCAGACTGTTTGGTACATGATGATACTTTTATATAAAAGTAAAAGGAACATCAAACAAGCCCATGTATTTTGTGTAAATTATAACAAAACCATTATAAGTATTTTCCCAGGGAGTAGAACATAGATGCAATTTATTTTTTTAAAAAATGGTCAGAAGACCACATTTCAAACTAACAACTGTTTTCCTTAGGGGAAGAGGGGACAAAAATCGAGCTGAGACCGAAGGGAACTTGATCACTATTCTCATTGTTCAGTTCTTTGTAGAAACTGAGTGCTTGATTGTATATATTATACCCATTACTTGCATACTTAGACGTTTTATTCTTTTATATACTAAAAATTAGTAAATCCCTAAGCTTGGAGCCTATGAATCGTGACCCCAGTGTTCAAGGGGATCTTGCGAAGATTTGTGGGATTTCCCCCTTCTCTCTTTTCATCAACTGCTGAGAAAAACATTGGAAAAGGATATTGTTTAGGACAATCCTCCTCATCTTGGAACTGGCTCATTGTTTGTCAACTGCCAGCTCTGACATTCTCTCTCACTTCCCACGGTCTGGCAGCCGAGAAAGAATCTGGAGCCAATTCGATTCCCCCCCTCTGAAGAAACAGCTTAGCAGCCTGCACTGTGTTTTGAGGGAATTAATAAAATGTGCATTTTTTTCCCTCTATTCCAAATGCCCAGGCGTGTGTGTTAAGATGGGGAAAATCTGCCTCATGGCAGAAATGAGCTATCAGCATCCTCCATAGGAATTACTTTCTAATATGTGTTAGGGTTTGATGGAATTATTTTATAGTGCAACAGAAAAGCTTCCAGACTCCACCCCATATTTCCCAAAGTTTACAGTGAAAAACAGGCAATATGGATACAAATGTTTAATAATAATGACACATGCTGATTGAGTACAATACATCCCAACAAGTCCTGGAACTAAGTCTTGCTACCATCGTGCCCATTTTACAGATGAGGTTCTGTGAGTTGCAGGGGTCACATCCTCCAATAGGGCAGCACCATAATTCAAACTGACCATCTGGCTCCGAGAGACTTTCTTTTAACCACTTTCTATTCTACCTCCTATCAGTTTTGCCTGTCTAGTTCTTAGAGCGTAGAAAACCTTGACTAAACACGTCTTGGATTAATGAACGTCTTACACCTGACAGGCAGTCCATTAAAGGACATTGCACACAAACAAGGCCTTGGCTAGCCAGCCACTCAAAGCACACGGACAATGAATGTCATGACCTTCTCTAGAAAGTAAGCACAGGACTTAGTCATAAAGACATCCAGATGATCTTCAAGTACTCCACTTACAAACTTGGAGACGTTTCTTAGGCTTTCTAAGCTTCAGTTGTTATGAGTGGGATTCTAACACGGCCCCAAGATTCTTGCCCCTTCATGCTACACGCCCATCTCGGGAGTGTGGATGAGAAACCAGCCGTGTAATTGGTGACCTACCAGTTGACTGGGGAGATTATCTGGGTTGGTCTGACCTCATCAGAGGAGCTTCGAAAAAAGATGAAGCATCAGGGAGGCGAGTTCCTGCTGACCTTGCCATGTGGTGAACAGGCTCCAGGGCACAGGGCAGGGAGCATGGGTGACCTCTACTTCCCCATAGCAGTCTCGAGCTGACAGCTAGTTAGAAACAGGAAATGTCAGTCATACAGCCACAAGGAAGTGAACGATGCCAACCACCAGAGGATCCAGAGACCAAATGAGAAGCACAGTCTCCACCAACACCTGATTTCAGCCTGGAGACCCAGAGCAGAGAATCCAGCTGGTCCATCTCCTTCTTCCTGACCTTCAGGAAGTAAGAGTTACTAAGTCTGTGTTGTTTTAAGCTACTAAGTTGGGGTTCATTTTAAAACACAACAATAGAAAGCTAACATGATATTGATTTGTCACATAGCAATATCAAAATCAAATAAAAATAATAAAGGGAAGTTGCTCAGCATATATGTGATTGCAATACATTTTGGCCTCTGTCCTTTTTGTAAGATATGAGGCTGCCTCCTCCCTGCTCTGGAAAAGAATGTGATGGCTGGCATTCCAACAGCTCTCCTGGCCAGCGTGAACGAGAACCTCCCTGGAGATGATGGATGCAATGCTGGAGGGATCCCGGCACACTCAACTATCCTAGAACAATACCATGCCAACCCCAATCTGTGCATGCCAGCAACAATTCTATGATCAAGCTACTCTTTTGGGGTGTCCATGTTACTCCCAGAACAACACAACTCTCATCAGTAACAGGTTCCAATTGATAAGAATATAAACCGATTTACTGATTGACCATCAGGGTCTCAACAGGAAAAAAAAAAAAACCACAATGACAATGCTGCCTTTACCTGGAGATGCAGAATACTCTGGAGTTTCTACAGAAGAGCAACCCAAGTAATATGTATTTAAAAAGGACGGGGCTTGCTCCTTTGTTGGCCAAGAATTGTGGAGAAGAGAGGTGAGATTTTGTCTTTGATTGGAGGAGATGGGAGTAAATAATGTATATGAGAGAGAGAGAGAGAGAGAGAGAGAGAGAGAGAGAGAGAGAGAGGGAGAGCAAAGAAAGAGGAGCAAGAGCACTTGGCACAGCTGGATTCTGCAGAGCCCCACCCTCCTTGAGAACTGTCCTTCATCAACACCATCATTATCCGCCCTATCCAAGGAGGAAGAGGGTCAGTAGCGCAAAGGAATCAGATACTTCTGCAGACTCATTCTGATGCTTCAACTGCAGCCGCCCCTCTTCTGAAAAGAATTCCTATTTTATCCTTAAAACTGCTGCTCGTAACCCCACTAATCTATGAATATTGCTCACACACACAGAAAAGGAGCTAATGTGATCCAACACAACACTAATATTAAATTACTGTAACTCATTTACCTCGGCGGCACATGATTATCCCCCTCCCTTCCGCAGGAGTTCGTTCATGCACACAAAATCTATAAACTCTTCCCAGGAATACAAAAGCCTCCTCTATGATGTTGATAAGATACAGGACAGTCACTCTCTCCTGACATATTTGTTCTTTAAAAACAAATCAATGGCACGGGGATTTGGCACCTGAATGCAGCGCCACGACTTGATGAGGCAAAGATTGTCTTCATTAAGGACATTAATATTCATAGGGAGTAGAAAATCTGACACAAGAGAGGACTCACTAACCTTTTCTCATATTAGATTTTTACTTCTTAACACAATTACAGTCCGGCAATGACTTAATTAATGCTGCTTTTCGTCAGCCGCCTTTAAAGAGCTGTCAGTTTGGTCCTGTGGAGACTGTCAGGGAAGCAGAAAGACAGTCATCTCGGTGAAAAAGACATAGGAAGAAATTCAAACACTTAATAATATGCAAAGTGCTAAGCAAAGTCACATGTCAGCTAGGACGAAGGAGGGTTCTCCACTTTTCCTTCTATCTTGTTTTACCAGGTCTTGGTGATGGTGCAATTGGGACTGGACTGTTACTGGGGTCTGGATGGTGCAGAGAAAGCTGGGGGGAAAGACGGAGGGGCGGAAGGAGGGAACCTCTCTACTGGAAAAAGGTGGAATGTTAATAGCCTGCCACCTCAGGCAGGTCTGGGTGCCCTGTGCTTCACAGTGTGTGTGGGATGCAGAATCGGGAAGGAATTGAGGAAGTGGATTGTCCTAATACCTTACTCTTTGTAGGTAAGGACATGGGTCAGCCCTGTGGATTCTTGACGCAGATGATGTAGATCTAAGCTACGCAGGCCAATGTTTCCCCTGTAGGTGTTTTTCTTTTCTTAGCACTACAGTGTTCAAGATTAAAGTACTTGCCAGGATATAAAGTTTCAGGGTGTAGTCTTCTTGTAAGACACGGAATGGTTACCCACTCTGCCTCGTTGAGACTTTGTGGCTATGGCCTGCAGAACCAGAGCACTGGAGGTCCCCTCCCCTCCTACCGAGACACCCCTTCTCACACCTGCTTGGCTGGGCTCCCCTCCTTCACCCACCTGGCTCCTTGAGGTACAGGCAATTGGCTCCTTCACTTTACCCAACTCAACTTCACCCCTCTCAAAGCATAGCCTTAGACCTTTCCAGAGGTTACCCCAGTGCTCCACTCTGAGGTTACGAGTTTGAACAAGCTATGCTCTTTCCAGGGATATTTTTCTCTGGTTATTTCTTAGCTAAAGCTCTTGCCGTGTGGCTGGACTCTTCCACCTCTCAGCCTACGATAGGGCATTTCAACCACTACACTGGCACTTGGGGCTGGAAAGTTCTTGGCTGTGGGGGCCGTCCCACACATCAGATATGTTTAGCAGCATTCCTTGGCTCTACCCATTAGATGCCAGAAGCATCTCCTTGACCCCCTCAACGTCATAACCAAAAGTGTCTCCAGACATTGCCAAGGGGCCCCTATGGGCAAAGGCACCCTTGGCTGAGAATCCCTGGTTTACCTACTCCCTTCACGACCTCGGCCTCAATGCCTCATCATGAGGAAGCCTGTCCTGACCACTCTGACGCACCCCCGACCCTGTTCTCTGCCATGGCACCCTGTGGTTTCACACACTATGTGCTGTAGGGTAGGCTTGTTGCTTTGTTTGTTCAATGTCTAGATTTAAGGCAGCAGCAGAGTAGATGCCACTAGGAATATTATTTGAATAATGATTCAGGCTTTCCCAGTCCACTGTAAGGGCATGTGGTAATTTTGCCTCACCAGCACTGAGTTTCTAAAAGCCACCCCCTACCCCCGCAGTACTTGGGGGTTGAACCCATGGCCTCAAACATATTTGCATGTGCTCTACCACTGGGCTGCACTGCCAGCTCATTTTAATTTTTTATTTTGAGTCAGATTCCCCTACGTTGTGCAGGCAGCCTCTGGCCTCAAACCCTCCATCCTCCTGCCCCTGCCTCCCAGGTTGCTGGGATTGCAGGTGTGTACCCCCCACAACCACCCATGGCTAAAATCCAGTCTTCTGACTAGCTTTGGGGAAGAAAGTCACAGTGTGACTCCTTCCTGTTCCACAGTCAGTGACAACCACCCAGCTTGACAGGTATCTTCTTTGTGACCAATGGCTCTGGTTTCAGGGCTCAAAAGTTTCAGAGGCTGAGTCCCATTTGGCACGCTCAGGACCTTGCCTTTTGGTTAGGAAAGCGTGAAGCTATGTAAAAGGATGACTGAGCAGTGATGTCTTCGTTTGTTTCTGCCTAAGAAGCCATGAGCTACGAGCGGCCACGAAGACACAGAGGGAAATTTTTCTGCTCTGGGATGGTGCAAACATCCGACCACATGCAGGTCAGCCCCTGCCACAAACAATGATCCAGCCCCAAATGTCCACATGGCCACTGTGGAGAAGCCCTGCTGCAGGGTAAGAGCTGAGGGGCGGGTTCCTGCACATGGCAAGAGACTTTGCCAAGAAATAAGCAGAGGAAAATAACCTTGGAAACAGCATAGCTTGTTCAAACTGATAATCCCAGGGTCGAGTGCAGAGGCTGACCTCTGGAAAGGTCTGGGGTTGTGTTTGGAGGGAGGCCAAAGTCAAACTGGGCAAAGCACAAGCGTCCCTTGTGTGTTCCTGTAGGGGCCAGGCCGACAGAGGAAATGCATTGGAGGGTGCTGATTAGCCACGTGGAGGGTGTCCAGCACTCGCTCATTTGCTCAGAGGGAAGGAGGAGGCAGAGCTCATGAGTTGCCTCTCCCAGGATCATTTGCCATCAGGCAAGAGGCTGATGCAAAGAAAAGCTTGCAGACCCTTTCTCTTTCGTGCTTATTTGTTTTAGACATTTTCTGAATGACTGAGATATTCCTAGGTTTCTTTGGCAGGGCCCAGACAGGGGGGTTCTCATAAGAAAAGGGAATTCTATCTAGTGATCAAGAATTAACACCATTCCCTAAAGGTCTACTGGAGACACTTATTCAAGGCACATCATGTGACTTATGCTAGACAGAACTGGGGTCCTGTCATTCTAACACAACAGGTAGACTCTACAGATATTTTTGGGTACACAAGTGACCCTTACGAGCGTTTAGACAATGGGATTCTACACTTAAGATAACTGGTAAGACCTGGCATCTTACCTTGATGCGGTAGACAAAGCCACATGGGCTGCGTGGGACCAGTTCTCAACAGTGACACCATGTGGAAGAACTAAAAACAGCAGCAGCTAGGACCTGAGATCAGTTTCCTGTCTTCGCTACCTGCTTTCTCTCTCCAGCTGCTTTTCAAAACATAGGTGCTTCTATGAAATGAACACATCCCATGGAACGTGGTAACAATT
Source organism: Pedetes capensis (assembly GCA_007922755.1). Lineage (NCBI taxonomy): Eukaryota > Metazoa > Chordata > Mammalia > Rodentia > Pedetidae > Pedetes > Pedetes capensis. The sequence continues at coordinate 138,895 of VMDO01001562.1, forward strand.
CATGTAGGCATGGGTCATGGGTAAGAGGTCAGGTAAGTTTGCAGAGAAAGATATGAAAGTTTCTACTACTATTTATGAGGCTTCAAATAATTAATTGAATTGATTAAAGATATCTCCCACAGGTCTGTCAGCTTGTTGTGCTGTGGGGGCTTACATATTGCTATGTCTCTGGCTGAAAGCTATACCACCACGATCTCAGAAACCAGCAGGGCCACCCATGATGGACAGGTTTCAGCTGAGCTTCCAGACTAAGACAGACTAGCGAGAAGGACCCAGCAGCCCACTCCTGAAACAATTAGCCATTGAGTACCCTATGAATAGTAGAGAAGCATTGTCAAACATGGTGCCAGAAAATGAGCCCCCCCAGGCTGAAAGGCATTGAAAAGACTCCTGGGGAAGAGTTGCCTCCTCAAAGTCAAATTGACCTTAATGATGGGAATGGATAAAGCTCCTGGCACCTCCATTTGCTGATATTGCACAACCAAAACAAGAAGAAACACAGTGGCTACAACAATGGGCTCAAACAAAAAGATCATGTGCATGACACAGTGTCAGATAGTCTTTTGTTCTATTGTACATAGGGTCACTATGAGTCGGACTGGACTCAAAGGCATCTAACAAAAACAAACAATTAAAGATGCGGAGTTATTTTCATTCCAACTTGTAGAATTCCATTGTACCAGCTATGCCTTTTATAGTATGCAAATCAACCTGGCTCTCATCCCAAACACAAAGGAATCTATTATAGAACCACTAGTTAAAATAAGATAGATTTCAAGTTTCAAACCAAACTTGTGAGGACTCACTGTGTTTAGCATTGGTCTTTTCTCAGTCATGAGCCCACTGATTTATAAAAGCGTACTCTTGCAGGCTGGCCAGTCTTAAGACACAGAAGCACAGAACTGATCATACAAACCTCCTGCTGTTGTTTGGATGTGGCTTATGTGTCTCTCCCAAGGATTCATGTGTTGGAAACTGGTCACTAGGGCAGCCTTGTTAAAAAGTGGTGGGACCTTTAGGAGGTGGAGCCTCGTGAAAGCTCACTGGCAGTGATGCCTTCATAAAGAATTGTAGTTTTCATGGGATCCCTAGGTAGGTCTCATGGGAGTGAGTTGATATAAAAGAGCCAGACTGGCCCCTTTTCAATCTCTGACTTCCTGTCTCCCCATGCGACCCCTCCCTCTTGCATATGATCCAGCCATGATGTGATGCAGCTGTGGGTGGAAGGCCCTTACCAGAGCCAGTGCCATTGTGTTTGGATTATCAGCCTCTAAAACTATAAGCAAAAGAAAACTTGTCCTACAATACCCAGCCTAAACATTTTACTGTAGCAACATAAAATGGACTAATACATGTCCCTTCTGAGTCCTCAGCTCCTTGTCATGCAGGGTTAAATAGACATAGATGTTGGCATGATACAGATCTGAGATCAAATCCCGCCTCTCTCATTTATTCGCTGTGCAGCCTTGAACAAGTTACTGAATCTCCTTGAGATTCAGTTTGTCTGTAATAATTATTTCAGTTCAGTTGACATTTATTGACAATTTATTATATGCCAAGATAAGTGATTTTTATGCATCATTTCATGTAACCTTCCCAAAATCTCTCTGAAGTGCAGGCATTATTTCATGAGCAAAAACTGAGGCTTAGAGATGTTAGTAAATTGTCCAGACTGGTACTGCTAGTCAGGTACAGGGTCTGGGATTTAGCTCAATTGGTAGAGCACTGCTTTGCAGTCTCTGAGGTCCCAAGTTTTATTCCCAGCACTGCAAAAAAAATGGAGAAGGATGTGGCAATCAGCCATTGGAAACCCTATAAGAGCCACTATGAGTCGGAAACAACTCAATGGCACTTTAACAACAACAATATACTAGAGAGTAAATTCAAAGTGGGGCTGGGATTTAGCTCAGTGGGTAGAGCGCTGCGCTGCAGTCTCTGAGGCCCCGAGTTCAATTCCCAGCACCACAAAAATGGGAGAAGGACCTGGCAATCCACTCCCAAGGAAATCCCGAAACACTCAGCCATTGAAAACCCTATGAGGGTTGCTATGAGTCAGATACTGACTCGACAGCACCTAACAACAACAACAAATTCAAAGTATGAGTATTTGAAGTATTATTGGGAGAAGGACCTGGCAAGCCACTCCTAAAAAACAATCTGCCATTGAAAACCCTGTGAATAGCAGAGAAGCACTGACAATGTTGTATGTAGGGTCACTACGAGTCAGACACTGACTCAATGGCACGTAATAACAACAACAAGAAGTCAGGTGCAGTGTCAGAATGTGAATACAGGTTGTCTTAGTGCTGTGCTCCAACCATTGCCTGACGTTGATTCTGCCATGGGGTCTTGTGATTATTAAATAAGATCAGTTATATTAGCACTTAGCACAGTGTCGTTCGTTGTCGGTAGGTGCCGTAGAGTCGGGATCCAACTCATAGCGACCCTCATAGGGTTTTCAATGGCTGACTGTTTCGGGACTGCTTTGGGAGTGGATTGGCACGTCCTTCTCCCATTTTTGTGGTGCTGGGAATTGAACTCGGGACCTCAGAGACTGCAGTGCAGCGCTCTACCAACTGAGCTAAATCCTAGCCCCTAGCACAGTGTAGCACATAGTAAATGATCAGTTAATGCTCTTTTACTATTGGTACCCATTGGTATCCATATCTGAAACATCACCTCTCTTATTTTCAATTGGTGATGAAATCTCTTTGTCCACTTATTTCACCTTGACATAATTCCATACACTTCAGTCTTATGTCAAGCCATGCTTCTAAAAACTTCTTTTTACAACCTTCTATTTCAAGAAACCATTCTTGCCCTTTTTGAGCCTCTTGTCCTCTTACCTACCCACATTTATGCAACAAGTAAAAATTTTCATACAACCCATGCATACATTTCGGGATTTCTGTCTACATTGGAGGTCTGGGATCCATAACTACATCCTTGTCCAGAGTAAGCTATCTTCAGGTTGGGAGTGAGCCTTTCAGGATAGCTGCATGTATTAGGTGAAGTCTGAATAGAATGATATCTTGTAGTTGAATACCACTGGAAGTTGCTTTGGCTTGGAAATCTCTCAGATATTTCAGGTCAAACTATTTCCTTTAAAATCATCACTGGAAGAAAGATACTTTGATTGTCCCATGGCATTACCTAATCCTGAGGCTGGCAGTATGATCATGGTGGGATGGGTGCTGATATTCCTCATTCTGCTAGACCTGAACTCAGGGAAAGCTCACCCACAGGTGGTCCAACAGATGCTGAGAGGGCACCCCACATTAATCATTAAATGAACTCACTTATCTCTGAGGAAGCTGTATCTTTGGGAAGTTACCCCTGTCATGGGGAAAACTGAAAACACCTTTCAGAGAAAATCTAATTTACTTAAAAGTGTGTGTGCCCCTTCCACAATCTTTTTGTGTAGTAGTCCACGGACAGGATGATGGAACAGACAATTTCAAGCCAAGACACTTTTCGAAGACACCTGTCGGCAGATAACTGATCATGAAATACAAGTGTCTCCAACGCCCAGGAAGAGGGATTACAGATGCATCCACTGTGATGGGCTGGGGCAGAGATGAATGTTTGCACCTGTTCCGGGCAAATTCTCCCTTGCTTATAGGAATCAAGAGACATGGTCAGAGCTAACAAAGAGCTAGCTTCATCCTGGACTCTCCTTGCCTTCCCCAATATGAAATCTGATATATGTGTCAGTGAAATGGGCAAGAAATTCTCATGCTATAAAATGGGTCCAAGGCAATGGGGGGGAAATCCATATAAATAATGAGTAATCCACTTCATTAAATATTAGGATGCAGACACAATTAACTTAAGATCTTACAATTTTTATTATCATAAACATTTATTGGTACTGATGTGAGTGTGTGTGTATAAAGTCAATTGCAATAAAGAAAAATACCACATTTTCTTTCATATGTAGAATCTAGATTTAAACATAGATACATAGATATATATAGGCCTGAAGCTGTAGCACTGTGGCATCCAATCCCATCAGATCTCCAAAGCTAAGCAAGGTTAGACCTGGCTAGTACTTGGATGGGAGACCATCTGAGAACACCAGGTGCCGTAGACTTGGGAGAAGGACCCAGCAACCCACTCCCCCAAATCAATCAACCATTGAAAACCCTATGAATAGCAGAGAAGCATGACAATACTGCTTTGCCTTTTGTACATAGGGTTGCTAAGAGTTGCACACTGACTTGATGGCACCTAACAACAACATGTGTGTGTGTGTGTGTGTGTGTGTGTGTGTGTGCAAGACATGCAAGCAGAAGAGGGATCATTTGTGGGGAGACAGGGGATTAGCAGGAGGCAGGGAGGAGGTACGCGAGAGAGCGTTCCTCTGGGAGGGTAAACATGAATGATGTACATTGATAGGCATATATGTAATGTCATAATGAAACCCATTAATTTGTACACTAGAAAACCCTAATAGAAAATAAATTAAAAAGAGATAATACTATCTGGTGCTAACTGTATTCCAGGCAACATTCTAACTTTTTACATATCTTGTCTATGAGTCGGACCTGACTCGACGGCACCTAACAACAACTACATCTAATTTAATCCTGGCAGCAGCCCAGTGTACACAGAATCACTATTTACCCTTCAGAGTTTTGAAAACCAAGGCTTGGAGGTAAGGTTTTGCACAAGATCATGTCGCTGGTAAGGGGTGAAGCTGGCATGAAATTGGTGCTCATTGGCTTTCTGTTTTATGCTCTCAAAACTATGCAATATAATCTCTTCTCACACATACCATCATACACATGTGTCTGTGCTCACACTCCTCCATTCTCAGGCAGGTTTGTAGCTTGCTTACTGCTTTGTCTCAGATAATGTGTGGATGCAGAAATAGTGGGATGAATGATGGTACACTGCAATAATCAGGGCGACTATCAACAAGCTATAATTTTGAAACAAATAAAGTGAAACAAATACACCCATGTGGGGATAACAGGATGCTGCATCTACCCTCAGTCTCTATAGTAATCACCTGCGAGCCCCGGGACAGGAAAGAATGTGGTGTGTGGATGTGTCACCTCAATGCCCACCACACCTTCTGAATCCAAGTCACTCTGACGCAATGCATTGCATTAAGTTGCACCCATTTGGGGTACTTCTCTGCAGCTGCTGAGGGAGGTAGAAATAAAAAGGAAATTTCCTATGGAAACTTCTAAGTCTTACATTTAGTTTTAATGAACAGGTCGTATGTAGTTCTAGGCATGTCTGCATTTTTCTTTAGAACTCGTTTCTTCCCTTTGGCTGTAATGAGAAGGGAAGAAAGAAGTGGAGAGCTACTCAGAGTCCTGCAATCATTCATAAATCTCTCTTTAAATATGAAGCCGTCGAAACCCTCGGTGGCCATTACTTATTTATTAAGCTCCCTATCCAAACTTCTCTCTGCATCACGGCCCCTCTCTGAACTCACACAATGGTCTTTCAATAAGTCAGACATGGAGCCCCTGCCTATCAGATTCTATCATCACCTCTCACCTCTTTGCAGTCGCTTCTGTGTTGGCCCAACTTTCATATTAAAATTCAGTGCAATGTTCAATTTGCCATTTCATCTGCCCTGAAATCATGTCTGAACCTGGGAAAGCGCCCTTAGAATATTCACCTGTTCTCCAAACTAAAACCCTTTTGTCTAAGAAGGGAGAACCAAAAGCAAATCACTTGGCAACAAGGCACTTATTTTTCCTAAAAACAAGTTAAAATATGTAGGTTTCATTTAAAGCATGTTTAACATAAAAAAGACTAGGAAGAAGAAGATTTTTTTTTAATCAGGCCAAACACTATCACCCCGAAATAACAATTTAAAACATCTCAGTGTGTTTTTAGGTGGCTTTTGTCTATAAAATTTTTGCATAATTTATATTGTATGATGTGTACTATTTTGAATCTGCCTTCTACTAAAATCTAAGATTTTCACATAGCAATAAAATATTTCCCCAGTCATCATGAAAGGAGTAAAAAAATGATTCTTTTTAAAACACAAAAATAGCATAAAAGGGAAGGAAAAAATTCTACTCCAAAAACTTAATTTTCTGTGTATCCTAGCTTAATAACAGGTCAAATAACATCTACCTCGTGTCAGGTACAGGGTAGATAAATCCTGGCTGGATTGTCATGTTTATTCATATTTATTCTAATTAATAATTTCTATTATTTTGTGTAAGTCCACAAGGTAAGTCACCCTATCTTATTTTTCCCACATACACAGTTCTTAGCATGATCCCGGGCATGTAGGGAAGCTTACAAAGTGTATGTAGAATGAATCAGAGCTTTGTCTCCATTTCCAGTGTAATGCTCAGGTGAGAATCAGGTGCCCATCATGGGGCATTGTGATGATACTCACAGAAGAGGAAAACAAGATGCTCCGTTTCAGCACACATAACAAAAAGACAAAGAGATTCTGGTCTATTACATCATTTTTTAAAATCAATTATTCTGCTGTGTAGGGAAATACATAATTACAAATCCTTTTGTGAATTTCAATATGTTTAATCTCTGAAAGATTAGACCTGGCCAAGGAGACCTTATAAACACGTGACACTTTCGCAAATGGCTTCTGGGCAATTCTATGACTTCTTCATAGTGAGTTGATGTAATTAACACCATCCTAGTAGTGTACCTGAACACTCCATGATTCCACAAAGGGGAAGGCAGGAAGCAGAGTGAGGTGGCATCGTTACAGCCTGGCCCTTTGCTGAACTCCACGAGATGCCTTATAAACCTCCAGGCATGAGAAAAAATTTCATGCATAAGATTCCAGGTGTAGAAAGAAGGACGACTCTCTCCCAGACATGTTTACCAGTTGTACTTTATGTTTCCTTTTCAAAATAGGAGCAAAATTAGTGTCTATCTTAACAGAGCATCTGTGGTGATGGTGGAATGAATTCACATTTTAAAGTAGGAAGAGCATTGCCTTGCATAGGGGTTCTCCAAAAATATTAACAATTTTTCTTTCTTTTTATATGTATTTTATTATCTCTTGTTACAAAAGCTGAAATATGTGTGCTATAAAAATTTTGGAAAGAATCAAAAGAGTAAAAGAAAAATCACCTTCAGCTGTACATGCACCTGCAGCTGTACCACTGTGGAGTCAGATCCTTCAGATCTAAGAAACTAAGCAGGGTTGGACCTGGTTAGTATTTGGATGGGAGACTGCCCAGGTCCTGTAGGCATGGGAGAAGGACCCAGCAACCCACTCCCCACCTCCTGAAAAAAAAATCAGCCATTGAAAACCCTGTGAATAGAAGAGAAGCACAGTAATAGTGTTTGTCTGTTGTACATAGGGTCGCTATGGGTCGGACACTGACTGCATGGCACCCAACAACAACAATCCTTCATGCAACTATGATCACTAGTATTATAAACACACTTCTTTTTTGTTCAGTAGTGTTGGTGGTTTTGGAATGTTTGCGAATCTTGTAACGCTTCTCACTTCAAAAGGTGGAATCTAATTTTCCTTGCCCATGGGGGCCTCATCTAGTGATTTGACCCTAATAAAAAAGTTGAGCAAGTGCTGTGGTGGCTTCCAAGGCTGAGTCACAGAAAGCATGGCTATTCATGCCTCACTTGTGTGGATTGCAAGCAAGTCACCTCATCATGAGGACACCCACGCAGCTTGTTGAGAGATCCGTGTAAGGAAGAACCATGACCTCCCATGAACAACCAGCGCCAACCTGCAAGCCTCTGAGTAAGTCATGGCGGAAGAGGAGCCTGCAAAGAAGTAGCCCCCGACATTTTGACTATAACTTCATGAGAGGCCCCAAGCTGGAATATCTTAGCTAAGCCACTTGCAAATTCTTGACCCAGGGAAACCACAAGATAGTAAATGTTTCCTTTATTTACTACATGGCACTGAACAACCAAAATAATGACTATGTATGTTGTTGTTGTTAGGTGCTGTAGAGTTGGGTTCAACTCATGGCGACCACCATAGGGTTTTCAGTGACTGATTGTTTCGGGAGTGGATTGCCACATCCATCTCTCAGTTTTTCGGTATAGTCATATATAATTCCTAGAATTTCTGTCAGGTTTTTTCCTTTTCACCAGGTTCATTCTTTTCTCCCCCACAAACTTTCCTTATAAATTCTGTGTGGCTTTATCACTTTGGATATTTTAACACAGTATCATTGATTCTCTCTGAGGCTATCTTAATGTCTATAGTTATGAGGGAATCATGCTGTCACTTTTTGTGTGCTGACTCTCTTGTGGTGGTTCATTTCCCTTATGTGGTTTGTAATGTGTGACTCTGAGCTCAGTTGGAAGTGAGTTCAAGGAGTTCAAGTGGATTCATGGGTGCCTCTCCATGGGAGGATTCCTATGTGTGTCTATTGGGATCTAGTGGCTTTTGCTGGCTCAGATCAGCCTCACGTTACTTTCTGGTTTCTATGTCTCATGGCCAGTAGACAGAGTGATCATAGACTCCACACCAATGCACAATGCAGCCTTGGGATTCCAATTTACCCTTGTTAACTTTTTCCATCCAGGACATTGGGCAAATAATAAATAGTCTTCTCTGCAATGGGCTTGGGAGGTTGAGTAGTTTCTTGGGCTCTCCTTCACTGAGTAGTAGCTTCTGACTTCAGGCGGAGAGTTTATCCCCAGCTCCCATCCACCATGCAAGCCCCAAGGCCTCATTTTCTACCCCCACATAGCCTTCAACACTGGACAAACACTTTGCTTGAGACTCCTAAGGATTTCCCTTTTGGGTTTCAAGCTGATCTCTGTAGTTAGAATACATAATCTTCTGGCACTTCTGTGCTGAAGCAGCACCAGGGAATTTCACCCATCAGCTGAATTGTCCCTGTTAGCCAGAAGGCCTCCAGAGTCTTCTCTACATGTAACATTTTGGTGCTAATTATATTCATACTAGCTACACATTTTTTTGTCCTTTCCATTTAGTATTACAATAAAATCATTAACATTTCATGAAGTTTCAAAAAGTATTTGTAAATGAAATTTGAGTGACTGTAAAATACCCCAACACATCAATATACACTTTGTTGTTGTTGTTAGGTGCCATTGAGTCGGTATCCGGCTCATAGCGACCCTCATGGGGTTTTCAATGGCTAACTGTTTTGGGATTGCCTTGGGAGTGGATTGCCAGGCCCTTCTCCCATTTTTGCGGTGCTGGGAATTGAACTCGAGACCTCAGAGACTGCAGCGCAGCACTCTACCAACTGAGCTAAATCCCAGCTCCTCAATATACACTAGTTGACTTAATATTACCCCTTTGTTGGACACTGGGCTTCTTACTACGCTATACTAAATGGGAGCTCATTTTGTTTTTTGTGTTCTTCTGGGAAGAGAGAGATGTTTTAGTGTTCTTTGTAGAACTGAGGGTGGGAGGAGGTGAAATTATTTGTCCATGACCTCCCAGTTGGTCAGAAGCAGAATAAAGGTGTATTCAGAGGGCCTGATTGCAAAGTGTGTGCTGCTAGGAGCTCCACTTTGACTTCTGTCACACTCTCCTCAATAACAAGGGATAGGGCATGTTAGTCCACTTTCCATGGCTGTGACAAAATACCTGATGCTACCAACTTGAAAGAAGAAAGGTTTGTTTTGGCTTATGATTTCAGAGGTTTCATGTCCATGGCCATTTGGCGCTGTTGCTTTGTGCCTGTGGTGAGGGAGAACACGGTGGTGGAGGTGTGGGGCAGAGGAAAACTACTCACCTGATGGCAGCTGGGAAGTAAGAGAGAGAGAGAAAGAGAAGCCATGATCCCCCTCAAGGGCACACCCCGAGTGACCTTGTTTCCCAGTAGGCTCCCCCTCCTACCATGTTCCCCCAGCACCCAACAGTGCCATCAGCTGGGGACCATGCTGTGAACACACAATCCAAACCGTAACACGTGGAGAACATGGAATCCCAACCACATTCTCCAGCTACCCAGCTCTGCTTGTGGAGCTCTCCAGAAGAAGGCCTCTCTCTACACAACTTTACCCATAACACTACAGGCAGCACAGGAAGGTCCACACAGATCCCTAAGACCTTGAGTCATCTGCTCTGGCTGTTCTCCCAATGTAAAATGGCGGAGAGACAGTATACCTGGGACCATCTCTAGTTTTAGCTTCAGAGCATTTCTGAAGACCCAAGATCCCTCTATGCAGAAACTTGTATGACTTTATTGTGTGTTCTCTCAACTGTCCTCAATACTTCTTTAGTTACTCCAGTTCTGTGGTGATTATCAGAATTCCACGACCCTAAAGTCTCATCCCTTTTTGTCTTAAATTTCAAAACATCATGCTTGTGGAGGCCACGTTATTGAATTCTATTAATTTGACACATTTTATTTAAGCCAAATATAAAATACTCACACACATATGTGCGTAATTATAGAACTTCTCTACAAAGCCTATTTTTCCACAAATACTGTTGAACTCTATTATTTTTTACTTTGTGACCATTACCACCCATCATACAGTATACTTCCTCTTTTTAAAAAAAAACACATTAGCACCCAAAATGGCATCAGATACTCTTTGCTATCACCCTGGGTGCTCTGGGAAGTGAGAGACAGGCAGTGCCTTACATCACGCATAGTAGCTCGGGATTCAGTTGCAACTCCAATAATCTACCTATCTTTCAAGATGTTTGTGACAGCACTGGGCTGGCTTTCTTTCTTCTTTTGATAAAATGGATGCCTTAGCCTCATCTTGGACATCTTGTCACACACCAAATTCTTCTCGAAGCACAGCTTACGGGCTGGCACACAATGTGCCGTGGGTCTCAGAAGAACAAAATGAGCCCGGGCGTTCCATTTTCATTGAGAACAGCTGCTCATTTGCTGGGGAGAGAGAGGCCTCGGGGTTAGAAGGGACCGAACGGCACAGCCTTTAATGTTTTTTGCAAAATTATCTTGTTGACAAGTGCAGCATTATAAATTTGAATCCATTAGCTAAAAGGATCCATAAATATTTGAATAATGGCCTTTTTAGAGTTTTACCAGTCTATCAAACTTGTCACATGTCCACTTTTTCCATTTTTCCTACAGCTGAAAAGAAAAGGGCTGAACTAAATCTTATAGATGGTTTCTAGACATGGGTATTTTATCTTTGCTTTCAAAATGGAAATGCTCTGCTGAGCAGAAGTTGATTAACAAAACCAGTGCTAGAATCTGGGAGCAGTGGGAGAGGGTGGCTGTCCTCTAAAAATTGCCATCCTCTTGCCTACGTCTGTCCAGTGGGGCTCTGTTTCCTGGCCTCACATTTGGGAAAAGCCCGGTGATGAGTCTGGCCAATGCAATGTAGCAGATATAACGTGAGTCACACTCAGGGAGAGGTTTTATGGAACCCATGTATCTTCCTGCTGGCTCTTTTTCCTCATTTTCTTGCTAGAAGCTGAACTCTTTGACACAGTGAATAATGGTGCCCTGAGCTAACTCGGTTTCTGCACTACTTCCTGGCGTAAAGCAAGCCACTTGTGAACCACGAACACTAACATCATTTGCACGTTGGAAAATGCACTTCTACTGTATTAAAATCACGGGAATTTAAAGCTTGATTTCAGCAGCTAGTGATCCTCCAACGCAAGTTAAATAGTGGCAAAGTATCACACTCTGGGGCTCCAGGTTTCTTTGTTTGTTTTTTACTCTTCGAAAGAAATCTCCTAAATTCTGAAGCAGTGACTTCTAAATGTGTTTCCAAAAGGCAGGGCACAAGGCTCTCTGTCTGTAGTAGATGATGAATCTCCCAAAGATCATTGGTGTGACCACCTTAGTGACTGACACAGGCACTAAGCAGTGTTTTCTTTCTGCCACCTGCTTGCCTGACTGCTAGAGAACATGGTGCAGCTCTCACCCAGCAACTACAAATGCCCACATGCTGTGAACTCTAAGAGTCCTGCCTGGAACGGTCACATTGGTGCAACTCATGGAAGGTCACTGTAAGCATTTCATCCACATTCCTCGACTTTCTTAAGTGTATCAATAGATTAAACAGCTCACAACAGAGCTTTACCCCACAGCCCTTTCCAAAGCACAACCATCTCTGGAAGATAACACCACGTGCTGTCCTGTTGCCTGTGGAATTGTTTTCATGGTGACTACCCATCCACCTTTTTCCTGCTTGCCAAGAATGATGCTAGATGTTTGTATGAACATTGTTCTTGCTAATCTTATAGCCCACTTGTCACATTTACATAATTTTCTCCAGGAAACTGAGATTTGAGAGGTTAACCAACTTGCCAAAAGTTACACAGCTGGGAAACGGTGGAGCAAGCATTTAAACTTGGGTCTGCATTGTTCCAAAGCCATGTGCCTTGGGAGTATCTCAGGGAACATTGTGAACATCCACATGAAGATGTGATTTTATAACCCAGGGTTGCTTGACCTTGGTTTAGTGGCATTTGAAGCCACATATTCTTTGCTGGGAGGGGCCACTTTGTGCACTGTAGAATGTGGAGCACCAACCCTGGCATCTGCCCACTGGATGTCAGAAATGTCTGCTCCCTCCTCTACTTGGGACAACCCAAAGTGTGTCCAATCATTTCCAAGCATTTCTGGGGAATAACATCACCTTCAGTTGAGGAAAAAAATGATAACATAATGTTAGAAATAAATTATCTTCCCCTTAGGAGCTGGTATAGTTCCTCTTCTCTGATGTAAATGATCTTGTCTCCATTTTCATTGAGCCTATAGGTAGTTCAACAACAAATTTAAGTTTCAACTACAACAAATAGGCATTCCCAAAGTCCTGCACAAGGTCCACTTATATTTTCTAATTCATGATCTACTCTGTCTTTTGCCCTGTCTTTATATCTCTACTTATATTTTCCCCATCATAGCATGTCTCCCTCTATTTAAAGTTATTTGAAATAGTTTGCAGAAGACAGCAAGGTAAAAATGCAAAAACATTTTACTGATTTTGAAATTAACTTTGAACAATTATTTAATCAAAGCTGAATCTTTCTAGTAGCAATAAATACTTGTCTCTTTTTAAACCTCTGCAACAATTCCTTTTAATATTAAAGAAAAATCAAAGGTGGGTTAAGAAACTGAACTTTACTGAAATTTTCTGGCTCTCAGAATCCTATTTTAAAATAGGTACAGGCATAGTTGAATACTAGAAAGAATCAAAACAAAAGCCTAGGACACCTTTGGAAAGAGTTGTTACTATCATTTGTTCATGTTTTCCCATGGCAACCTCTGGAAATTATTCTGTTAAAATATTTTTATAATTAAGTTTCTAAGCAGAAGACCTTATGATACCACAGACACCTTTCCAAGATGCTCCCTTTGAGATTTTTTTCACCTCTCATGCTTCAAATTGAGGCACAGGATTCATTCAGCCGGTTGAGAATCTCCACTTTAAGAATTCTACCACATGCGTTCATAAATGAATTTTCCAGTCTGTCAATTACTGGGGAGATAAAAACTGGGTCCAGAACAAAGGGTGACTCAGAGGTTCATGTGGAAATTTGGGGTTTCTGGTTCTGCTTTGACAGATTTGGAAGAGGAGGCAAAACATTTCCTGTAAATACCATCACTGGGATGGATTCTCACTCTCTCGTTCCCCCATCAAACAGAAATCTATATTGTGCCTTGAGTTGTGCCCCAGAGAAATTATCAATATTCACACATCTGGCACAAATCTGTTGGAAGAGAAAAAAAAGCATTATGCCATCTGTATTTCTTCAATCGTTTTATAGCAAAGTCTCAGTCTCTTGTAGTCATTTTGTCACATAGTCTTGTAAATATAAAGTTATATTACTTTTTGGCTTATTTGAGGACATTGTTCATCATGGGGAAGGGGGTGAGGAGATGATGTCACTGCCAGGAAAAAGGAAAAAAAAAGTTCGCCTTTGCCAATCCCCCACCTTCCCTGGAGCGTGGAGGAGCCAAATTTCATCAAGTTTGGCACAGTTGTAGGAATTAACATGACTGAAATGTATGCCAGATTTCAAAACAATTTCTAACAGTTTCTGTGAGACCGTGTAAGCAACTGAAAATTGACATGTTGTGTTGTGCCCAAGTCAGCCAACTGCTGTCATTGCATAATTAGATTTTCCTGCATGAGAGGAAAGAGTTTCCTTTAAAAAATTATGAAATAAGGCAGAAGCTAATCTAAAGTATAAGTGGGCCTTTGATTCACAAAGAGGTAGCCTTCCGCTGAAGAAGTGACTTTGCACACACAGGCACACACAACCGAGGGCAGGCACAAACCCACACACTCAGGAGAGGCGAGCGGCTCTGCTTTCTATGCTTCATGAGTATGAAATGCACTTTACAGAGAGAAGAGGATTCATAGCCCAGGCCAGATGGAAGACGGCCCACTTGGCTGCCCAAGGAATGGCTGCAACCCAGATCAGGGAACAGTTTTGCAGCAAATGAATGTGCAGTTATTTCCTTCTGATGTGGGAGAATAGATGAGACAGGACCTTTCCCCTTCTTCAATAGTAGCAGTTGCTTTTCTTCAGTGTAGGGTCGCCCAGGTTAAGACTATGTTCCACAGGCTCCCTTGTGCCCTGGTGTAGCCATGTAACCAGGTTCTCGCCAGTGAGATCTGGGAGGAATGGAAGTTTCCAAACCCCATGTCATGTCCTTAATAGGGAAGGGGGGGTCACTCCCCTTTTTTTCCCATCCTGTCTTCCTAAGGGCAGGAGTACAGACACAGTCACAGCCATGTTTGATCATAAGATGAAATCTAGACCACATGGGCAAGCCAACCCCAGAGCTGGCAGAACAATGAGACAGAGCCACACCCCTGTCACATTTTGAGTCACCCTATAGCCTTCTGCCTGCAGCCATACCACTGTAGTGACTGATCCTGTCAGATTTCGGAAGCTAAGCAGGGCTGGGCCTGGTTAGGACTTGGATGGGAGACCACCTGGGAACACCAGGTACTGTAGGCTTGGGAGAAGGACCCGGCAACCCACTCCCAAAAAAGAATCAGCCATTGAAAGCCCTGTGAATAGCAGAGAAGCACTGACAATAGTGTTTCACCTGTTGTATGTAGGGTCGCATGCCGACTTGAAGACACCTAACAACTAATAGCATTCTGGACAGAAAAGGGGGGCCAGGTACTGCTATGTCAAACCCACTGTATTTTGGAACCTTATATACCAGCAGCCTTCTCTGTATCCTAACCAACACTGTGCACTTGAGGTGCCTTTCAGAGTTCATCAGAGCTAGACTTTTGCAGACAGTAGATGGGTTTCAACCCAGGACACATGTATCTTTGTTGTCCAACCCCTTCCGGGTAAATGCCTTTCCCCAAATAATCTTATGTCTATGAAGGACACAATATGACTCAAAATGTCATTCATTCATTCATTCATTCATGATGAGTTGAGTACAGTTTTACAAAGGAAGAAACTCTAGCTTAGAAAAGTGAGGGAACTAGCTCCTAATCACATATCTAATAATTTTAGGTATTTTGCAAGATCCTAAGTTTGAGAATGACTTCTTAGCATACAGAAAGACATTCAACAATGATTGGCTAAGTAACTCAATCAAAGACTACATCACTAAAATATAGCAGTAGAACCAAGACTACAGCTCAAGTTTGCTGATTTCAAAGAATAGTTTTAAATTCCATATTCTTCTTGCTCCTTGATGATGTCTTAAATGAGGCTTATTTAAGTTAAACTTGTGAGTCAAAGTTTCAATGTATTTATAAAAAATTTAAAAATGTTAAATTTATTAAAACATGCATCAAGATTTTTCTGTGGCAAATAATAGAAACACTTAACTCAAATGGCTTAATTATTGATGGGAACTTATTGGCTGATATAACTGAAAAAACGATAGGCAGATCTTGGGTAGTGCTGGCTTCAGCCTGGGGTTGTAGACATGTCCCCAAAACATGATTTCTGCCATCTCTCAGCATAACTCCCCTCCAAGCTGGCTTCACTCTAAGGTTACATATGATACCAAAGTGGATTCCAGCCTCCCGGGACCTCTATCCCATCCTGCTTAATTCCAACAGAAAGGAGCCCTACACTCACTCCTTGGGATGATGGCTTCATGGGCTTGTTGTCAACTTGCAATCATGTCCTAGAGGGTTCAGAGCTCTGATTGGACAGGCCACTGGTTCTGACAGTGGAAGAATGGTGGTTCTCAAGAGGCCACCCTGAGCACTGTTCCAAAAAGAACAGGAAACAGGCACTGAATAACCAGCAATAACAAATGCTCCCTACGAGGCTCTGCACAGACTCACAGCTGCCCCATCGTCAGAATCTCTGGTGCTTTGCTCTCCTCTCCCCCAACACTGATATAACTATTATCATTTCACTACAGAACCATTTGATGATTTCCAATCCTAAATACCTACCCACAAACCTGGACACATCATCAGTGCACACACACACACACATGCACACCCCGCTCTGATGTGTTCTGATTTCCCTAAACAGTGCTCATCTTCAGAACACAGGCAATGCTGCTCTACAAAGTTGGATTCAGATCATTAACGTTTTGCAGCCCACATCTGCCAAACATTGGTAATCTTGAGCAGGGAATTTAGCCTTTGTAAGCCTCGATATCTGCATCTGATCATGAGCTCACAATCCTTCCTACTCCATTGAGCTGTTGTGTTGAAAAAACAAAGGGTCCACACAATACTGAAAGACATTGGCCTAACCTCAGTGTATGCGTGCTAGTACAGGGGAAACTATTGAGGCTCTGGGTCCTCCTTCCTCTAAGGATTCCTACCTAATTCCTCTGTACAATCTGGCCTGAATTGCCCTCCTTCTGAACTTCCAAACTACTTACAATGGATGCAATGTTTTTTAACTCTGAGGCATGCACTAACCTGCATTAGTTTTATTTTCTCAATAGACCAACTCTGTGCCAGACATTTTCCCCATTCCCACCCTGGAACCCTTACCCCTTTGAAGGGAACCTCGTAGGAGGTCTGGAGTCAGCCAGACTGGGTTCCAAGTTCCACCTTTGCCACTTAGTAGCTGAGAGATCATGGGCAAATTATTGAACTTATGTGCACTTCCGCTTTCTCCTCTACAAAACAGGGGCAGTGTTGAACAAAGGAGGGGATGTGTATGATGCTTTAATATGGCTCCAGGTGCATTGTTGTTGTTGTTAGGTGCTGTTGAGTCAAGTCAGATGCATAGTGACCCTAAGTACCATAGAACAAAAGAGGCAGTGTATCTGACAGTGCTTGCCTGTTATCCATAGGGTTTTAGACAGTTGATTGTTTTGGGAGTGGGATGGTGGGTCCTTCTCCCATTTTTGCTGTGCTGGGGATCCACCCCAGAGCCGTAGAGTGTGTGGAGCAAGTGTTCTACCAACTGGGCTAAACCAAGCCCACCAGACACATAGTGGGTACATAATAAATGGAATCCATTATTTTATATTACACATATTTTATACCCATTTCAGTGCTTCAAATTTCACACCTTAGTCATCTCCAGAAATGGTTATCAAATGAGTTTCACTGACCTGAAATCATATCTCTTCTGTGCTTGATTAGATCAACTGCAGGCATATTTTGCTAATACCATTAGACTACATTGCCATATCATAGCAGAAAATAGATTCTTAAGAAAAATTCATGAGTCAAGTTCAGAACAAGGATAATGACAGAGAAATTAGTAACTAACACCTAATATGAGCTGAAAATGCATTAGACACTATCTCATGTGGCCTTCCAATGATTCTGAAAAATGCACCACCCTCAGTGCCTAGTGGCTTAAAACAGCAACAATGATAGCTTCATAGTTCAGTTGGGGGGGGGGGATTGTATAGTTTCTCCATTACTTTTATCTGGGCTCATTAGTACCAGGGATTCAACAAAATGGGCAGGTTTTCTATAATGTTCAAAACAGCCTCACTCATCTGTCCTGCAACTCTGCTGGCTATTAGCTAAAGCACCCTAGTTCTCTTACAGATGGTATCTCAGGTAAGCCAAAGCAGGTTTCTTGGAGCATCATAGTCTTAGGGCAGAATTCCAACAGGGCAGCATCAATGAGCTAGTGATTATCAAGCCCAAGTCTCCACAGTTCATCACAATAGGCAGTGATGTTCCATTAACCAAATATATCACATAATCAAGCCCAGAGTTAATCTGTATAAGCACTCAGATTCTGCCTCTAAAAGAGAGGCATGGCACAGAATGTATGGCCATTTTTAATCTATTATGGGGAGTTTAAAGATTGTAGCATGTGGAAACCAAGTGGCAGAATTTAGAAACTCATTTCTGAATGTCCCTGCACTCTTTCTGATATACCACAATGTCGCAGAATAGACAGGATCATTTTCCACCATCACTTATATTTGGGTTTGTTTCTTGTAGCAGATATTAGAGTTCCTACCATGTAAGCCAGGCATCATTCCTGGCTTTTGGGGTAGAGCAATGTGCAGGATAACCAAAGGCCCAGCCTTCAGAAGGCCAAGGTCAAGTAGTATAGTCACAGGAATGGGATGAGGATAGCAAAGGGCAGGAATGTTGGGTTGAATGGTCAGGAAAGGACTCTGGGGAGGACTGAAACAAGTGTGGAGCAATGAAGATGTCCCTGGGAAGACAGTCTACCAAATGTAAAATCCCCAGGCAAGAAGGAGTGTAGTGTTGGGGGACAGAGTTGAGCCTCTGTGGTTGTCCCACAGGAGTCAAGAAAAAGGAAGTAGAGAAAGAGTGCAGAGGGTAGACACTAGAGTGCATGGACTCTTGGAGGTCACCGACAGGGGTTTGAATTTTATTTTAACTGAAACAAAAAGAAGTTGGAACACACTGAGCAGGGGACTGAGCTAGTTTACATTTGGCCTGAGTAACATCTGGAAAGACCCTTTCACGCTGACTGTTGTGTGGCAAAGGAGCACGGGAGAACTCAAGGTCAGCCAGAGGTAAGTTCTGATAGTGGCCAAGGAAGTGGAGAGAAGAGGGTGTTCTATCACACGCCTTGGTATAAGAGTGTGTGATTTGAAAATAAAATGGCCCCTGAGTCTCATGTTTGAACACCAGTGTGTAGTACTGTTCTGGAAGGCCATAGCTCCTATAGGAGGTAGGATCTAGTTGGTAGAAGTAAGTCACTGGGGGTAGGCCTTCGGAGGTTTTACCCAGATCTCTCATTCCCATCTTGCTCTCTGCTTCCTGTTGTGATGATGTGAAGAGCCTCCAGCACATGGGCCCAGCTGCCTGCTCTGCTATCACGCCTTCCTTAGCACTGTGGGCTGAGACCCTCTGAAACCATGAGCTAAAGTAAATCCTTCCTCTCTTAAGTTGCTCTGTCAGGTATTCGGTCACAGTGATGCAAAAGCCAATTTACACAGAAGGTATATAAGAATTCATGATGAATTTTTTATGCAATAGAGGTCGGTAAGGACAGAATACCAGATAAAGAATTGAGAAGGTTAGCAAATACCACTCAGTGGGGCTACAAGTAATCAATAAATGATGAATCTACTTAATTATAAAACTAAATGTCTTTGTTTTAGCGTTTTGTCAAACAACATGAATAGGAGTCCTTTTGATTCTTTTCACATTGGTACAGGTGTGGTAAGTGAGAACAACAAAATTCTTAAGTGATGTGCAAAGGGAGAAATAAGGATTTGGAAATGTATCCTTTCTGGTTGCTGCAAATGCTTTATACCCATTTATTCCCACACATGTTCTCTGATTCGAACATGGGCATTCACCTGTAAACTATAAGGCAGGCAGATCTAATGACAAGAAAAGAAAAGATTCACATGAGCTAGGCTGTATCCCATTGTCCACATGGGCACTTAGAGGACAATACATCCAAACACAGGCTGGAATTTAGCTCAGGTGGTAGAATGCTGCTCCACACTTTCTAAGCATGTGAGTTCGATCCCCAGCACTGCAAAAATGGGAGAAGGATGTGGCAATCTACTCCCCAAAGAAACCCTGAAAGAATCAGCCCTTGAAAACCCTATGAAGGTCACTATGAGTCGGACCCAATTTGACAGCACCTAATGACAACAATATCATCCAAATACAGTGCAGTACTCATGACAACAATAATATTTTTCAATGAAACTGCTACAGACACATTAGCCCCTCTATAATCTACTTCCCAATCCCTAGGGCTCCCCAAACATCATTCTGCCCTGGGTGCTTAAATAAGTGGGGTAAATGCAAACATCCAACCTTCTACAAATACCTGTGAGCCTCAAAATACCTAAATCAACCCATATCATTCAGGAGGCAGCCACACCTTGTCAAGGCAAAAGAACTGCATCCCTGTCTTTTCTAATAAATTACATCCTGAGACTTAATTCTCTGTTGCCTACATATTTTTCTTACACGAAACTCCCCAAACAATAAATCATCTTTCTGTCTTACCCATCATGTATGAGCTCATTACCTCACACATCATAATTATAATCAATGAACAAAACTCAAAAAAGAAAGTCTGAACGATGAAATGGTAGTTTTTTTTTTTCTTAACATCAGTGCAACTTTGTATGATCAAAGCTTGTAATAATATAGATGGGTGATTTGGATGATTTCAATGTAACTCTTTTACATTTTGCAGCAATTCTTACCAGGTCCAACTACCTAAGTGAAAAAAAAAAGCTCTTTTTGCCTTTAAGGCTTCTAAGTCTGATTTTTTAAGTGCACAGATAACTTTAATACCTAAATTGAAAAATGAGAAGAATATCCGTAGGGAAAAAGGAGCTTATTGCTGCCTCCCTGAAGTTCATCAAATGTTGTCACATATTTCTCTAACATTTTTGACTTGGTTAAGTGCAAATTTAGGTGAACACACTCTTTTTCCCAGGGTTCACAGCAACAGAAATATAATATGTATTTTCTGATTAATGAGAGCAGTTCCACAGTCTGAGCGATCATAGATAAATGGTACTTCCTAGAGGCAGAGGGCTGGACAAAATGACCTCTCATTTCCATTATTTCATGACTTGGTTGTCGCTAACCTTTTTATTTTTTACTATTATTATTAGTAGTAGTAGTAGTAGTAGTAGTAGTAGTAGTAGTAGTAGTACTGCAGATTGATCCCAGGGCCTTGTACTAGGCAATCATTCTACCACTGAGCTATATCCCCAGTCCTTTTAAAATTTTTTGTTTTGAGACATGGTCTTGCTAAATTATGCAAGCTGCCTCTGCCCTCAAACCTATGATCCTTCTGCCTCAACCTCCAAGTCACTGGGATTACAGGTGTGCGCCACCGAGTCCAGCATATTACTAATTTTTTTAACAGTCACTTCAAACTCTTTCTGAGTTTTATTTTTTTGGATTTTAAAACCTAAAAATCTCCATTCTCAGGATTTAAAGCATAGATAAGAGTGCACATTAATTTCTACCATAACTATATAGAAAAGTTAGTAATGAAGAAAATGAGGGAGAGGTGGAAAACCTCAGCTTTTTTCCCACCAATTAAGCTACTATATCATTTGGGAAATAAGTAAATTATAACCCACATGACTAATAAGACACCACCATGTACAAAAGTCCAAACTTTTATTCAGTGAGGGATTTTTGGCAGCAATGTCTAATTTGCTGATAATAGATCAGATCCTCTTATCGATCTGGCTTTGTTTTTCATGGGTTTCTTATCTTTTCATTTAGTGAAATTTATTTGTCCTTGCTGGCTGTAGAAGCCCCCCACTGAGAGACTTCCTTGACTCTTGACTCACAGGCAAAGTGAGTCAGCTCTTCTTCTGAACTTCCCTACTTCTTCCAGCCCTTAAGAAATCTGATAATGATTTTCGCGGACATTTGCCCCCCACCCCCACTGAGCCCTGTCTGCTTCTCTTGCTGATGTCTTTCCAAAGCTGAAAGACTATCTTCTGACTATTGACTCCAAGTCCAGCACATCTCCCTTGAACAAAGGAATGAATTTGTTCCTGGCAAGTCTAAAGAATTTAAGCTGGTTATAGAAATAAATTTAAAAATGATAAACTCTGTTGCTTAGTCTGAACATTTTTGAAGGTCTATTTGCATTAATATATCAACATTTGCAAGGATAAAAGAGTTAATCTAATCAAGGATCAGCAATGCTGGCTACATTGGAAAAAATGGTTACAACTGGAGATTAGGTGTCTCCTGATAGATGCACCAATATACCACTAAAATCGCCCCCCCCCCAAAAAAAAACACCTTCAATTGCACCAGGCCTCTATCAATCAGCTTAGAGGAAATGCAGGAGAGAGAAGAACATGTTATTTGACACTGTGGTGAGGAAAGGAATGAAGTCCAGACTGTAATAAACTCTCCAGAGGAAACTCAGCAAGGTAAATGACCAAATAGATTTCAAAGGAGAAGAAGAAAAAGAGAAAACTGCAGATTGAAAGAGAATTAAAAGCTACATGCACAAATTACAATATGTGAACTGCATCTAGATCCCAGTTCAAACAAGACCCAAACAATAAAATTCTAAAATAGATCAAACATGGACTGGATAGTTGATATTTTTTTTTATTTGCATAGGGCTTAAAACTTTTTCTAAATAATTTGTCAACATTTAAGACATAAGATTTCACATTTAACCTATACTTCTAGGCTTTGCTTGGAGATCTGACCATACTGGTCCACTTTTCTATATCATCCACAGAAGTTCTGAAGAGGGGAGAGGTGTGTTTGATGCAGCATTGAAGAAAGCAGCATAGAGATCAAATGTAAGGGAAAAGATGCTAGAGACTGAAATGCTTTTGCAATATGCCATGAAAAATGAGGCTCTGAACAACTTAGGGGCCCAAGGAATAGAAAGAAAGGAGGCAAGGCCCATTACCAGATGGGCTGGAGAAAGGAAAGGAAGAATGAGTTCCGGCTAGCTCTGGGCACTCTACCTCCAAAATTAGAAGAATAAGGAGTGGGGAGGTATCTCTGCCACAGTGGGATCATAAGAAACTAGGGAAGATGCTGGTTTTGTGTTGGAATGTTTTGGAAGAGGGTGACATAAGAGATCACTATAGAAAATTATTTGAATGTCATACACAAGAGTGTGGTAGCCATATTGATACCTTATAGACACTGAAATACGAAAGGAAACAGGATTTGCGTAAGCAGCGGGAATGTGACATTGGAAAACTGTTCATATCTCCACGGAGTGCTTCAAAAGGAACAAGAACAAGAGGTCAATGGCCCTCCAGTCCAAAATGCCATGGTGGGAACGGTAGATACACAGGGCCTGTGTAAAGAAAGGATGAAGGGAGAGCAAAGGAATAATTGCGTGTTCCGGCGACATTCTTCAGAGAATTGCCACTTCCCGAACCACACCATGAAAGAGTGGAAGCAACATAAGAAGGTGGACTCAGTATAACCACGTTTGCACTGGCTCAGCCAATACTCGAGGGATGCACAGTAAGTGCAACCCACATATAACCTTGCTCTGCACTTGCTTCAATTTTCCTCATGACATCAGTCAATCCCAGATTATCTCATTCTGTATTATGTATGTGCCTACTGACCTGATTCTTCCAGTCTCCCTCAGCAAAATGTAAACCATATGAGAGTAAAGACTTTGTCTCTTTTGCCTGCTGGAGTATCCTCAAGGCTTAGAAGAGTTCCTGGTACATAATGAGTTCTCAGTCCATCTCACTTGGAAGCATCCAGCCTCACATAGTTCACAGTTCAAGGTCAGAGGCAGAAAACCAAGCAGGCAGTTATAATACAGGGCAACCAGAAGTTCACAAGGCCAGGTAAGCCCAGAGATGCAGCCCTGAAATGTAACCTCAAAAGAAAAGCTATTGTCAAATCCAAATGATAGCCACCTTATACAAAGAAATAATAGCAGTCATTCTCTTTGCAATATTTATTAAGAAACCGGTACCCACACACAACCCCAAGGCACAGGGTCGACAAAAATCACACCATTTTTGATTTCTATATCCAGTGAACACACAGCTTATTCAAAGAAAAAGTGCTGGGTGTGATTTTTCTCCTTGCATCTGCTCACCCTTTGTGACACTTAAATGGAAATGGGAGACACAAACTGGAGATGAGTGTGTGTATGTCACTTGTGAGATGCACCAAATCATCTCAGCCTTATCGGAATTAATTTTGGAATTAATTTAAGGCACCAGAAGAGATGGCTCCTGTGTGAGCCTCTGTGTGTGTGTGTGTGTGTGTGTGTGTGTGTGCGTGCGCGCACCAGATTCAGCAAATTTTCACCCTTGGGGAGGATATCAGCAGTTACCCTGCACCATGGGAGGCCCGGAGAACAGGCCCCGCCCCTCTCACCTCTGCTAACCAGTGAACACCAGGGGCGGCCCCAGTACCCATCTGATCAAAGTACTTCCCTTGCACAACAGTAAGAGCTAGTCAGATACAGATGGTGATGCCGACTTCTCAACAGGGGAAAAAAAGGACCTAAATTAGACTTCTATAAAAAGAATATTGCATATTTATTTCCACAATAACACCCAGGAAAAACGTTAGTCAAGAAGCAAGCAATTGGGTGAATAAATAAGCTTGTCTTTGTTCTCATCAATTAAGTTATTACATCAGTTGGAAAACCAGTGAATTATAATACAGATGTTTAATGAAACACTGCTGAGCCTATAAGTCAAACTCCTATTTTGTGGTGTGATTTTGGCTGCATAGTTTTGTGTGTGTTAAACCGTATTTATTAGCTGATACCCATTATTATTTTGAGCAAGGTATAATTCAGTTGTCAGGCTCCATCGCAGGCAAGGAGATTTAATCAGTAAGAGCCGCTTTGCTACCGAGTATAAAACAATGTGGGTTTCATGAAGCAATCACGGCAGTGTGAAAAAATGGGATTAATTAGTATTGTACAAGAACAGGCAGCATGCTCATTAAAACCTTGTGAGGTGGCTCTTGATAAACTGCCACTTGATAGGACCGCATTAATGTGACAAGGCAAAGACTTTATTTCCAAATCCTTTCTGATTGTATCTCGCTTTTAAGTTACCTGAAATGACCCGCCTTGGCATTGGGAATACAAAGATCAAAATGAATGCCAGGGATCCCAGAGCCACCTGGACCGAAGAAGCCAGGCAGAGACGGGGAAGCTTCAAAGACTGCGGTTTTTGAACTCGCAGTCAAACATGAATCAATAACTGCAAATGAGGCAGCGCCAGGGGTGGCAGATTTGCATTTGCACTCGGCAGGCTGGGCAGAAACTAATTTGACAATGGGCAACCCACCTTAATGAAGACCATGTGCAAACCCTGTCTGCTGCTTTCTCCAGGGATGGTGCCGTTTGGAAAACTATGGGGCCTGAAGATGACATCGGAGGCTCAGAGCTCCATCAAGGGACCTTTGGAGCGAAAGAGAAAGAGATTTCGGGCAGCCGCTCTTCCTTCACAGCCCGTTGCAGGGAGCGCCCACTGGTCAGTTATGTGGACTTCCAGATTGCCTCCCATCGCTCTAAACCAAATAGTTATTAATTACTTTTTTTTTTCCCTGCACAAAGAAAGCATCCGCGTGTGAGGAAAGCCATGTGAGAACAATCTGCTTTGGGCACAGAGTATTTTTGGTGTGCTGGGCTTGTTTTTCTCTTTGGGCATCCGATTTTATCCCATGTTTGCAAGGTGCCATGGTTTGGGTTTTGTCTCCTCCTGCAGACATTTGGTGTGTGCGGGGGAGTCCCCCTAAGTTTACATCTGCGGAAATGCATTCTGGACGATTCATCACAGTCTCCTTAAAGGACCTTCTCTTTCCTGCATCTGCCCCGGCCCCCCACCTGCAACCCAGCCTCCCACTATTCCACTTTCCTGGTGCTTTAGCTAACAGAGGCTAGAGGCATAGAGGGAAACTGTATATACAACTATTTATTGGGGTGTGTCTATGACTAGAAAATGCTGCTTAGAAACCTCAAAATCTCTGCTCCCTCACCCCCCCAACTATTTTATTTAAAAAAATAAGCTTGTTAACTCTCACCAGCATATTAAATTAATGCTCTCTACCATGAAGCTCAAGTGCTCAGCTCACAATTATAGGTTGTTTGTGATTGAACTTGAGTAATTCCACCGCAGTCTGCAGATTCAAGGCATTGGGCAGAAGTCAGGCTACCTGAGCAGGCTAGATAGGATTAAGCACACTGCTTTATCAAGTGATGTGTTGCAATATTATTAATTTAAACCCTAACATCTCATTGTTGTGATCCGAGCTGCACGATGTAATGCAATATGACAGCCATTGAATTAATAGAAAATGGAATTCATCTCTCAAAATTTCACACAAAATAAAGGCACAGCGATAGACAAAAATAAAGGGGAAAAGGCAAACAGCTAAATACCTTTAATACTTTTTGAGTGTTTGCATGGCTCTGCTTCTGTTTGGCAGCATTTGGTGTGCCGCACAGCATCAGTCCACTTGCACAGAGACCTCGCCATCTTATTTATTTCTCCGTAACGCAAAGTGGTGAATATGTTCCAATTTTGTTCCTTTTATTTTAGCAAGTGAATTGAATAGAGGTAATATGCTGTAAGTGGAGGTTCAAGAATTACCATTTATGCATGACACAGTAATGGGAAATTTTCTGCCCCTCTTGTCTCCATGAGAGCCTTCTGCAAAGACCCCACAACTCCTTCAGGTAGTAGCCACCTACTTGATTTATAATCCTACAGTGGCAGAAGAGGTTAGCTGGGTAATTTAAATCACTAGATTTCCTTAATGAACTAGGGCCAGGGAGAAAGCACTTTACATTGTAAAGGCTCCGTTTCACCTTTCTTATGCCACACGTACTTTATCTCCAAATTTTTGCATTATTTATATAAAAAGGGAAATGGTTCTTTTACAGGAAAATGAGTGAGCAAAGCATCTTTACTGATCATTTCTCCCACAAGTCACTGCAAATCAGATACCCTCTGTCCAGGCCACAAAAACAGAGTTGCTAGATCTCGCAAAAAAAACACAGGATGCAGTGGTACATGCCTTTAGTCCCAGGGACTCAGGAGGCAGAGGCAGGAGGATTGCAAGTTTGAGGCCAGAGGCATCCCATGTACTTAGTGAGACCCTGTCTCAAAACACAAGTAAAAAATAGGATAGGGGTGTGGCTCAGTGGTTGAGTGTTTGCAAAAGGTGTGTGTGAGGTTCAATTCTTCCCTCAGTACCAAAAAAATTTAAATAAATAAATAAATAAATACCACAGGATGTTCAGTTAAACTTGAATAAGCAAAAGATAATGCAATATTTGGGACACGCTAAATAGTAAACCTTATTTGTTTCTTACCTAAAATTCAAATATAATTGGGTATCTGGGATCCTAAAGTAAAAGGAAGGTGGGAAGGAGGCACAGGTCACCCGAAAAAGGGTCTTACCGGAGGCATCCGGAGAAAATGCTCTACAAAGCTTGGGAAAACCGACATCAGCTCTGTTTCTCAATGGAACATTTTTACTCGGCAGATTACGACAGGCTTTGCTGAGCTTTGAAACAAACTATTGGTCACTTTTTTCCCACATGGATAAGCAAGTTTTAAATGATGTTTCCTTCACATGAACATCAGAGACTTTTTTTCTGTTATAATTTGTATAATTCTGTATAATAACTACACAGTAGTTCAAACCTGAGAATTCCTAGAACCATTCCACCATCACTGGTATAAATTCCATATATTTCCCTATATCCCCATAGACTGCAGTTTCACAAACATTGGCTATATACACACCCAAAAGAACTGGAAACAGGTCTTATTGTAGCAACATGTACATGCAGATTCATGGCAGTGCCATTTGCAATAATCAAAAGGCTTGTGGAAACAACCCAAAAAGCAATTCATGAGCGAATGCTGTGGCTCTTGTTAGGTGCCTTCGAGGCAGGTCTGACTCCTAGTGACCCTCATGGGGTTTTCAATGGCTGATTGTTTTAGGATTGTTTCAGGAGTAGATTGCCATGCCTTCTCCCATTTTTGTGGTGCTGGGATGGAACCTAGGGCCTCAGAGAGGGCAGAGCAGCACTCTACCAACTGAGCTAAACATCAGTCCCAATGAGTAAATAGCTAATCAAATTGTGGCCTATACGTGCCATGGAAATTATTCATCCCTAGAAAGAAATGAAGTACTGATATGTGTTACAATATGGATGAACCCTGAAAACTATGGCAAGCCAAGGAGGCCAGCCCCCAAAGGCCACACACTGTATGATTCTGTGTGTACATCCAAAGTGGGTCAGTCAGTAGAAACACAAAGCAGATTGGTTGTCAGCAGCCAGGAAGAGGGGAGGGATGGGAAGTGATGGCTAATGTGAAAAGATGTTCTTTGGGACTGACGAAAATGTTTTAAAACTATGTGGAGGTGGAGGTGGCCCAGCATTGTTGTACTTGATGCCACTGAATTGTGCACTCTAAAATGGTTGGCTGTATATTAGATGAGGGTCACCTCAATGAAGATCAATCAATAAAGCATTGATATTTATTTGAAAATGGGATCTGCTCATCTGCCTTTGGGTGTATTTTGAGTTTGTTACCAGCTGCACAGAGAAGACATCATTTTCCATAATGCTTATCAACCGAAAGTCATTCCCAGATATGTATGAGCTCAACTAACATGAAATGGACACCTGTAAGAACCTTGGGCAGCCATACAGGCCCTCTGTGCAAGTCAGGAAAAGGTTTCATGCTGGGCTGCTGAATGGTCCCTTTCCCCACCTTGGTATTCAGCCTCTATGCAGCTCCTGGTAACAACACACCAGGACTCAGGCGTGGTGATGAATGTTAAAGGGCTCATAAGATAACGCAATGTAGTAAACATGCATACGTAAGAGGTGGGCCGACTATGCCCTTTGCCAGCTGTGTGACAGGCAATCTCTTAATCCCTGGCCATCACAGTTTTCTTATTTTTAACACATGGATACAAGTTGAGTATCCCTTATCCGAAATGCCTTGGACCAGCCATATTTTGGATTTCAGATTCTTTTTTGAATTTTTGAATATTTGCATATATATCATGAGGCTGTGACACCTCATATGCAGGGCTACAGAATAATTTTATACAATGTCTTAAGTAATTTTATGTATGAAACAAAGTTTCATGATGTTGGATTTTCTATTTGTAGGATCATGTGGATGCTCAAAAAGTTTTGGATATTGGAGCCTTTCAGATATCAGAGACTCAAATGAGGGATGTTCAACCTGTCCTAACCCCTACCTCCAAGGGGCACTGGCGGGATTAAGTCAGTTAGTTGAAAGCAGAATGGTTGAAGTTAAAGACTGGTGAACATAAGTGCTGATGAGGTTGTGGAATAACTAACCTTTCACAAGTATCAACATGCAGTGTTTCCGCCATGGAGACCCACCTAGCAGTTTCTTATAAAGTTAGAATCCACCTACCTTATGATTCAGCAATTCTACTCCTAGGTCTTTACCTCATCAAAATGAAAACAAGTTTATAGAAAGAATTTCACAAGAAAGTTCACGGGAGATTCATACTAGAAAAAATAAATGTAAACAATTAAAGTGTCCATCAGCACTAGAAGAGAGAACTTGGTCACGAAGTAGAATAATACTTGGCAATGAAGAAGAATGGACTACCAGCACGAGTGAATTTCAAAAGCACTGTGCTTCATGTCAGGATCCAGCCACTGAAGCAGATATCCTAACTAATTTCATTTTTGTGAACTTGAAAAACAGACAAACCAATCTATGAGGACAGAAGTTAGAGCAGTCATTGCCTTTGGCAGGCAGGAGGAAACTTTCTAGGTTGATGAAAGTGATTGAAAAAATGTTCTCTTTAAATGTCAGGTAGTAAATATTTTAGACTGTGAGATCCACATATAATCTTTGTTGAGTATTCTTCATCTTGTCTTTTAAAGTAATCGCTTAAAATGTGAAAGCCTTTCTTCTCCCCCAGGCCACACAAGCAGCCCATGAGACCTGTTTGCCATCTCTAACTTTGCACCTCCATAGAGTGTCGGTTACTTGGAGATGCACATATGTTGAAAACCACTGAACAATAGATTTAAGATCTGTCCCTTTTACTCAAAGTATTTCTCAGAAAAATACAGAATAGTGTCTGGAGATAGACTCCAATAAGTGCTCACTAATATTATTTTGGTTTCACATAAATGACATGCTTATTTATTTAATAATAATAATAAATATTAATTAATAAAAATTATTTAATAAAATAATTATTATTTGCAGTATTAGGGTTGAACTGAGGACTTTAAGCATGATAGGAGACTGCTCTACCACTGAGCCACACCCTAGCCCCTTTTTATAGTTTTTTCTTTTGATAGAGGGTCTCACTAAAATGTGCAGGCTGCCTCTGACCTCAAATGCTCAATCCTCCTGCCTCAGCTTCATGAGTCACTGGGATGATAGGCATGTATTACAGCCCCAGATTTTATTAATTATAACAAAGAAATGATCACTCTTCCACATTGTAAAGTAAGTTCAAGAGATGTATTTTAAGGTCTCTATTATGAATTCCACAGCCTGCAGCTGTAGCCCTGTGGCATCCGATCCCGTCAGATCTCGGACGCTAAGCAGGGCTGGGCCTGGTTAGTACCTGGATGGGAGACTGCCTGGAAACCAGAAGCTGTAGGCTTGGGAGAAGGACCTGGCAACCCCATCCCAAAAATCAATCTGCCATTGAAAACCCTATGAACAGCAGAGAAGCACTGACAATAGTGTTTCCTCTGTTGTACAGAGGGTCGCTATGAGTCAGATACTGACTCGACAGCACCTAACAACAACAACAACATTATGAATTCCACAGGAGAAGAACTTGGCAATCCCCTCCCAAAACAATCCCAAAGCAAGGAGCCATTGAAAACACTATGATGGTCACTATGAGTTCGACCTGACTTGATGGCACCTAAAAAACAAAATTAGGAATTGCTCACCACCACCCCCTCACCCTGAGATCTGCACATGGATGTCCATTCTGTTCTCCCAAAGAGAATTTAATTTATCAGTGCTGAATCTCAGGCTTGGGAACATCTCAGTGCAAAGGAAATACTCTCAGACCTCTAGGAGATCTTGAGCCATAGTCAGAGGGACAGATTGCTATGATAGGCCAAACTTCCCACCTTACCTGGTGCCTATGTGAGAGCCAGCCCTCCTTCCTTAAGGCCCTTGTGCCTTTGATTGATGTGGCCTGTGACTTCCTTTGGGGAAGCTCCTACCAATATATTG
This sequence comes from Pedetes capensis, assembly GCA_007922755.1. NCBI lineage: Eukaryota > Metazoa > Chordata > Mammalia > Rodentia > Pedetidae > Pedetes > Pedetes capensis. The sequence continues at coordinate 169,902 of VMDO01001562.1, forward strand.
GTGCTGATAAGAGACTGTTGAAGGAGGACAATGCATCTCGATTAAAATGCAGCCTCATAACAATCTAGAGCACTTCCAAAGGCCGAGAATACTTGTGTACCCACTCTTTACTTGCGCACATATTGGCCTCACTTTTCACTTGCTCTAAGGAATGCTGTTTGGGAGCGGCCCTTCCAAAGTACAGACCCCAGCAGATTAGGAAGAATCAAGAAAGGTCCCTGGGGCCTGTAGAAGTTCTTGGGCTCCCAGCAGTGGAGGCGCTGGTGTTGGTGAGAATGGAAATAGAAAGACCTCTACTTTCTGACGCAAAAGAAGCCCCTGGAACAAGGCTACCACACACCGAGCTGTCTCACCTTTGCCCCATTCCCATTAGAACCCCGAAGTTGAGCAATTGAGGTGAGTGAACTGTTCCTAGCTGGGGCTCCCTGGAATTTAACTAGCCCAACTCCTTTCTCTCAGTCTTCCTCTCTCCATTGTAATGCAGGAGAGTGAAACTGCTTAATAAATGGGATTAATTGAGCTAGACCGGAAAATATTTCTGTCAATTATTACGTCTGTTGTTGCCATGTGCTCTGAAATGGGGAGAAAGAGCAAAGAGGTGCTGGCCCCTGTCCCTGGGGAGCCTACCATCCTGTTGGTGGATGAGGGGGACACCCTCACACCACCATTGTGACAGATATCCCTGGCTCCAAACTAAACATGTTAGGTGCCCTGACTTACTTAGCTACCACCATAATCCTGGAAATAGGTACTATTTTATGTATATTTTATAGATGCAGCAACTGAGACTGGCCAAGTAGCCTAGGCAAGATTTGACCTCAAAGAATAAGAAAGAAGGAGGGGTGGGGAGCTGGGTTTAAAACAGAGTTCCACCCTACTCTAGATTCTACCTTTTAACCCCTGTCTCTTGCCTGGGTTCTGAAACACAATTGAAAATATAAGTGAGGACGAATCAAGGTGTAGCCAAAATTCCAGGAAAGCATCCAAAAGAACCAAGGACTAGAGTGGAAAAACTATCAATTAAAAGAGACTTTAGCTACTTCCCAAAATAGGAAGAATTTCTGAGCATGAAAAGATAGAAGAGAATGGCATTTCATGAGGAAAATTCAACTTATCTGGGATGGATTCCTGGAAATGTCAATAAAAAAAAACATTAAATTCTCACAAGGGAACTTCGTTCCAATTAAAACAGCTTCAATTCATTTGCTGTCAAGCATTATCTTTTTACAGATACCCTGATCTGTTAAAATTGATCAGAACATGATGAATATTTCAAAAGAGCACTCTTCCCAACAGTGGGAACAGTGATCAGTCATAGAATTTTGGACAACGACTGGTACCATTGTACTACAGGGAACAGTACAAAGTGCCCGGTAAACAGAGTCAGGCGCTGTGTCTCAGGTATAAAGTGATGCATATTTTATGTGCATGGGGGCTTACAGGTTAAAAAAAGGGGGGGGGGCAACAGGAATGAAGAAATGCAAAATAATTCCAAAGGACTGGCCAGTCTAGAAACATCCAGCCTGTTTCATTTCTGTCTTCTGTGCTCCCTAACGAAGGACTGAATGACTTTCCTGAACTGCAGCAAGGGATGTGGTTAGCAGGAGGAAATGCCCTGTGGCCCCATACCTGGGTGGACTCTCCTGTTGCTCAGGGGTCGCCACATCTCCTTGCGGAGAGAGTGGTTCTGGAGAGTGGAAGGAGCTGTTCACAGTGGTTCCTGGTGGCCTCTGTTACCATGGCAACCGTCCTCTTTGTTTCCCTGGATCCAGAGCTGCCGCCTCATTGAGCGACTGGCATTCAGGTGAGGCAGCTGCGAGGGGGACATTAGGAAAATGAGGTGGACAAAGAAACCCGCCTCTATGAACACACTGCATACACCCTGGCATGGTGGTCGGGATCAGTTTCCAGCCATCTTACCACTTTCTCTTTAAGCCAATGGGTATCACAGGATGGCAACGGCTGGCTGGAGCGTGAAATGCTGGGGACTTTGGCTATGTCCTGACTGTCATTTGAGTGGTTGCCTTTCTCCTGCTGCCCCATTTCCTGCCCTGCTTTCCTCTTCCTTCCCCGTGGAGGGGTGGCTTTCATTGACAGGCGTCCCCCAACCACCTCCCTCCACCAAGATCCTTCTCTCAGCATCCTGTTGGCTCCCTTCATGGCTGTGAGCACGTGGAACATCTATTTCATTGGCTGTCCTGTGTTTATTGGCTTTTTTTCCTTTTTTCTTTCTCTCTGGGCTGCAGAACTGAATTTAGGGCCTCACAGATAATTTGTAAGTGCACTGCCACTGAGCTGCACCTCCAGCCCATTTACTTTTTTAATTTTTTGAAAACTGAGACAGGATCTCACTGAGTTATGCAGGTTGCCTCTGGTCTCGAACCTGTGATCCTCCTGCCTCTGCCTCCTGAGCTGCTGCAATGACAGGCATGAGCCACTGTGTCTGGCTTGTTTATTGGCTTTTTAAGGATCTCCCTGGTGAGACTATAAGCTCCACGAGGACAGGGATGCTTCATTTTTGTGGAGTAATATCAAATGAAATGGGCAAGGCAGATGGTAGCAATTGAATACTTGTACAGTAAATACATAATAGGATGAGTTTAGCCTGCAGCTGTAGCCCTGTGGCATCTGATCCCGTCAGATCTCAGAAGCTAAGCAGGGTTGGGCCTGGTTAGTACCTGGATGGGAGACTACCTGGGAACACCAGAAGCTGTAGGCTTGGGAGAAGGACCTGGCAACCCCCTCCCAAAAATTAATCTACCATTGAAAACCCTATGAACAGCAGAGAAGCACTGACAATAGTGTTTCCCCTGTGGTACAGAGGGTCGCTGTGAATTGGATACCGACTTGACGGCACCTAACAACAACAACAACAACAGGATGAGTTTTGAAAACATGGCTGAGGGGATGCAATACTAAGCCTCAGTCCGATGCCCTAGAGTCCTCTTTTCCCTGAAATGAATGACAAGCAAGAGTCTGATTAAAATCAAAGCCTACAACCCGAGTCTCAACACCATGTTGCTCTCACGGCAATGCCTGCTCCACTGTAGAACTTTCCTACGTCTTCACTTGATCATCTGTGACCAAATAGTGCAGAGGGTGAGAGAGTGTCACGATGTTCTTCAAGGAATGGGGGGACATTGAATACTTGGAGCAAACCTCTACCAGTTCCTTCGCCACCAACTTGAGGCACAAGAGAGGGAAGACTTCAGAGATTTTGCATACCACATGCTAAGTGGACAGATCCCAGGAGACAATCTCTAGAGAGGGAGGTGAGACCCAGAATAGAGGAAGTGTTGTAAATGCACAGAATCTTTCCCCATCTGATCATCTGGGGGTTTGGGGATCCCACAGCTTTATTTGCTTTTTGGATCTCCCTGTGTACAAAGTTGTCAATGAAACCTATGGGGGGGGACAGCCTCCTACCCTACATTGGAATGTCTTTCCACATTTATAATGGACATGAATGAGAAACTGGATACACAACAGAAAAGTATATTTTAAACAAGTTTCATGGGACTTGTTCTTTCCAAGATACTGAAGCATTTGGCCAAGCAAAATGTCTTTGTAAAAATGCACATTATTCTCCTACATATGCAAAAACAACAGAGCCAAACAAGCTGAACAAACCAACCCCAAATCTGAAAACCTAACCAAAAGCTGGCATGAAAAGATCTGCTAATTCCGCAGCAGTTGCATGCTGAACGATAAAGTTAGGGATGAACATAGAAGTGGCAGAATATCCTTCCTTCTTACCTCTAAAAATATTTCCTAAAGAGATAGCTATGAGCCATCAGACCCCTAATAATTTCCAGTGATTTTATTAATGACAAAATCAGAATTATTCCAAGAAGCTGAAGGCAGCTCTGTCTTTCCTGAAGATCCAAAAACTATCTCATAGGTGATTTTCTACCTAACTGGCTAATGCACTCAGGATTCTACATTGTTCCTTTGCAACATTTCCAGCTTAATGGTCAGCTAGGTTTTGAGTTTACATTACAAAGCCTAGCTGCAAGGGAGCCAGGAAGGTGAATAAATGGTCATTTGGGCTCATATGTAGCATGTGGGCTTTAACTGTGACGAAGACATATGTTATGGGAAATTCTTTAAGCCTAAAACATGCATTGAGATGGTAGTCAGATAAAATTGGACACAAATGTCCAATATCTGAGAACACTGTAAGCTATACAAGAATTGGTAAGTCTTTTGACTCAAAAGTGTTTAAACAATGCTTGAGTAATCTGAGGGCTGGTTCAGGAGCTGACAAAAGGGGTTGGGTTTTTTTCTAATATTGATGGTCTCTATCTGAATTACTAACCTTTGCTGTTACAGCATAAAATAGACCTAGAAAATACATAATAAAATTAGTAAGCAAAATTTCATTTACAAATGCAAACAGAAGGGCAGACTTCACCTTGGTTGTAGTTTGCTGACCCATGGTCTAAATAAAGTATGTATTCTAGGGTCTAACTTCCTGGGTCTGGTCTTAGCCACCCAGCAGCTGTGTGATCTGGGGAAGTTTAATTAATCTTTGTGTCAGTGTTTTCGTCTATAATGTGTGGATCTTAAGTACTTGCTATACAGAGTCATTGTGAAAATTATACAATATCTGTACCATGAATGAAACAGAGCCTGATTCATAGAAACTGCTCAAAAAGGTTTACAATGTACTGTTGTTCTATAAGGAATGTAAGCTTCCAAATAGGAATGCTGCACATAAATTTCCTTTGTCTTCCCTATATCTCCTTCCTTGGAGACAGCCCGCCTCTACTCCACAGATACCTCTGCTCAATTCATATTGTGGAGCGAAATAGTCACATCATCTCTTTTCTCTAAAGATGGGTAACTCAGGTCACACCAAATAGAGTTCTCTTCCACTTTGCCCATAGTGAATGTTTTTTGAGGGGCACATGCCCAAGATAAATTCTCCTGAGATTTTGTCTATCAAAAGAGACTTCAATAAAAATAATGTATAAGATTCAAGCCCGTGAACCAATAAAATATTATTAATATAAAATAAATAAGTCATAGAAGTTCATTCCAAATAAATCTAATAAATAACTATCTCAAGAGAAGGAGACCATGGTGCATCTCTCTAATTAAAAAACAATTTTATAGAGATAATAGATTCCTGTGGGCATTTGAGCTATGCTTTTACCTTTTATTCAGATCCCCCAAAATGAGTGTGTAAAATAAAATTACAGGGAGTTCATTTATCTGCAAATCAAAAGGTAGTTCTTGTAATAAAAATTTATACCATAGAGCTACAAGTTAGAAGAACAGATAAAATTAAGAGTGGAAGAAGTTCATATCCATATTATTCAAGATTCTTTTGGTTGAAAGTGACAGAAAGCTTTAATCACACAGTCAAGTTAAAAAGGAGAGGATGGGTCAAGGGGCTGGAACCCAGGGCTAGGAATGCCTTAGGGAAGGCCACATCCAGGAGCTCAAACAATAGCATCAGGCTCTCTTTTCTTCTGCTTTAGGCCCTGCTTACTATGCTCTTCACCATGGTAGAGGAAATGACCCCATATTCCATCCTCTCTTAGATCACTGTTGAAGCTCATCCACTCCAGTTGAAGAGGGTTTCTTATCTTCAGTGTCTACTCACCAATTCTAGAGAAGATACTAAACAGCTTATCTAGTTAGTAGTTCATGCCTGGACCAAGCACAGTGACAAAGATAATGGGTTCTATTATGATAGGCCCATTTTGAGACACAGAGTGGAAGATCATAATGAAAAACCTTACCAGAGTTTCTGGGGTCAGCCCCCTCCAGCCCCAGCCTGCAAAGTGGTGATCGGGAAATGAAGATCCACATATAACCACTAAAGTCATGCACAGACTGAGTCCCACTGAAGACTCGCCTTCCTTCATTATGCTCTGAGACCTAACAATGACACTCACAGGGATTAGATACTTACCAGCAATAGCAAAATCTTATTACTACTCAAGTGCAAATCAATGGATAAGGCTCTGGCCTCCTGTAGCGTCAAGCAGAGCTCTGTCTGGTCTGCAAGAGCCTTCTTCAGTCAGAAGGAAGCCTCAGAGTATGGCAAATCTAAGCATTCCAGATCTCTAAGCCTTTCTAAGGCTCCCTTTTCCATGCTACTGAGTTCTGTGTTCTCTGTGGTAAACCGAATCCAACAAAGGGAAGGTATATGACTAAGTCTTATGCAACTTCCAACAGAAGCTGATCCAAAACTTTTGAGTGGCACTTCATTTCGGAATATGGTAAACATGCAGTAAAAAGATGCCAAATATTGGTGTCCAAGCCAGCTCACACATGAAAATAACACAATTAGTGCAAGTAGCTGCATTTATATGAAGGCTTTCAGCTAAGGAGCTTCACAAAATGAGCTCTACAAGTGAGTTTCTGGAATGACACTCCTTCAAATCCCTCCTGCCATGACCACCACCATCTACACACGAGAAGCCTGACCAGAAGAGCATACCATGGTTCAAGTGTACCATGATGGGGAGGAAAGAATGTCTGGAGCCAGGAAGAATTTTAACATTTCCAAGTGGCACAAAACAGAGCTGCTTGTAAGGCAGACTGGCCACGTCAGGCCTCACAATCCAAAGCATGGACTGGCCAGCAAGTTCCAAAGACAAAGAATGACATTGTAGTCAGTGATTGAGGCCATCAGAACCCATCATATTCTACAGTGCTTGCTGAGTGCCCTTCAGGATTCAAATGAGTGAGAACCCAGTTCCCACACCTGGACTATTTGTAGGAATTTTATCAAAAAAGGTCATATTATGAATATTTCACATCAGATTTAGTCTAGCTTGAATGACATCTGAGCTAGGGCTTGAACTACACCATCACAAAACCCTCAAATTAACTCAGTGTGGTTTAACACCAGCATTTTGTTCTACAAATAAGCCACAGGACTTCATTTTTAAAATTAATTATTTGATATTATTTTCCAAAGTTTGCACAGAAAGTACGGATTTGTATTGTAATTCAAAATAGCAGAGTAAAACAATACTCCTATTTTAGGGAGACATTTTGGTCCATTTATTTAGCATAGATTTACTGAATGCTTACTATTCATGAACCTTTATTTCCTCAGGATAGGTTATGTCTATTATGTACAGTGGTAGATCACTTGGTAGATTACATCACTGGCCTCATGAATCTTAAATTCTATTGGAATCTGGAAAATTAAGAAAATACACACAAAAAGTTCAGAAATTAAGTCCTCTTAAAGTAGAAATTGGCAAATCATGGCCCACAGCTTGTTTCTATAAATAAAGTTTTATTAGTTCACATCACATGCATTTATTTGCACATCATCAATGGCTACTTTTATGTTACAATGGAGAGGTAAGTTGTTGCCATGGACATGTAGCCCACAGAGCTGAAAACATTTGCTATCTATCCCTTTGCAAACAGTTTGCTGGCATCTATTTAAAAAAACAACAAGGGAGACCATGTAAAAGTGCTTGGGGTGGGGACTGGAGTATAAGCCTTGGGAAGGACTTGTGAAGATGGTGGTATTTGCCTTAAAACCCGTGTAGTAAGGAACCAGACATGGAAAACCAAGTGCTTTAAACAAACAAACAATACAGCAATGTTGCTGGTTTTTTTTTTTTGTTTTGTTTTGTTTGTTTATAGCAAAATATTGCTTTTAAAGTGACAAGTTGCCAGGCTATTACATTAAGCAAGCCTTGCAGGGTGACATAAATAAATCTAAAGTTTTCAGCTTATTTCTCATGCAAGGTGGTCAAAGCATTTCTGAGTCTTGTTGGTATTCTTACTTAACACACAAGGGTGAGCTCCACAGTGTTCAATAAGTAACTTGACAAGGATGGCTTGGGTGGCACAGTCCTGGATGACACCCTTGATTTTCACATTCAAGGACTAGAGCCAAACTCTGCTTCCTTTGAAGAATCTTTCGCTTTGCCTTGCCTGGGACAAACTCATCCTCAACTCCAGTGATAAATTTCTTCCTCTCACTTCATGTTTTGTACTGAGTTAACAAATCTGTATGTCCATGTCCAGGGGTATCTTTTTCCAAGAAAAGATATTTTGATACCTTTTGAGGAGAAGGAGAGGGATCTAGACCAGAGAATCTATGTGAATAAAACACTGAAGAAATCCAGACTGCCCCTGGGCAAATTCTACCTACACCGTGGTGGCCTTTGTTTCCAGGAGCAGGTGGGTGCCAGACTGGCGGGAAAGCATTGATCTTCTGTAATACCCCCTGTCCCCGGGTGGGCCACATCTCAGGAAAGTTTTCAAAGCCCACTTCACATTTTGTGCAGTATCTCTCTCCAACATCCCTTTAAGTTGCAATTCTAACATGTACTTGGAACTATTTCAGGTGGAAAACCGCACTTAGCAACCATGTCCTTGTCTCTGTTAAAAACCTCACGCTCCAATTTCAGCTATTTTCATGACGCCTGTGGTGGTCTTGGATGGATAAATTAAATCTGCTTGTCTCCTGATTGCCTTGCTGCCCCCTTTGTAACTTCACTTTGTATTCCTTTCTGTTCAATACTTTTCAAAGTACTGAGAGTTTAAAGAGGTACAATAAATCCCAGATCAGGTTTTAATGACCACGGTAAGCCTGCTTGTAATATGTCAGTGAGCTGAACCTAAAAGCCAATGGGGAATAGGCCATTTCTGCCTTCGTAATTGTCTCCACAGAAAGATTTATAATGTCATTATCTGAATCTATAAGAAATAACTCATGGAGCTGAAATACCCTAAAAAAATATTACAATTCTCTTAAAATCTAGTCATTCATAAATGCTAAATCATAAAACTTTTTTCAAGATGTTTTATGTTAAAAGTAAAACCCAGTAAAAATATAAATGCTTGTTTCTTAATCAGATGCCTCATTATTTATGTATCTATGTGCAGCTTTGCAGTTTTCTGCGATATATTTATAAACCTAACATTGGGCTGCCAGATTCCCCAATGACTGCAAGGAGCTATGGCATCTGAAAAAGCATTTCTTGTCACCTTTTATCTCTGCACGATACCAGGGAGTGAGGAGGAAAGGGCTAGTTAGTAGGGCAATAAAATTAATTTCAGCAATAAACGTCACCTTTTCCTCTAATTTCTCCGTAAAAAAAAAAAAAAAAAAAAAAAAAAAACAGGCTAAACTTCCTGCCAAAGGCACCACAGGGCTGTTTTAAGCCATTTCTGCAGCTCTCCTACCATTTAATATATTTTTAAAAAACAAAAAGATTAGCCATCTCTTTCAAATAGCAGGAAACATCGTCCCAAATTTGTCCAGAGTTTAAGAGAGTCCTGGGACTGCCAGGTCTTCTCGTGTTGAGCAACATTTATACTCTCTGCAGGTAAAATGTTCTTGAGGGTAGAAACTCTTAACAATTTTAGCATGACACTCAAGATGTTTTTCATAATTTGTAAAGTCATATTTTCTCTATTTAAATAGAGTAATTTGCCACTGCCTTGAACTTTGAATCAGCCTCTTTGCAAGATTTCTCCCTTTCTCCATCAACCTATTAAAAGCTGAGGTTTTCCCCCACAGTTTAACACCTGGGATTGTTAAGCTTTAAAAGGAGGTATATAGAGAGGGTTATGGGCTGGGATTTAACTCAGTTGGTAGAGCGCTGCTCTGCAGGCTCTGAGGTCTCAAATTCGATTCCTAGCACCACAAATTGGGAGAAGGACGTGGCAACCCACTCCCTAAGGCAATCCTGAAACAGTCAGCCATTGAAAACCCTATGAGGGTCGCTGTGAGTTGGACTCGACTCGACGGCACCTAACAACAACAACATAGAGAGGGTTATTGTAAAAGAAAATGAATCTCAAGTTTTTGGGTTTTTGTTTTGTTTTAGTATTTTATTGCCACTTCATTGAGCTAACCATCACTCTTCTATTTGTCAATTATTATTTTCCCATTTGACAGCTCTGTAAATGGTATCTGTCATGTATTTTGTTTCAAAATATGCAAGAGTGAACTAGCCTTCCTCCCAGGTACATACTTATTCTGGTGCATGATACAACCTGTCCCTTTATTTCCTAAAAAGTGGAAATCCAATTAGAAAGCCAAAACATCTTATTTTTCTTTCTCTTATCACCCACATCCAAAGGATCATCAAGAAAAATTCTACCTCCACACATCTTCTAAATATGAACATTTTCTTCTGTCACTACCATGGCAGTCACAGTAAATTCTCACATGGTCTATTGCAACTACCTCCCAACCAATGGCCCCATGTACACCTAGCACAGAGACAAGTTTGCTAATGAAGTATATAAGTAAGCTAACAGCAATAAGAGCTACACAAAAGTGACACCAGAATCGTACCGCAACACTTTGCAGAGGTGGATTAGGAACTGAGATCAGAATGCACAAAAGGAATCAACCATTGATGATGCATAGAAAGAAAGGCCCAAGCGAGCAGGGGACTCCTGGGAAGGAAATGAGGTTCGGAGAGAAAACAGAGGTGGCATGTGACTGAAGCATTGTGATTTTGGAGCAAAGACACCTACACAGAGGCAAGGGCCACATCACAATAGCCTGTGTGGGATGGTTAATTTTGTATTGCAACTTGACTGGGCTAAAGGATGCACAGGCAACTTGTAAAAGACTAGCTTGGGGTGTCTGAGAGTGACTCCAGGTAAACATTAAAATCTGCGGACTGAGTGAATTACTCTTACCAAGGTGGGCAGACAGTATGGGACCCACTGAGGGCCCAAATAGAACAAAATGGTGGAGGAATCACCAGTCTCATCTTCTAAAACCAGGACACCCATCTCCTACTGCTTTTGGATGTCAGAGCTCCTGGTTCTTGGGCCTTGTACTCTAGGACTTACAATATCTGCTTGCCTAGTCCTCAAACCATCAAACTTCCACTGAATTACACCCCTGACTTTGCTGGGTCTCCAGGTTGCAGATGGCAAATGGCAACACTTCCTGGCTTTCATAATTGTATAAGCCAATCCCCAACAATAAACAAATCTATTGCTGCTTCTCTATATCTATGTCTGTACCTATATGTATATCCTATTCCTATACCTGCACTTATATCGATTTCAGTATCTATTTCTTATTGGTTCTGTTTCTCTTGAGAAGCTTGGCTCATATACACACTAGATACACTATAGTATAGAATGCAGGTGTAAGTACAATAGGAAATCACCTGATGGTTTTAAGTGAGAGAACAACGTGACCAGATTTTTGTTTTAGGAAAGTGTCTGTCTTTTGGAGAGCAGATTAAATGGAAGCCATGAATGAAGAAGGCCAAGGTCAGTAGGAAACTGTTATAGTTTGGATATAAGCTTCAAGGAGTCTTCTTTGCGTATGGAATGAAGTTCAAATTCCACATATGCCATTTCAGGTCCCTGAACCCCAGTCCCTCCTACATGAATAGGCTTACCTCTGAATACTCTTCCACCGTCCTGGCACCACCATGGGGCAACATACATCTTGACCTCTTCTTAAGTGCCCCCCCATCCAGTCTTTAACACGTGGAGTTTCTGACAGGACATGGTGGTGCACACCTATAATCCTAGTGATTCAGGAGGCTGAGGCAGGAAGATTGCAAGTTCAAGGCCAGAGGCAGCCTATACAACATAGTGATACCCTGTCTCAAAATTTAAAAAAAAAAAAATTTTTTTAAATGTGCTGGGGGTGCAGCCCTTTGGTAAAGCACTTGCAAAGTATGTGAGAGGTGCCCCGTCCAACTCCCAGATACCACACAAAAAATGGAGTTTATGGAGTTTCCGCCTTTTCCCAGTTTCCTGAGAATAAATTCCCTTCTTTAAACCTCATCTTTCACACAAAGACCTCTGAATGCACTAAACTCTGCCAGACTTTCTGCATGAGCCTTTTTATTTTTTAAGAAAAGCAGCCCTATCTCTTGCCACTTCTTGTATTACTGATTCCTATTAGCTTTACTCAGTGGGTAGAGCACTGCGCTGCAGTCTCTGAGGCCCCAAGTTCAATTCCCAGCACCGCAAAAATGGGAGAAGGGCCTGGCAATCCACTCCCAAGGCAATCCCGAAGCACTCATACATTGAAAACCCTGTGAGGGTCGCTATGAGTCGGATACCGACTCGATGGCACCTAACAACAACAACAACATTAGCTTTACCAAGGCTGCGATTTAACTCAGTTGGTAGAGTGCTGCTCTGCAGTCTCTGAGGTTCTGAGTTCAATTCCCAGCACCACAAAAATGGGAGAAGGACCTGGCAATCCACTCCCAAGGCAATCCCGAAACAGTCAGCCATTGAAAACCCTAGGAGGGTCGCTATGAGTTGGACACAACTCGACAGCACCTAACAACAAGAACAAGAACAAGAACAACAACAACAACAACAACAACAACAACGTTATCTTTACACCTGCAGCCGTGCCACTGTGGCATCCAATCCTGTCAAATCTTGGAAGCTAAGCAGGGTTGGGCCTGGTTAGTACATGGATGGGAGACCACCTGGGAACGCCAGGTCCTGTAGGCCTGGGAGAAGGACCTGGCAACCCACCCTGCCCCCTCAAAAAAAAAAAAAAAATCAATCTGCCATTGAAAACCTGTGAATACCAGAGAAGCAGTAGCAATACTGTTTCGTCTATTGTACATAGGGCCACCATGATGCGGATATCGACTCGACAGCACCTAACAACAACAGCAGCAATTAACTTTACCATTTGTTTAGTTATTGCTTCCTCTGTGTGTGTATATGTCCCATTTCCTCAACCACGGTGTATAAAACCCCCTGAAGGTAAAGACTTTCCATATGTGTCTGTGGGTCCCCTGCAATGCCTGGCACCATGCCATGCTCACAGCACGGGGCTCAGTAGATGCTATTCTGCTATAGAGGGGGTCCTAAAAGTGCTTCTCATAACCAAGAGAAACATCCAATTGCCTAACGACTAGGTAAGTCAACGAGTCAAAATTGGAAGAGACAGTTTTAAAAGATACTATTTTTTTAATAGCTTCTTTCCTGAAAGCAACTTTCCTATAAAAATTGCTGTTTGAGTAGAATCAGATATGGGATGTGAATTAAGCTGGATGCCCTGTTGATCACTAGCTCAGAAATTCTAAGCTGGGTCAAGATCAGAGATTTAGATCTAAATCCCTGTAAAGGAGCAGCTCAAAGATGCCCACCAAAGAAAAAACTGCATGCTTGGTGAAGCCTTGGATAAATCAGGTGCTCACATAAGGTGGGGTTCAAAGTGGTTTATGGATTACAGGGTTGAGGTCAGAGAGAGTCAAGCTCAGGTGAAAGGCAGACATGGCCTATTGCACTGGTGTGAGACCGTCTGCCTGTCAGAAGCCTGGGTTAGGTTTGGGGGAGCTCGCCTCTGGTTTCTCTCTGTTTGTCATGGGTCTGCACTCTGGTGGGCAGGAAATGTTATTGACAGGCCAAGACTTCAGCATGGAAAAGTGAGAGGATGAAGGAGCGTGCCTGATGTAATCACAGCCATGGTGATGCTGTTCTTTAAAGGTGGTTTCCTATGTTTTTCACAATGAGAGTCAAGAAAGAGAACATGGGGACCCACAAGGAGGAACAGCAGGAGCTGTGCAGTTGACAGTATATAAAGGTAGAACTAACCAATGGCTATGGGGAAAAGAACAATCATCAGTTAAATGACACCAAAGAGGGAAAAGGAGATAATTAAGAGGATGAACGGGTAGAGTCACAAATCACTGCTGATCTTGGATTGAGAAGAAGGTAGAACCCCCTGAAACATCTTCTAGGTCTAGAGACTTACAAGTCTATAAATCGTTCAGGCTCTAGAACAAAGTCCTTCAATCTGGCACTGTTGACATTTGGGGCAAGGTGATTCTGCTTGTGGGCACCGCCTTGTATATCATGGACTGTTCAGTAGCACCCAGGGACTCTCCCACAGAAGCTCATAGCTGCTTCTCATCCAGTTGCAACCTGAAATATGTCCAGACATTGCTAAGTGTTCCCTGGGGTCAGGCAGGTAAAGGTCAAAAATCACCTTCAGTCAAAAACCACTGGGCTAGTGTCAGGTAGACATGAGTTTAATTTTTAGATTCTCCTCTCCTTCATTTGTAAGATGGGGGTAAATGCCAGTCACTTACAAGAGCTTTGGGAAATGTTTAATGGATGAAGCATAGAAGTGATGAACAGTTGTGGCACATAGTAAAGACCCAGCAAATATTAGCCATCTCTATTATTATTGTCCTTCTATGTGTCTGTCAACTTGTCATGCTGTGGGGGCTTGCAGGTTGCTGTGATGCTGAAAGCTATGCCACCAGTATTTCAGATACCAGCAGGGCCACCCATGGTGGACAGGTTTCAACTGAGCTTCCAGACTAAGAAACTAGGGAGAAAGACTCAGCAGCCCACTCCCAAAACAATTAGCCACTGAAAACCCTATGAGCAGCAGAGAAGCACTGTCAAATATTGTTGTTGTTAGGTGCCATCTACTGGGGTTCAACTCATTGCCACCCACATAGGGTTTTCCGTGGCTGGTTGTCTTGAGATTGTTTTGGAAAGTGGGCTGCCATGTCCCTCTCCTGTTTTTGCAGTGCTGGGGATCTAACCAAGGGCCTCAAAGAGCTCAGAGCAGCACTCTACCAACTGAGCTAAAACCCAGTCCACTGTCAAATACAGAGCTGATGAATGAGCCCTCCAACCTGGAAGGCTTTTAAGGGATGACTAGGGAAGAATTGTTTCCTCAAAGTAGAGTCAACTTTAATGATGAGAATGGAGTAAAGCCCCTGGGACTTCTTTTTGCTGATTTGGCATGACTCAAAATGAGAAGAAACACAGTGACTGCAACAATGAGCTCAAACATAAAAAGATCATGTTGCACAACACAATGTTGGGTAGTGTTTTGTTCTGTTGTGCAGGGTTGCTATGAGTCAGATGGGACTCAGGGAACCTAACAACTACTATTGTTGTTATTGTTTACTGACCACGGCCCAGGTAGATAATTCCATATAATTCCACCTTCTGATGATTAGATTTAACTCTTTAAAGCAATTTAGAGAAGAAGCCATTTTTTTCCATGTGATATTATTTCATTCCCTGCTAATTTAGAATCAAATATCTTCCACCATGTGATTTCTTACAGGTGAGCTCAGGGGCCTGGATTCTCTTAACCCCACACTAGAAATAAGTGTTAAGGAAGTCTTTTGATATTTGCATTACTTTAGAAAAAAATGAAATGCTCACTTTTCTTCATCTTCAAATCGGTTTTCCAACAAAACAGTGGAAGAATGTCATGCACATCAATCATCTAATTGACAAACTGATCCTTGCTTGAAGCGCCTGTGTTTTTACATAAATAGTGGTGATGTGGTGAGTTTTCAGCGTGAATGTGAAACTCATTGCTGAGTGCCAGATACCAGAGGCTAAAGAGGTTTTAGCCTAAAACTGCCACCTTCCATCAAGGGAAAATAACTTGAAGTCAATTAAACTATGTTCTCAATGTCAGTCTTAGGCAGTCTCCAACTCATGTGTTAGAATTAGGAGTCTTATGAAAGATCTGGAAAGTGTACAGCAAAGAACTGTTTGCTTTTTAGTTCTTTCATTGCTGTTTTGGTTTTGTGTTGCTTTGCGTTTAAGCTGAGAAAGAGATATGAATGACAAAGCAGGAATGGGTCTCTAACTTGTGAACACACCTTTTCTCTTTATGTGAACTCAGCAGTTAGGCTTGCCTTGCTAACACATGACAACACTATCAGGCAAAGGGGTTGGGGGAGGGGGGTCCTGAGAGGGCAAGGAGGAAGTAAACATGAGCCATGTGCAATGAAATGCATGTATGGAAATGTCATAATGAGAACCATTAAGTTCTACATTACAAATTACCAATAATTTTTTTTAATTCTGTGGGTAAACAGAACATTTCCATGTAAAAATAATTAGATGTGTAAATTCTTAAATGCACACCAGAAAAAAATGCATCTATTCATTAAGATTAAAGATTGACAAATTTGTTTTGTAAAGGGCCACATAGTATATTAGACATTTGGGCTCTGAATATTCTCTCTCTCAGAAGACTCCACTTGACTGTTGTAGCATAAAAGCATCCATAGCCAATATGTAAGCAAATAGGGACAGTGGAGTTCCAATAAAGCTTTATTTACAAAGAGAGGCAGCCTGTTGCATTTGGCCCAAAGCCCTAGCTAGCTGACCCCTGATTGAGGTAATATCCCAATGAATGGCTTATTCTCAGTGTCACTGGTCTTTATTATTTATATCTGTCCTTTCAACACGTCTATGACCCTTTTTGTTCAAATACCCATAGGGAAATGATAAATACACAGAGGCCTTTTCATTTTCATATGACTCGACAGAATGATCGAGAAGGCTGCTCATTTTAACAAAATTATTCCTATGTTTTCACAGACTAAATAAGCCTAGTATGAAGCAGCACATTTAATTTAATTTTTCTCCTCCAAAAATAAAAAGCAGTCCTATTAAGAACTCCCATCACTCAACGCTGAGAGGAAGCTCCTTCAAGCCCTCAGTGCTGTGGTAATTATGAGCAAAGGACCCCTGATGAGAGATCCTTGAGAAATGGAAAATGTGCCCAAAGAACTAATAAAAACCCAATGGATTGCTGTTAGGTATCTCTAAATAGGATGCAGGGAGGAGATGGGGAGAGTTACAGGGCTGCAGCCCGCACCTAGCTCCAAAGGAAAGTCAGAGGAGAGGAGTTCAAGGGGAGTTTGTGGGCAAAGGGCCTGGGGCCACAGGAAGCGGGGGTAGGGAATGCAGTTTCCCCTGTGATGTAGATTTGAGATTTAGTGGATGGCTCTACTAGTTAAAGGGCAGAATAGCAGGAAAACAAGATAGAAGGAAAATGCTATAATCTTAGAATCAACCATGCATGCCACAATAGTTGATATTTTAAAACTGTGTATATGAAGGACACCTGTAGCCGTAGCCCTGTGGCGTCTGATCCTGTCAGATCTTGGAAGCTAAGCAGGGTCGAGCCTGGTTAGTACCTGGATGGGAGACCGCCTGGGAACACCAGAAGCTGTAGGCTTGGGAGAAGGACCTGGCAACCCCCTCCCAAAAATCAATCCGCCATTGAAAACCCTATGCACAGCAGAGAAGCACTGACAATGGTGTTGCCCCTGTTGTACAGAGGGTCGCTATGAGTCAGATACTGACTTGATGGCACCTAACAACAACAACAACAACATATGAAGGAGGGAAGGAAGGAAGAAAGGAAGGTAGGAAAAGGAAAGGGAAAAGGTAAAGAAAGGAGAGAGGAAAAGAAGGAAAGAGAAAACAATAGAAAAATGATAGCAGGGTCTATCACAATGTCTGGAACTTTATAGGTATCCATTAAATATTAGACAAGTGAAAGAAGGAAGGAAGGAAGAAAGAAGGAGAGAAAGAAGAAAAGAAGGAAGGAAGGAAACAGGGAGAGAGAAGGAAGGAAGGAAGGAAGGATGGAAGGAAAGAAAAGACAAAAAAGGAAGGAAGAAAAGAAGGAAACAAGTAACTGAGAAGCCCATGAAATCAGAATGTCCAATAAAGAAGAATGGATCCCCATCAGAAAGAAAGAACACTGAGAACTAACAATGACTCTGTGTGAGACACAGTAATCCTGAGCTGGGACAAGTGAACCCTCAGGTAGAAGTCCTGGCAAGTAGCTGAGATGGTGCCCTGAGTGATGATAGAGGGCTGTGACTTCCTCATTGAAAGACTGCCTCCGATGACACCACATTGCCACCTGACCTGCACAGGACAGGATGATCTCTGCATTTTCTCTCAAGAACATCTGTGGGTGATTTGTGAGTTTCACACATAACAACTTGTATTCTGATCAGAGATCATGAAATCCGAAGACCAGTGTCTATGGTGGTAGCTGTCATTGCTTACAAAATAAAGCTGTGTGATCTGCTGCATTTCCCAGCCCCTCTGCAGTCAGGTTGGGGCCATAGGATGGGCTATGGCTGTAGAATTCGCCTGGAAATGATGCGATCTGCCTGGAGCTGATACTTTAAAATAAATCTTTCTACTTTCTAGTTCTGTCTCCCCCCTGTCTCCCTTTTTCTCCCTCTCTGCTCGCCCACGATGCCCTCAGAGGCTCCACAAGTCATATGCATAGCTAAAAGACAGAAGCAGCACAGATCTTGGGTTGATATTCAGGTAACAACTATGGAAAAGACTGATCCTCCCCCAAACTGACTATGAAGGTGAGTGAGGACTGGACCTACATATAGGTCACTACTCCAGGGCTTACTCACCACATTGGCATTGACAAGTATTGCCTAACACACCTGACCATCCCACTCTAGCTATGCCAGTTACAGTCCTTTCAGGGGCCAGTAACAGAAAGCCCAACGCAAACTTACTCAAGCAGGGTCCAGAGCTTAAACATTATGACTTGGAGTCACATGCTCTCCATCTCTGGGCTCTTCTTTATGTTGGCTCCACTTTCAGAGGGCACTGGAAGCCTTCAGAAACCCAAGGCAACTCCTGTACAGTGATATAATAACTGCATTATCCCCAGATCCTATCCCCCAAAGAAAATTCCAGAGGGATGGCTTTCCTGGTAGCACCCACAAAGGCCCTAGGATTGACTCTGATTGGGCCAGCTCAGTTTACCCTGAATGTGAAGTAATCCTTGTGGCTAAAGGAATGCAACACTGTGGTCACTTTAGTTCTGAGTCCTGTACTCTACCCTTAGAGTTGAGAGAAACCTTTCTCTAGGACATGCAGATTGAGACTGGGGAGGGAGAGATTCCCCAGATGGGAACATGCTTGTTGCTGAAAGAACACCAAAGAGCTAGGGATGTCCAATGACATCCAGTGGGGTGAAGTCATGACATTTTATTCAGTTCCAGCCTAAAAGTGTCATTCTATAACTCCTCTGGAGACATTCATCTTAAATTTGGAGAGTAGGGAACCCCCAATGACTGGGCAATGTTCTTGTTTTCCAGGCTACATTAAGGTTGTAAGATCAAAAGCTGCCGTGTTACTCACAAACACGATGCCAACTTAAGCTTCCATGTCCCTGTTTATCCAAATATATCAGTTAAGTTTCATAACCCAGATATTTTGAAAGCAAGAGTTTGAGATGCCAAAGTAGCTGAGGAACACAGGCTGTGATTCGCAGAAGTGCTTTTTCATCTTAATACTACTCTTTCCCATTTCTAGCTGTGTGATCCTGGGCAATTTACATACCTTCTTGGGAACTCAGATACTTTGTTGACTAGAGATAATGATGCTCATTGTGTAAGGCTGCTGTAAGGATTAGAGAATAGTGTATGAGAAAAGCCTGGCACAGTGTCTGACACCAAGTAAGTGCTCAGTAAGAATGACCTCTTCTTCATTTTTTTCACATTATCATTACTCTGCTTCCATGGTGCCTGGTACATTGCAAACTCTCAATAAATAAATTAGTGGTTGTCATTACTAGTCCTGTAAATGTCTGAAGAATAGATAAAATAATTAGTGAATAAATAGAAGAAAATGAAAGGAAGAAAGGGAAACAGGGAAGGAAGAGGGGAGGGGAGTAGATTTCATTCATTTCACTTAACAAAAATCCTTAATGTGACAGTCACAATGAAGGGCATAAAACCAATATAACCCCTCACCTTCTAAAGTTTATAACACAATAAAGAAGAGAGATGATATGCAATCACATGTAAAAATGAAAGTATTTGCACAAGTTGAGATAAATTTTGAGAAAACTAAAGGGATGTGGTATAAGGCAATAATTCATGTACCTTGTAGATAGAATGGTCAAAGAAACCTCTCTAATGAGGTAACAATTAAACCAAGCCCTAAAGATTACATTATAGCAGTTATTATTAATAGTACTGATAATATTATCCAATAAATCTAGGGTAAAATTACAAGCACATAATTCAAAAGCATTTATGAAATTCAGACACAGCAATAATTGTTTTGCACAAAAATTAAGCTCAATAATATTCACATATTCAATAAACATTTACTAACT
This sequence comes from Pedetes capensis, assembly GCA_007922755.1. NCBI lineage: Eukaryota > Metazoa > Chordata > Mammalia > Rodentia > Pedetidae > Pedetes > Pedetes capensis. Next base: position 189,793 of record VMDO01001562.1, read on the forward strand.
ACCACTATAAATTGATTTAGTCAACTGATGGCTTTGCATCTCGAGGTGAACATGAAAAATGGGTGAGCCAATCAAGATGCAATGATCCTTACAAATGTCCACAGAATAAAGAACAAACACAGAAGCTAACAGTGCAAAGCTCTTCATATTTTTATCACAAACCTTCCAAGTTTGTTTCAATTGCACTTCTTTGCCATCATTAAAGTCATTACTGTCTTTCAGTAAGGGATAACAAAATGATGTCAATACTTATTTTGTGTGCTTTGTAATTCCCTGTACTAGAATATAAGCTCTCCAAGGGCAATGCCACTTTCTGCATGTTTCCACACAGTATCTCTAATGCTTAGATCACTTGACACCAGCTAGGCCCTCATGAAATTGCTGTCGAATGAGTGAATAAATGCATGGATAAATGTGTTTTCATTTCCACAAATATATTTGCATTACAGACTTATAATTTCACACTGGGTTTAGTCAATGTTTTTTAACACACTGACACTTATAATCAAGACTCAGAGTCTTACTTATGCTAACAAATGCTGATTCTCCATAATATACAGTGTTGCTTTTCCCAGCTCTGAATATTAGCTTCTCATTCCATCTTTATAACATGCACTTCTGAATAAATAAATGGGGTCCTATGTGTAGCAGTGTCTGCTGTAAAATTGATCACTATCATCCTATTTCCTCAGGGGCTGGATCCTGGATTGGAAATCTTCTGGGAAGTAAAGAACCATGATAAGACAACACAAATATTATGAGTAGAACCACATTCTGCCAAAGTACATGGGTATCCATGGGGCTAAGGTCCCTGAAAGGCTCCAGGAAAGATGTTCAGAAATACATGGTGTGAGAGCTAAGACTTAGGGAAAGGACTTTCGCAATGGAAAACATCCTTAAACAACTATCACTGTTGAGTTATCGTGTGTAAGTCACGTCTGGCAACCAGAACTTCAGCCTTATCTCCTGAATAAGACACCAACACTGTGGCAACAAAAGAACCATTAATGACACCAACCTACCCATGTAATTCTCATTTATATCTCTGTATTGCCTCCCACACACTCTGTATTATGCATTACCCATTCCATTAATTGTTACCATACATGTAAGTCATGATCTTTTATTATGGGATGCCATCAGTCAATGATAACAGAGATATTGATGAATTGGTCTCCTCATTGGAAGTTGAGCAACATTTCCATGCAAGATAATACATGGACCATAAAACCCTTTAGGATTTAAGGATCTCAGTAATATTGAGTTTCATTTGTCTCTTCTTTTACTCTGAATGTGCATTTAGATTTTTCTATATCTATTTATCCACCCACTCATTCATTCAGCATTCAGCATCATTTTTCTATTCTTAGGGCCTGGACCCTTAAGAGTCATTGTTCACGGCAGTATCTCTTACCCAAGGATTTAGACCACAGTGGTAGCTCAGTTAACTCTTGGGATTAAAAATAAGTGAATGAAGACTTGGTAGGAATTGTTTTTAGACGGCCCTCATGATCTTTGCCCAGTGGGTTACTCTGGAGATACTTTTACCCTATGTGACAACAGAATTTGGCAGATGTAATTAAGCAGAGCATTTTCTGCAGCTTTGAGCAGAATGGGAAGTCAGAGAATTTCCAAGTACAGATGTTCCTATACTTATGATAGGGTTACATCACTATAAACCCATCATAAGATGAAAGATATTGTAAGTGGAAAACACCCTTAACCCACTGAACCTACAAAGCATCATAGCTCAGCCTGGCCTGCCTTCAGTATGTGTAGAACACACATTAGCATCAGGATGGGCAATGTTATCTCCCCAAAGCCTATTTTATAATAAAGTGTTGAATATCTCATGTAATTTATTGAACCCTGTACTGGAAGTGAAACACAATGGTTATATGGGAATGCTTTTGGACCATTGTAAATTTGAAAAATTTTACATTGAACCATGGTCCACTGGGGAACTTTTGTAAAGGAGGAATCAAAGCACTTTAACTGAGCTTCAAGCTGGAACAGGCCTCCAAAGGACCATGAGGTAGTCCTAGAACCCACAGTGACTGCAGCAATACCTAGTCAGAAGCAGAAATCCCAGTTTCATACCCACAGGGAACTGAACTCTGCCAAGAGCCTGAATAAGCTTATAAGAAGATTCTTCCTCTAAGCCTCAGGTTAAAGCCCATCTCAGTTAACATCTTGATTTCCACCTATAAGTTCCTAAGGGCAGAGCTGGGTAGAGCTCACCAGTCCTTCTGACCTACAGAGTTGTGGGACAATAGATGGGTGTTCATTTAAGCCACTAATGTTGTAGTCGTTTGTTATGCAGCATACATAAGTAATCTTGGGGGGAGTTTGGGCATGATAGGATAGCAGTGATATCAGAACATTTTAATTTCCTGAAATCCTTCCATAAAAATGATATAGTCACTAAATGGAAAAATCACAGATTTGTGGCAACATATAACGAGCAGGTAATAAGGCATTTCAACAAAATATACTTCAGGTAGGTGAACAGGAACATGAGCTCCAAGTTCTCAATGTCTGAGATTGTGTGCAAGAAATGAGGAGGAAAGAACTGAGGAGTCTGTAGATTTAAGAATCAGAGAAATCCTAAATAGCCCATGGGAACTCACTGAAAGGCACAGGGGACCAGTTTGAAGTAGCAGACCAAACTGGGGGCACCATGACCATTCTAAATGCCATGAAGGTAAGAGGCCAGTGGGAGTTCAGAAGGAAGTCACAGTTGTCAGGGCCACATGAGCTCCCAAAGACAACAGCAAAAGTCTACTTCAGGGCTAGTCCCCACACTGGGGAAAAATAATTGGGAAGAGAATAAATTACAAGTTCAGCTGCAAGGAAGGGATAGATGGTTTAGAATAAGGGCCAGACAAATCTCAGAAAGCAAGCTACCCTATGGTGATGTTCCATGAAAACGGAAGTTGAGGAAGCTCTGGGAGATTTAGAAAAATTATCCTGAACCACATTTCTTTCTGGAAGTTCAGGAAAACTAATTTCACATACAAATAATAGCAGAAAAATATTGAGGTCAGATCCCTTGCAACATTACAAGAGAAAAAAGAGAGCTAAGAGGTAATAACATGCGTATAGAGATGAAAGCATGCCCAGAAGATAAGCCTACAGACAGATCAAAACAGTAGCCTACTATATTATATGATAAACTTATACAAGATCTGAAAACACAGCACAAGTCAGAATTAAATTACTCAAAAGTGAGGTGAAAAAATGCAATAAATGTTTAGAAGGAAAAAATACCATTTAAAAACAAAATCTACACTAGAGGAACATGCAAGAGTTAAAAACACAATAAATAGAAGAAAGATTAAGAATGAACACAACATATAATGTCTTAAGTAAAAGATTTCAAAAAAGAACTTCTTAAAAATAAAGAAATAAAAAAGCAGATAAAAATATCAAGAGGAAGTGACAAGTATTAAAGATAAGTAGGGAGTATATGAAAACAGATGTAAAAGAAGAATCCCCAAAGAAGAAAACCCACACAACAGAACAAATTCCAAGATATATCATTTAGAAAAGCTTCCCTGAAATTATATATTATATACATATTATATATAACATATGTAACACACACACACACACACACACACACACACACACACATATAATTTGAAACTGCAATATTGAAAAGACACACTATGTGCCTAAGACTAGTAACCAGGTATATCAGTTGAACATCTAGTCAAAAAGAGAAAATATTTATGAAGGAAAATGATTATTGTTATTGAATATTTTCTCAGTGACGCTTTATGACAGAAAGAAGTGGAGTGCCATCATGAGATATTTGAGGAAAGAAAATGCAAGCTAAAGATTTTGTATCCAGCAAAACTGACTTCTAAGGATAAAGAACACAAAGTATCAACAAACAAGAACTCAGAGTAAAACTCAGAGCCCCTATACACTGCAGATTTCAAGTAGAAGAGTGAGGATAAGAGCCACAAGTCTTGAGTGGGTAAGAGGAAAGAAATTGGACATTACTGTGGTCTGAATGGACTGGGATTTAGCTCAGTTGGTAGAGTGCTGTTCTTCAGTCTCTGAGGTCCTGGGTTAGATTCCCAGCAACTCAAAAATCAGAGAAGGAGGTGGCAATCCTCTCCCAAGGCAATCCCGAAAAACAATCAGCCATTGAAAACCCCATAAGGGTCTCTATGAGTTGGACATGACTCAACTGTACCTAACAACAATAATAACAGCAACATAGTCTGAGTGGGCTGGGGTTTAGCTCAGTTGGTACAGTGCTGCTCCACACCCTCTGAGGACCCAGGTTCAATCCCCATTACCACAAAAATGGGAGAAGGACATGGCAATCCTCTCCCGAAGCAATCCCCAAATGATCAGCAATCCCCAAATGATCAGAACTTTACAAAAGTTCCCCAATGGACCATGGTTCAATGAAAACCCTATGAGGGTCATTGTGAGTCGGACCCATATTGGTGGCACCTACCAACTAATCAACCATGGTTTGAATATCTATGTCCCTCTAAAATTCCATGTGGAAACCTAATCACTCAGGTGATAGTAATAGAAGGTGGGGGTTTTCTTCAGGAGGCAATTAGGCCCTTATGAATGGGATTAGTGCTTGCTATGGCTTGGATGTGGCTTATCCTCCTATGGGTTCATGTGTTGGAAGTTTGGTCTCCAATGTGGCAATTTTAAGAAGTGGCATGGGACCTTTAACAGATGGGATCTGGTAAGAAATAATCGATGTAGGTTCCCCCCCCAACCCAAGACCTTAGTTAGTTCTTGCAAGAGGGTTGTCCTGAAAGACTGAGCCTAACCCCTAATACTCTCTGACTTCCTAGCTCAGCCCTTAGTGCAGTCAAGGAGACACTCACCATAGCCAGCACCATGCTGTTGGGAATTTCTGCCTCCCAAACTGCCAGTTAAATAAGCATCTTTTCTTCAGAAAGTGCCCAGACTCAGATATATTACTGTAGTGCTGCTGTTGTTGTTGTTAGATGTTGTTGAGTTGGGTCTGACTCATAGCGACCTTCATTGGGTTTTCAATGGCTGATTGCTTCAGAATTGCTTCAGGAATGGATTGTTATATGCTTCTCCTGGATTGTGGCAATGGAAAATAGAAAATAGAGTTCCCTTAAAGAAAGGGCCCAAGGGAGGTTATAGACCCTTTTGCCCTTCTACCAGATGAAGACACACTGAAGACACTGTCTAGGAGGAACATGCCCTCATCAGATGCCAAATCTGCCAGAAGCTCCATCTTGACCCTCCCAGCCTTCAAAATTGTGAGCAATGCCTTTCTGTGGTGTACAAATGATCCAGTCTGAGGTCCTTTGTTATAGCAGCCTGAATGGAATGAGGCAGGCATGGGAGGCACTTTAGAATAGAAAAAAACTCTCAGGTGTCTTGGAGAATCTACCAGGCAAGCTTCAGAAGGCTGAAGTTCCCAGGGGCTCACCTACATAGTGACTGGAGGTGGAAACCGAACATATACTTGCTCATAGATTTAAGTCTAAGGACTGGGGAGGTAGCTCAGTGGTAGAGTGCTTGCCTAGAATTAAGGCTAAAGGAGGCTAAAGGGGAGACTGTAGTAGGCAACAATCACATGCTTGACCATGGGTATACTGATAGCAGCCTTGGAAATGGAAGGGGAGTGTTGAAGGGGAAAAGCCAGCGAGAAATAATTAGAACAGTTCCAAGTCATCCTATTGCTGACAGTGGTATAATATTGTTATTCCAAGGCTGTATGATAGGACATGGAGCAAATGAGTGATGATGAGATAGGCAGACTTTATCATCCTCTCTGTCCTTGAGAATCAAATGCTCAGCAAGGAGAAGAAGGACATTCCCATCATGCCAAGGAGGCTCGCCAATTCCTATAGTCCTGAACTGGAGTTGGTAGTCTCCGTAGGAACTCAGATGATATTTTATCCTCATCACTCTGTCGACTGCAAAAACCTACTGTAAAATAATGATGAGGGTGGTAAAATGAGTGTCCACAGCTCATGTCACACACAGTTTGTGGCCTAGAAATATCATTCTAAAGGAAGGAGAGGGAGAAAGGGCTCTTTCAGATCTGGGGCACAAAATGCAGATAGTTTAGAACATTCTATCAGACCAGAAAGTAAAAACCGATCAGACTTCAGGTCACTTGAGAGAGTCTCACCAGCCAATTTCAAAAGGCTCTCCTTGGCAAAACTGGGATACTCTGAGCTTCAATGAGGATAATAATTGCAATGGAATAAAACACATCATCTATCTTATTATGTTATAATGATACTAATAAAGTTATCAGTAACATTAAGCAGTCTCCTTTGGAGGATGATAGAGAATCAATTAAATAGCTGAAAAATTGATAAAGAACTGAGCATTCATCTACCTTTCCTGTACAAACTTCCAGGCCCTCAGATGAAAGATGAGGCCAAGAAACTCTTTCTAAAAGTATAACAAGCTATGTTGTTGTTGTTAGGTGCCATCAAGTCAGATTTGACTCATAGTGACACTATGTACAACAGAACAAAACACTAAGGGACACTGTACCATGCCCAGCACTATTGCCAGTGCTTCTCTGCTATTTATTGGGTTTTCAATGGCTGATTGTTTTGGGAGTGGGCTGCCAGGTCCTACTCCTTAGCTTGCAGCACCTGGTGTTCCCAGGTGGTCTCCCATCCAAGGACTAAGCAGGTCAACCCTGCTTGGCTTCTGAGATCACATGAGATTGGGACACCAGGGTAGTACCATTGTAGACATAAAAAGCCATACACAAGAAAAATTGATCTGATCAGAGTATCAACATTTTGTTAGTCAAAATAGATAATGAGATGCCAGCCTTGTACCTCAACAGCTATGACCTCAAAGAATAAGAGATGATCAGAGGTTCTATGCCCTCTGATGAATGAGCATGGCATAGCCAAGAGTCTTGCCTCAGAGGCTGAACCCGAGTCTGATCATGACTCTAGATTCAGCTGTTGATCTGCAGGAGGCACAGCAGACAGGAGCTGCATGAGGGGATGTGGTTCACCAATGCCAGACTGCAGGGAACTAGTTGATATGACTCAATTCCACTTCAGGCAGACTGCAAGGGAAATAAAGGGAAGCCAGGACAATCTGTAGGTTAAGCAAGATTTAAAAGACATAAAAAAAAAAAGCTGGGCTAAATCATAGTGTCTAAGGATGACTACTTGGGTGGTGAAAAATATTAAAAATTTCAAGGAAATTACCACTATAAAGCCTGCAGCCTTAGCACTATAGCATCTAATCCTGTCAGATCTTGGAAGTTAAGCAGGGTCAGGCCTGGTTAGTACTTGGATGGGAGACCACCTGGGAATACTAGGTGCTATAGCCTTGGGAGAAGGACCTCGCAGCCCACTCTCCAAAATCAATCTGCCATTGAAAACCCTATGAATACCAGAGAAGCAATAACAATACTGTTTCGCCTGTTGTATATAGGCTCACTATGAGTGGGACCTGACTTGACACCACCTAGCAACAACTACCACTATGAAAATCAAGCTTAGGAGTCAGCAAACATTTCCTGCAGATGCTTTTTTAGATTTTGAAGGCCAGTCTCTGTCACAACTACTCAACTCTGCTACAGTAGGATGAAAGCAGTTGTAGACAATAAGTAAATGAATGTGACTGAGTGCCAATAAAACTTTACTTACAAAAAAAAAATGAGTGTTGAGCTAATACCTGGTCAAGATCATGGTTACTGTGGAGGAGAGGGAATGGTCTGGAATTGTGCTAAAAAAATACATAAAGGGATTTCTGGATGGGTCAACAGAGTTCTATTTTCTGTTTTGTTTTTGATTTGTATTGTTTTGTTGTTCTTTTTGTTGTTGTTTTTTTAGTACTGGTGGATTGAACCTAGGGTCTTGCAAATGCGAGGCAAGTGTTCTACCATGGAGCTGAATCCTCAACTCCTTTTGAGTTTATTTTGAGACAGAGTCTCACTACATTGCACAGGTTGACTCTGGCTTCAAAACTGTGATCCTCTTGCATTAGATTCCTAAATTACTGGGATTACAGGAGTGTACCAAGGTGCTCATCTCAGAGTTCTATTTCTTACACTGGGTGGTGCTTAATCTAAGAGGGTTCTGTTTATATTCTGCAGTAAGCTGTATAATGCATTCATGCAGTTTCAGTATCTGGTGTTTTAAGATAAAATCAAGGGATTCATGTAGAGAATGACTAAAGATCTGCTGTTCACTTTTCCAAGGATTGATAACAATTGCTTTCCCCTTGTGTGATGCTTTTTCTTTAAAGAACTGAGTGAGTCATGTGAATAGTGGCCCTTGTGCAAGTCTTGGCTGTGGAGATGTTGCTGGCGTTTGATTTGCAGCGTCTGGAATTACTATGTGGTCCATTTTAGGTATAAACTTGGCCGGGCCTTGATACCCAGGTATCTTGCCAAAACTAGTCTAAACATCTTGTGAAGGGATTTTTAGGTGAGATATGAAATTAAACCAGTAGACTTTGAGTAAAGATTATATTCCACACGTGAGTGGGCCTCATCCAATCCAAAGGTGTCAAGAGAAAGAAGACTGAGGTCCCTGAGGAAGAAAGAATCCTCCCCTGAGGTGCCTCCCTTCAGACTCCAGGTGTATCATCAACTCTTCCTGGGTCTCCAGCCTGCTGTCTGCTCTGCAGATTTTGGATTTACCAGCCCCACAACTGCAGGAGCCATTTCCTCAAAATAAATATCACTTTATCTATTGCTCTATCTACCCATCTGCATTTATACACACACACACAGACTACACACAGGAAATCTTTAACAGCAATAATTGTGCAGCACCTGAATAGGTTGCCTACCATGTTTGTGCTGCAGTTGCTTCATTGGTAAAGTGGGATAATTATAGCAATATAAATATATACATATAGAGTTACTTACTCAACATTAAGTTTCCCAAATAGAAGTCACAGCCTTCCCAGGAGAAGGCCATTTGGCTTTCCCCTTTTGGTCTGACATCATGGAAAGGATCCTGGAAGAACAGCAGCCACTTTGTGACCATGGGGATGAAAACTACATGCTGAGGATGATGGATGAGCAAAGGCAAAGAAGCCTGAGTCCCTGTGGTCATCACTTATCAGTCACATCTGGTTGTGACAGAAAACTAAGTTAAGCCAGAAAATTGCAATGGTTTGACCTCATAAATCTAACCCTAACCATCACCTTCATAGTCAAGCACAGGACTGCAGACAGAATAACAAGCTTGTATTTTTTCCTAGGAACAGTATCTGCAACATAGGAAATGCTCAGGAAATCTTGTTATTAGCATCCTTAGTGTGAGCCATACTTCCATGCCCATCTTCCACCATGGCTCAATGTGGCTCCAGCAACAGCCTCAGAGGACAATGTCCTCGACCTCAAATCCAGAGAGAGGAAGATGCCTCTCTCCCCCATGCATCCAACAGGAGTTCTAACTTTGGCTCTCAATGGATGGGAGACGCAGATCTAACTTAGAGCAATGAGCCCAGGCATTTGGAGGCTTGGGGGTCAGATGTCCAATTTAGCAAATAAAACTACAGGACATCAAGGTAAATTTGAATTTCAGATGAATAATGGGTTGCTTTTAGTGTGATAGGTCCCATATAATGTTTGGAATGTGGTAGTACTAAAAATGCAGACAGTGTTTATCTGGTGGCTGGGATTTAGCTCAGTTAGTAGAGTACTGCTCTGCAGTCTCTGAGGTCCCAAGTTTGATTCCCAGTACCACAAAAATGGGAGAAGGACGTGGCAATCCACTCCTGAGGCAATCCCGAAACAGTCAGCCATTGAAAACCCTCTGAAGGTCACTATGAGTTGGACACAACTCAATGGCAACTAACAACAAGAGTTTATATGATATTGAAATTTAACTGGGCATTCTTCATCTGGCAACCTTAGCTGGGACCTGTCACATCCAAATGCTTGTGCTAAGAAGGTGGTAGAGGTGTATTTATTCAATGAAATTCTGTGGCTGGCCTACCAAAATCAGGTGAATGAATTCTTGGAGTAGAAACACACACACACACACACACACACACACACACACAGAGAGAGAGAGAGAGAGAGAGAGAGAGACAGAGAGACAGAGAGACAGAGAGACAGAGAGAGAGAGAGAGAGAGAGAGAGACAGAGAGAGAGAGAGACAGAGAGAGACCCAGACACAAACATTCTCTTCAGCCACTTTATTTTCCAAAATAAAACAACCCAGAGAAGCTGCTAGCTAAATATCTGTAGTCAAAGATATGAAGTGGTTAAAAGCTGAAAAATGCAAGATTTAACATATGCAAAAGTTCTACTCGTACATAGGGTGGTTGTAATCCAACCACACTAATGTTTATGACAGACAAAAAAATTCTTATTTTTTTCTCTCCAGTCATTCAACTGCTGGATGAACCCTCCAATAAGACATAAAGGAAATCACAGCAGAGAGTATAAAGATTCGGAAAGAATATAATTATATGATAGGGGTGTGCGTGTGCTGTAAGCTTGCACATACCTATCTCTTTCTCAAAAATAGATCGCATAAAGAAAATCTCTGGTTTCATTGAAAACAATAATTATGTCAGTTACATTAAGAAAAGGATTATATTACGCAGAATTTGTAATACTCGGTAAATTGCAGCCTCGTATTCTGCACATTTGTTGCAAATTGGAATACGCTGGTATGATATATAGCATTGTCTGTCTATATGTATATGAATAGCCAAATGCACAAGTATAGATGTTTTTTTATTTCTCCCTCATCTTAGATCCAACTGGATCTATGAAAAATCCATCATGGAAAAAGAATAGGAACGAACAATATTGTATGAATTTCCATGGTCTTAAATTGGACAACTCAGAGGATGCCAAGATTCAAGTCCTTTAGTTTTTTATAACTGACAACTTCTGCACAGCACTTTAGTCAGGGTAACTCTACAATTAAATAAGAACAAAAGGGCTGTAGTACTGACATTATTACAAATATATATATGATGTGAAGTAATTCTCTTCTGTCATAAATTCCACAAACAGCCTCAGCCACAGCCTTAATTCTCTGGTCCTTTGTGCAAACTCATGCATTTGATAAAAGGTTATTTGATTCAGCTCTTCACAAAAAGAGATATTCCAGCATGGACGAAGGACTTTAACATATGGCAACTGAAAATTGTTCTTGTTTTCAACAGAAACCAATAAGAAATCAGTTTTTAAGGCATCAACACAGAATGAGATGCACTACACTCATTCACTTTTCAATTCATCCATCCAGTATTAATTGAGCATCTATTTTGTGCTGGGCACTAAGCAGCAGGGGGTGCACAAGAAAGAACAGGGCACCTTGTCCACCCTCTGAGAGGAGATCCTTCCACTCTGGATCATCAGGATTTCTCTGTGGCCACAATCCATGAAGTATTTCATGTGCTTTGATCTCTTCTCCATTGGGAAAACCCTCAAAGAACAAGTACCGTTGGATGGAGATAGCCATGGTTTATGCCTTTGTTGTCTGAGAGTGAGGAATGTCTCCCTCTCACACACAACACTGTTTTAGGTGTTTAGCATTACAGAGGAATACTGTTCAGCTGTTATTACCTATATATTTGCTTTTCATCAATGCAGAAGTCACATGTGGATTATTTATTACTATTTCTTTTAAATTAGATTTTTGAGTTAGTCAAATAGAATTAGGGAAAAAGCTAAATGAAAACAATTTAGTGGTACACAGGTGGGCAATATTTGCTGAAAGCAATTCATAGCAAGAAACACTGTCTTTGTTTTATTTTGTTTTTAGTTTCTTTGTTTTTGTTTATCTGTTTGTTTTTCAATTTTAGGTACTCAAGGAAACATTGTGCCTGTCTGAATCCCTTCTGGCCTGAATTCTTGGAGTAAGATTCCTTTCATCATACAGATGATGCAAAGTAAGATGTAGGAATCAATATCTCTTGGGAGAGAGAACACAGGGCTTTTGTTGATATGGAAGTGTATGTGAAAGACATGGCTCTTTCTAATATTTTGCTGGAGACCTGGAGACCTGGGAAGTGTCTGGGAAAAGGGCAGAGGTAGGGCTACACATGCCTCATGGTTTTGGAGTGTGGAGCCACATACAGTGTCAACACTGTGTGCCAGACCCTGCATCCCAGAAATGGTTAGAGCAGCAAAAAGACACTAGAAGATTCTTGGTTCTTTATAGAAGGTAAAGTGCTTTCCACCTTTCATTCAATTCTCCAACAAAATAAAGTGATGAGGTAGGATGGGCCTAGTGCATTGAGACATTGGAGGACACACATGTGCAGTTCAGTAACTCACCCAAATTCACTCAGTCAAGTCTACCTGGGACCCAGTTCTTTTTGTGTGTGTGTGTGTGGTACTGGGGGTTGAACCCAGGGCCTCGTGCTCGCATGCTCTGCAAGTGCTGGACCACTGAGCTGCACTCTCAGCCCACTTTTTTCC